>JANRMT010062817.1:51829569-51843833 GCA_026402145.1 Polypterus bichir lapradei
ATGTATATATATATATATATATATATATATATATATATATATGTATGTATGTATGTATGTATGTGTATATATATGTGTATACATATGTAGATATGTATATATATGTGTGTATATATGTAGATCTGTATATATATGTGTCTGTGTGTATATATATATATATATGTGTGTGTATGTATGTATGTATGTGTGTATATATATGTATATTTGTGTATATGTATATATGTATATGTGTGTGTATGTATGTGTTTATATGTATGTGTATATATATGTTGAAATGTGTATATATGTATATATATATGTAGATGTGTATATGTATATATGTAGATATGTGTATATGTAGATATGTATATATATGTATATGTATATATATGTTTATATATGTGTGTGTCTGTGTGTGTGTATATATATATATATATATATATATATATATATATATATATATGACAGCAACACTCATAACAGTGACAAAACAATTACATTGACAATCATGTTACGTTATTTTTAAAATGTTTCCTTTTCTTTTTCATAACTTCTTTAACACACTACTTCTCTGCTGCGAAGCGCGGGTATTTTGCTAGTACATAATAAAATTAATGAATAACAGCCCTGGAAGTTGTTCACAGAATATTCATGGAGGTCACAATTTTCTACTATGAAAGGCAAGGGGAGCTAAATTATGTGGGGAACTAATCCAGGTTTTCTGTAATCTCTCAATCATTAAAAAAGTTGATTTGATATATTTATTTCAAGTCAATAGGGAGTTAGATACTCAAGATGTTAATGGAAAAAGTGAAGAGGAAGCAATTCTTCATAAAAACATTGGTAGAATTAGGACTAAATTATCAAACCATACCCTCTCTGTTTTTTAACAATACTAAGGGGCTTTGCCCTCTGCTCGCTTCACTCGCCAACCCCTCTGCCTGCGCTACGTGCCAGCAACTTTACGTCTCTGCCACTCGCGTATGTGGATTTCACTTTTACCAAACAACAAAACTTTAAATTCTCGCGGATAGGCCTAATCATTGGGAAGAAACACTACTTTTCCCTGATGGCAACACGAATTAGACGATCTACAAGTCTCTGACTTAAAGTTTAAAGCCAAACAGTATCTACATACTTCTGTCATATCACCTATATCCATATATTTAACCTCTTTTTGGTTTTACCTTTTCATCAATATCACATTAAATTTTGATTCCATGTTTGGAATTACATTGTGACAGCGCAAAGTACAACTGCCCGTGAGTGAATATCGTTTCTTTCTCTCTACACGAACTGTGTCTGACAATAGCATTCACATAAATGAGAAATGATTGAACCATGTGCGTGGTTGTAAATGTTTTAGATGTGGACAGCACTTTTCCAAATCTCTTTGCATAAAGTCTTGTCTTGCGGGGCTTGAAATTTTCTCTTGCGCGATTTCACTTTCACCAAACAACAAATCTTTTAATTTTCGCGGATATGCTTCTTTATTGGGAAGAAACACTACCTTTCCCTGATGGCAACACGAATTAGACACAAGTCTACGACTTAAAATTTAAATCCGAACAATATATTCAATCTCTTTTCGCTGTTCCTTTATTTCACAGAGTAATAATTCCCATTTGTTTGAGCTAATGCGATCTTTACTATCATTTTTTTGAGACTTTCGAATTTTCGTACTTCCATTATTTCTAACCTGCTCTGCATGTGTATCACATCAATGTTTTTGAATTCTTTACGACGTTCTACTTTGTCATCTACTCTTTGTCTTTTATTTCCGGCCCCGGGCGTGGTTAAATCCCTTGGCACAAAGTCTCGTCTTGCGGGACGTGAAAGTGTCTCTCTAAGAAAGTCACATCTTGTCACTCTTCCCAAGATTTTTTTATTATAATAGAGAGATAGGAAAATATTGTGACACTATTTAAAAAAATATGTAATTGAATAATTAAAAAATTTACACCAGTTTTGCTTACTTGTACCTTCTTTATACTTTTTAATCCTTTCTAAAATTTCTATACAATTGGTAATTGAATGTACCCTGTGATGGACAGGTACTCATTCTAGTACTGGTTGTTCCCTTGCACTTGATACTGCTAGTAAATGCTATGAGTTCATTTAAACCTAAAGTAATACCAAGCAGATTCACCAATTGTACTGATGCATAAATGAAGTATTTCTGCTACTCACTATGTAATCTGTTTGAAATAAAATAAAACTATCTTATTTGCAGTTCATTTATTTTTGTCTTCATATTTTGTGTTTCATACATGTTTCTTCATTCTTAAAATTTTTCTTTCTTTTGCTATATTGTAGAATATTTTCAAGACTATTTCAAAAGTAACCGTAATGTAAGTGCTATACCTTGTGTAAAGAAAGGCAAATTGAAAAATGGGGATGACTAGGAGAGGAAACATAAACCTAAGTCAAACTCAAAAGCAGAGATCTGACCTATCATTCATTATTACCAATACAATAACTAAGAAATCATAGCAAAGAATCAAGAACTAGGGAATCTAAAATGCAAGAACTAAGCACAGGCACACAAATACAATTGTTTTTGAGGGTATCCCCAAACTCTAAATGATGTGTCTGGTGTACCGCTTTTTATATCATCGTGGCAATTTTGTTTATTAAGTATTTTCTGAGACTTTCTCCACAGCTCCTGACACTATGTCAAAACAACTGCAACTCAATATGGGAGTGCCCAAAAAAAATAATAATAATAGTAGCTGAAAAGTCATTCAGAAACTACTAAAGTACACAGATTTATAAAAGTGTCTTTTTGTTCAGAGGATGAATCAGTTATGTTTCTCTTACCATTGTTGGTGTAAAAGACAAGGTCTGTACCAATGCTATACCATGTACAGCTGAGTAAAACTGATAAGAAAACACTCATTTGCATTGCATGTTGGAGTTTCTTAAAAGTTGTACAATATAACCACTGATATTATTCTTCTTTCCATATTTTTCATTTACTCATGATTTAGTAATCCTATCATAACTACTGTACAACTTCTGGAATTTGAGGATGGGATTTGAGCACGTTTTTGAATAATTTCTGCTACCTTTTTTTGGGTTGTTTTTGACTTTGGATGCTTTTCTATTGCTTGTGTGTTTTGTCTTTTGAGACATTAAATATCAAGTATATCACCAGTGTGTTTCTGAATTGCCCTGCCATGAGATGGCCTTGTTTTCCTTAGTGGTTATTATAGCCTGTTATGTGCATTAGGATTTGTTTAGTTGCTATTCTTGGTAGGCATTGACAAATATTTGAGAGAAGTAAAAAGTTCTTATCCACACTTTGCCATCATTTAAGATGCATTCACCTAATCCTTTTTTTGTTTTTAATTTTAGGGCTAAGCAGCACAGTCAGTTTTTTTGTTTTCCATTATTCAACTAACTTTCGCAATAGCATGAGGATATTTGTCTTTTTATTTGGGGCCTTTTTTGCAGATTTTGCTAAACAGTTGTCATCTCCTGTTCATGCTTCAGCTTCCTAATGTTATTTTTAAATTCTCGATATCTCTTCAGCCCTACAGCCCAATTCTCTTCCATCTTGTCATCTGCATTTGAGTCCTTGACGTTTTTCTCTAGAAAAGGCTGTCAGGTCAGCAAAGCACTTTGACTTTCACGGGATTGTTCTTGATTGTCAGTCTTTTCATGCTTCCATTGCCAGCGACAAATTGACAAAAATCACTACTATTCTATTTTCTTTTTTATGCCATTCTTCCTGTACTAAATGTAAGCTTTTATCTCTTTTAGGTCACCTCAGTTTCATTATATGTATAATCACTGAATGGTTTTAATTTCTTGTAACCATCTCTGCATGCTACTTTTACAGTAGTATAATAGCAACAGCTTTTTGCTAATTTGAATGGAATTTTCTATTTTTAACAAACACATTCTCTCTTCTCTTCATGATTTGCGTCTCGTTACTGATGCTGCTCTTTTTGTAATAAAACATTTTTAGCATTGTTGCCTTATAGCTTCAGGAGTAGCCTATGTGGGTTTTATTTCTTGTGCTCCACTTTGCCTTCAAAATCAGAATGATATGCGTGGATTGTGGTAACCAGTGCCTTTAAATTGTCCCAGTATCAGTTTTGTTGTGTGTATTGGTATGAACTTTGATGGGGTGTTGCCACCTCCCAAGTTATATATCTGACCCTACCATACTTCAGCTCCACAATATGCCAAAATTGATGTGAAGTGATTTAGGAATACTGCTTATTGATTTTATTTGAATTGCGTTGAATAGTTGTAGGGAATCCATCATAATTTAGCAATGCACCTATCTGAGACAATGCTTTCTGACTTTGTTCCTAGGATGTCCTGCACAGTGGCTTAAAACCCCTACACATTTTCAGTATATCTGAAGGTTCCAGATCAAACAATCAAACATCTTCAGCTTGACCCCTCTTGGGAAAGCACCTTATGATTCACAGCAATTTACATTTCATCTTCTGTAACAGTCTTGTGTCTACATTTTGATTGCTTTTCACCTTCTGATTCTTATACGGTTTTGAGGATTTTGTGGCAGCTTACCTTGAGGTTATTGTGCAATTTCATGTCTAGATTTAGGAGTCAGGGTGCCTTCTAGGTGTCAACTTCTAGCAATTCTTTTTGACATTAATCACAGCTTTCCATTTTGATTTGTCTACGATTTCTCAGATTTAAAGATTCAAAGCTGGAATAATATCAGTGTCACACTCATAATATTTATGGTCATTTGGTTTTCAACACATAGCAGTTCTGCAGTTGACTCCATTAACTGTGTTGCATCTAAATTTAGGGATGTCAGTTCTTTTAATTTTTGTGACCTACAGCAATTCACCTTTCAAAATCATTTGACAGTTTTGCATTCAGGTTTTGTAACCTATTTCTTTTGTAACCATCTCCTAACTGTTCACTTTTTGACTGTGTCAACTGTTTTTATTTTGGTTTTGACAATAGTTTTTTAGAGTTTGGATATCAATCTTTGCTACAGTTTCCTGAATAAATGCATATCTTCTGGTTTTGCCAACAGGTCACTAAGAGGAGACGGCTGGAAGTAAAAAACAGATGGGAATTGCTTATGCTGCTGAGGTGAGAGAGTACCACAATGTGCATGCCAGTTGAGTAGTTATCTGTAGTGAAAATTTGAGAAAGATTTCACATGCAAGACTTTAATTATAAGTGTGATTTTGTGGAGTTGGAGAGAGTGGGTTCCAATAGTATTTTTGTTTTTACTACTTTATTATGGATATCCTTGGGGCGTTATAGGTTAGGGATCCACTTTTGAAAAGTGGTATACCTATTTCATTTGATTGGCTCAAAGTTATCCAATGTTTTTGAAAGATCTACCTTAAAGGAACAATGAGGTCTCATTTGGTGATGGAGTGCTGAGTCAGACAGGAGAATACTGGTTCATATAACTTCATAGGCCTTTACATTGGTCTCCTTCTTGGTTGTGCTACCCTCTGTAGATATGAGTGGGTTAAACAAATCCTGTACTAAAATATCCAGATTGGTTCCTGTATGTCACTTGAGGCTACAATGAAAGGCTCCAATTGACTTTCACATTACAGTACTAACAAAAAAACTATCTTGAGAAAATTAACACATAAGCTGGTCAGAAATTAATGTATATATTTTGCAAAATGTAAAAGCTATACCACATAGATTACATATGTAATGCTATAAGAGATACAAAATATCACCAGTAACCACTTTATTAGATATACCTAACTATAACTAAGTACAACTGCATTTTAATAAAATTGTTTAAATCATTAATTCAGTGAGGTATCATATGTTTCTGCAAATTTTTCAGGCATGCATTCATGCTGAAAGCCTCCCATTTCACCGAATCGCAAATACACTCTATTAGGTTTAGATCTGAGGATTATAAACTATCATGTTTGTGGAACCAACTTGAGATGAGGCATACTTTGTGACATGACACAGTATCCTGCTGGAAATATCAGTGACAGAGGGATATACATGGTTAGCAAATATGCTTAGGTAAGTTGTGACTTTTAATTAGCACTAAAACATGTGTGCTAAGAAAACAGTGACCGCACCATCACACTACCTCCATCATTTTGCACTGTTAAAACATGACAAGATGGATTCATACTGTTTATGCCAAATTCTGAAAAAACAATATGTATGTTGCAACACGAATTAATATTTACCATACCATATAACATTTTTCCAATCTTCACTCACCCATGTTTTGGTAATTCTATGCCCACAATAGTCCCATTTTCATGTTCTTAGCTGACAAAAGTGAATGCTGGCGTGGTCTGCGTGGGGAATGTTTTAACCTTTTCAAATGACAGATTTCAGGTAAATGGCCAAGGTCTGTATGATTTACAAAGCTGGACAGGAGTGAAGTTTATATTGTGAAAGCTGAAAGGTAATGTAGGACCTTAGAACATTTTGTATTTCCAGTCTGTTTGCAGCTTTAGAATCTCATGTGTATCGACTTTGAGCTTGTTCAATAATGTTCCTGTGTTTTGAGAAATTGTAGCAGTGTTTGTCTCTTTGCTCACAGGTAGTAACTCAGGTGTGTGTGTGCTTAATTTGAACAAGAGGTGGGGAGAGATTGACTGCCTTTTATTAAGAACTTTCTTCCTAAACAGTCTACGTTTTCACTTTATTTTTAAGTTAGATTTTAGATTAGTTGTAATTCATTTGGTGCTTTGTTGCAAGAATGGAGTGTTTGGTTGCTGCCTTTCTGACACTTTGAGAGGTGCCAGAGATATTTAAATAAAGCTTTCTATCTCCTTAGTGGCTGGATAATTTCAAAGGAGCTCTGTCTCCAGAAAAAAATATTTCTTTTCAATTTTCGATTAAGGATTTATAGTCACTAAAAACTAAACTAAGCCATCTGGTATTAAATAAAGATTGCACAAAGACTGAATGAACCCACCCAGAACGTATAATTGCTTGTATTGCCTATATTTGCTGCTATTGTTTATTATGCAAATAAATATAATTTTTAAGTAAAAAGCTTAAACTCAATGTCTATTATTGGTCACTAGTGAGCCAAGTGCAAAAATCTATCATTCCTTGTCTAGCTCTGATCCCTTAAAAGTACAAAAGAACCCTATGTAAAATCCTCTATTTGTAGTAAACTTGGTTGAATTAGCAGAATTGAAGTCCTAGTCTGCAAGTAGCCTGACATTAGAGGTTGATAGGGTTAATTATACAGGATACATTAAGGACAGTGAGGGAACAGTTAAATGGTTACAGATACAGTAACAGTTTCAGTTAATAGATGGTTTTGACATTTCTTCCTATCTTTCATTAAGAAAGTTACCTAAGAGATTTTAGTGGTACCTTTTCTGTTAAGTGTACATCACAGATGATCTGATAAAACAGATCTTACACACAACTTATTTAGTAATGTCCTTCTGCAAACCACTGTAAAGAGCTCATATTTGAGTATTTGTAACATTTCTTTTAACTTGAATAAAGCTTTTCTGCACTGACCTCTCTTATTACCAGCTTTTTCAGAGGCAAAACATCAGGAAAGCCCGAGGTCCAGATAGTGTATCACCATCCTGCCTTAAAAGCTGTGCAGACCAGCCTGCACCTGCCTTCACAAATATCTTCAGTAGATCACTGAAGAGTCCCTTTATGCTTTAAAAATACCACTGTCATACTAATCCCTGAAAAACCCTGCATCAAGGAACTAAATGATTACAGGTCTGTTACTTTGACATATGTGGTTACTAAGGCAATCAAGAGATTGGTGCTGAACCATACCTTAAGAACATAAGACATCTGGAAACCCCAAAAATTGTTTACTATGCAAACAGGTCAGAGGAGGACACAATCAACTTAGGATTGCACTACATCCTGCAGCACCTCAACTATCCAGTGGCTTATGTAAGGATCACACATCAACTTCAACTTGACATTTAACATGTCACTCTAGACCTCTCCAACTCTACACTTACCACATTGGCTATACCAGCTACTACAAGTAAGGGTGGGTAAACACATATCCAACATATACACAAATAGCACAGGGTTGCATTCTTTCACCATTGCTTTTCTCTCTTTACACTAATGAATGTACCTCCTGGGAGCACTCCATTAAAATCAAGGATTTAGTCTGCTTACAACATGAAGTTAAATAACCTGTCTTCTGGTGTGGCAGCAACCACCTGGAGCTTAACATGCTCTAAACCATGTAAATGAGTGACCCCCTACAGAAGGACTACTCACTTTGCTAAACAGAACTGTGTGATCTGTGGATTCCCTTAAATTCCCAGGAACTAACACACTTAAGGTTAACTTTAACGTCTCCACAGGGCTATGTTCTGAGTCATCTGCTATACTCCCTTTATGTATGCGTACAATTGCATGGCAGCATGCATGACTCTAACATGATTGTCAGGTTTGCTGATGATACAGCTGTTACAGGCTTGATCTGTATCAACAATGAGAAGGCTTTCCTGGAAGAAATGGAGAGTTTATCCTACTACGGACTGCAGTCTTTTCCTGAATGTCAGCAAGACAAAGGAGAGATTGTGGACTTTGGGAGAAAACAGCAAAGGCACTACCACCTCCTCAGAATTAACAGCACTTGACTGGACATAGAGGATAATTTCAGATACCTTTGTGTTCACATCACAGAAGACCAAACGTGGTCCAAGTACAACCAACAACTTGGTGAAGAAGGCACAACATCATCTTGACCACCTCAGACACCTCAGGGATTTTAGGCTGCACTGCTAGATACTACGAAGTTTCTATAAATCCACCATTGAAAGTATCCTGACAGGAATATTACCGTCTGTTTTGGAAACAGCATATAGCAGGACCACAAACCTCTGTAGAGTGGTTTCATCAGCTGAATGCATCCCTAGGTGTCTCCTATGTCCAGGAAATTTACATCAAGCAATGATGGCCAAGGGCAAAGAAAATTATCAGAGATAGCAGGCATCCCAACAACAGCCCCTTATGTGTACTGCATCCAGGGAAATACAACTACTGTAGTACAGGCCATTTAGTGAGGCTGAGGAGGATCTTCTTTCGACAGTCCATCAACATCTTAATAATAGGGCATCATATAGCTGTAGAAACTGTCCTTGTTTAATACTCCTGTATTGCTATTTATTTATTATATATTTTATAATATTAATATAATGACTCATCCATCATAGACTGCATTAATAATGGAGACAAGTAGAGGAAAGTTGTGGAGGACTTCATCTTGTGGTGTAGGAAAAACAACTTGCACCTAAACATCAGCAAGACAAATGAGCTGGTGGTGGACTTTAGGCAAACCATAGAGCCTCTGTCACCAGTCACCATCCAGGTGAAGGACATGGAAGTACCCTGGGGTTCATATACACAATAACTGGGCTGGTCTGACAACACAGAAGGGCCACAGCAGACTGTACTTGCTAAGGAGATGCAGGTCTTTTGATGTGTGAAGAAAGCTACTGGAAATGTTCCGTAGTAGCCAGTCTGGTGTTTTACGCTGTGGTTTCTTGGAAAAGCAATGCTCAATGGCTGAATAAACTTATAAGGAGAGCCTTCACCATCACAGGGTGAACTCTGTTGTAGAAAAGATGGTGGCAAAATTGGATGCCATCATGAAAAATACCCTCCATCCATGCTTTCCTATAGCATTTTTAGTCACAGGCTCATTCTACCACAGTGTGCTAAGAAGTGTCTTTGGGGGTCTTTTCAGACCACTGCTATTGTAATGGGCTAGAATTCAGTATTCTAAAGAAAGTGACATTTCTGTGTGTTGCTTAGTGTAATTTGAATTGGTATCTCATCCACTCACAATGTGGTGATAACAGGACTGTCTGCTTCCTTTGAAAATTAACGAGTTCTGGGGACATTGGTTTCTAATCAAGGACTTTTTGATAGCTGGCCACAATATAATTGTTCAACCAAAGTAAATGTATTTACACCATTTGTTCTAGAGGAGGAAATTAGCTTGCACCATTGTTTCACTGATTGCCATGTTGATCTATGCAGACACTGAAGCATATATATATTTCTGGTAAAAGGAGAATAAAGTAGAACAGAGAAGTATGGTCTGAGACTCTTGACTGCTTCCTGTTTCTTTTATACTTTTCACCATATCGCTGTGGCTACACCCTGTAGCAACAGTGGCTTGTACCAGGCCCAGGTTGCCCTAGACCATGAGGCCGGTAACACTAGCAGGAATTTCAATGCTTCCTCTTGGGGCACTCATTAAGTTTATTCTGAAATATCTGAACAATATACATTTATTTATTTTTTATTTACATATCGATTGATTGGCTATATTATTTGCCCTGTGAGTCTGTATCCTTGTTTTTATGTTTCTGTATGCATGTGAATTGCACCTTGGGATTATAAATTCTAATCTACTGTTGTCATTATATATTTTTATATTTACTGATATTTATAGTGTTTACAATTTTTTTGTCTTTTTATATTCTTCTAATGCACAGTCTTGGAGTTCAGCAACTAAGTATTCCATTCAATATTGTACTCTGTATAAATGTATGTCACAAATTAAATGGCACTACAAAACTTAAAATACAGGCAGCAGCCTTCTCTTTATTAACGTTGTTGCTCCTCGAATCAAAGTTGGATGCATCCTTCCCGGGATGCACAGTTTTATAGGACCTGGTCCAGAAGGGGTGGATGCTCACTGGGCATTCTTACTGGGAATCTTCTCTGTGCTGTGGAAGCAGAAACAGGTGACATGTTTAGCAGCAGCACTTGCTCTTGCTTCAGGGTGGTACTACATATCTCAGCTGAATCTGAAAGGCGGCCCACTGACGCAGATGCATGACAGCATGCGTAAATCAACTGAAATGGACTGCAAGACAAGTATTAGAAAACAGCTTCATTTTACTCTACTAATACTTTGGTACAATGCAAATTTTTTTCAAAATGTAATGAATGAACAACGATTAAAAACATCTTCCAGAATGCAAAACTTAGTCATTGTTATACAGAGTACTGTGCACCTTTAGGAGTGACGGAGTTATTTGCACAGAAAGAAATAACAAAGGCAGAGTACATACTGTATACTTAAGGACAACATTAATAAATTCTTACAAATTCTAAAGATGCTTTGGACAGTTTCCCGAACGCAAAGGTTTATTTTTCTACCACGTTAGAATACGATATCCTTTTGCCTCTGAGTTATAGTGAGTAGAGTCAGATTTTATACAATTGAATAACATAAGGCAGTGAACAAACAGTATAGTGCAAATTATCACAACAGATTTTTTTTAACACTTCATGTCTTGCAATACTCCATACACTGTTGTAAGTGCATTAGGTGTAATAGCAGTTCTAATATCATCTGTTTGATGGTAATTTTTCACGGTTTGGTCTAAAAGTACTGGACCACATTAATTAAAATCTTGACCTGGACATTTTTTAGATAACAAATTTATGTGGCATAAAATTTTGATGGATGAGGATAACATCTTGTCAATGGCTGATGTCCATTTTTGTGTGAAATACTGACTGAAAGCTTTATTTTCCAAATGGGCCTTAAGTCATTTAAGAAGGAACATTTTGAAAGAAAGTGATAGATGCAAAAAAAAAATCACCCTTTGGTATGAGGCATTACTTTTTAGCATGGACAGTGGATTTCATATAAGAAAAATGCATTTTGATTAAATAAATGTAAAAAGCATGTTAATAGTATTTGAATAACAAAACTATGCAAAAAGACAGACTTAAATTACAAACTAATATGTGTTTAACTGTGTAGTTTGTTTTACAAGGACAGTATTCTAATCATAAAAGTGCTTTCAGCACTCTAGAATAACAAAAATGAATGCCGCAAAGATTTTTAAATATTAAATACACATTTAATCAACTCTCTATGTACGAAAAAAAAAATGGATTCTTTAATTCCTTTCAATAATTCATCTCAATAATTATTTCATTTGTGAATATGGCTGTCAGTTTTTTTAGTCCAGATATTGGAAGCATTTTACATTACTATTATCATTTTGGATTGCGGCTTTACTTTGGTTTGATTGTTGAATTTCCATCCATAGTAAAACAACCATGCTGAATTTTAAAAGTTCAAATATAAAAACATTCCTATATACAGTGAATAAAACGTACAAATACGCCTATTCAGTATGTTTCTTATACTTACCTACAAGATTATTTCAATCTTTCAAAGCATGAAGCTACTTCATGTATTGTCGTGAAACCTAAGATGTACCCTAACAGTTCTTAAAATGAAAGTTTCAGTGAGAGAGTTAGAATAGTAAAGGACTCATGAGTTATTGAGACAAGGAAGTTGGCAAAGTTTTCTAAATAATTATTCTTACAATTTAAAAATAAAATCTACTGAATACACACTTGAATACCAATGTAAATGTACAGGATTAATAAAGATGATCAGAACAATTACAAGGCCTACTCAGAAGCCTTGAGAAAGGCAATAGTCCTATCTTACTCATCAGTAATAATTTTGGCAATTCAATATATGTATTTGCAACCCTTAAGCCAATTTTAAAACCCTTCGCTCAAGTACTCAAATAAGAGATCTATGAAAACAGTGCCAATAGTTTTATGACTTTTACAAGATCTAGAGTTACAAATACACTTAAAATCTCATGATTTAGAACATTACACATTAATTTAGTTCAATATCATGTCCTCAAAGATGATAACTTCTGATAGTTACCTTTAAAAGAAAACATTGCACACATAAGATATAATCATGACTTCGTACATGGACTATTCAGTCACCAAGTGTTCTACATTGCAAATCTTCAGGGTGTTGGAGTAAATCAGAGTAGGGTAAAGCCCCAGTTAACAAAGTAGATGCATTTTAGGACTTAAGTTTGTTGTAAGATATTTTGTTATCAAAGTAAGAGGGACACGTGTATAATGACACCTGCTAAAAAGATGGCTGGATTGCTTGTTGTGCAGCTGTGCGAATGCTAATATTTGCTTCTTCTGCCACTCTCCAATAATATTGCTTCCTCTCCAATTTTCCATGGCTTTGTCCATATGTCTCGACACACTCTCAGCTGCCTCATGCACTGCCTGGCTTTGCATGCATGCTTCCGAATTTGCCTTGTACCACTCACCTAGGGTAAAAGGTAACAATGCCTAACTCACATTACCCAACTACATGACCTGATCTGAGCCAGGATCCTTAAACAGACCCGCCTGTGGCAATAAACCCAGGCCAGTGGATTTTAGTAGCAGATAAGCATTTTGTGAGTGCTTGGAGGTAAGGGCTTTCTATCCATGCCCCCACTTCCATGCTCTACATTGGCTCCTTTTGTGGCCAGATGCGACTCCATTGATTCTGCTGCAAGTCAATTTATTTTGCCCATTTGTAGCACCTTTGTAATCTGAGCTTTATTCTGCATACTAGATAAATTATATTTATTAACCTCTAATAATATCAAAATAACTACATACAGTGGTACCTCAGTTCACGACCATAATTTGTTCCAAAACTCTGGTCGTAAACCGATTTGGTCTTGAACCGAAGCAATTTCCACCATAGGATTGTATGTAAATACAATTAATCCGTTCCAGACCGTACGACCTGTATGTAAATATATTTTTTTTAGTTTTTAAGCACAAATATAATTAATTATACCATAGAATGCACAGCGTAATAGTAAACTAAATGCAAAAATCTATACTAATAAACGGCAAAGCCCTCACTGACTGACTCACTCACTCACTCACTCATCACTAATTCTCCAACTTCCTGTGTAGGTAGAAGGCTGAAATTTGGCAGGCTCATTCCTTACCACTCACTTACAAAAGTTAAGCAGGTTTCATTTCGAAATTCTACGTGTAATGGTCATAACTGGAAGCTGTTTTTCTCCATTTACTGTAATGGAGATGAGCTTGAAACCCGTGGGGGCGGAGTTTCGTCTGACATCATCACGCCTCCCACGTAATCACGCAGTAGGTAGAAAACCACGAAGAGGCCCAAAAAGCGCTGAAGAAAACATGCATTATATAATTGAGAAGGCAGCGAAACAATAAGAAGCGAGCGAGTGACATATACAACCATATTCATGAGTTCTGCTACTTCGGAAACAAAGCACGATGTAAACCTAAACTTTAAATTAAGTTCATAGACAGGCTGCCGCTAGCGTTTGTAATTTAGTGCCTGCCCATATAAGGCCGTCCGTCAGCGGCAATCCAATAGAAACACTGCCACGGGTAAATATTCACGGGTGAAGGACTGTGCTTATGCAGAGGAAGATGAGATGGTCAGGGTGGTGTTTGGCACAAACTCAGCGAAACTGCGAGAGAAAGTTTTAAGTGCC
>JANRMT010062817.1:51848833-51869010 GCA_026402145.1 Polypterus bichir lapradei
TGTGTGTGTATATATATGTGTATATGTATAGATATGTATATATATATGTTTATGTGTGTGTGTGTAAATATATATATATATATTTATATATATATATATATATATATGACAGTAACACTCATCACTCACAACAGTGACAAAACAATTACATTGACAATCATGTTACGTTATTTTCAAAATGTTTCCTTTTCTTTTTCATTGCTTCTTTAACACACTACTTCTCCGCTGCGAAGCGCGGGTATTTTGCTAGTATTGAATAACACTGAGAAAACCTTGAACAACAGCGAAAACTAACACTGCAATAGTTCGTGCTATAGTGCTAGGAACCGCTCGCTAAAAACACTTTTTTATAATGAGCTTTAAGCACAGGGAAAAAAATTAACATTTGAAAAATCCGTAATTTAATAAACCACCAAGAAAAGTAACATTGCCACAATGCACACCATTAACCGATAGCTGTAAACAGAAATGAAAACAAAAACAAGCCTTCTACCTTATGCGTCCAGCCCTCCCACTCTCACTCGCTCTTTCGTGTGTGCGTGTCTCTCTTTCGTGCACCTGTGTGTGTGTGCCTCTCTCTCACGCGCGCCTGTGTGTGTGTGCCTTCCTCTTGCACGCCTCTGTGTGTGTGTGTCTCTCTCTCGCGCGCCTGTGTGTGTGTGTGTGCCTCTCTCTCGCGTGCGTCTGTGTGTGTGTCTCTCACTCGACGCGCCTGTATTTGTGTGTGTTGCGCTCTCTCTCTCTTGCTCGCTCGCTTGCTGCACAGGAAATGCACAGGGAGAGACTGAACATGTACAAATTGAAAGGGAAACTGGCTTGTTCGTATACCGAGTGTGTGGTCGTGAACCGAGGCAAAAGTGTGGTGAACTTTTTGGTCATAAACCGATTTGTACGTGTACCGAGACGTTCGTGAACCAAGGTTCCACTGAACATGTGTAAGAACTAAGTGCTAATATATAAGAAGTTTGCATGCTACAGTACGCATGATATCAACAACGAACAATAAGTATTTCATATTCAGAAACTGAACATTGACTACTACAGAGCTCCAAACGACAGGCTGGCATTTTATGCTAACTTTGTTACATTCTCAGAGGATTCATTAACCAAGCTTTTACTGAGCCACTCTAATATAAAATCGCAACTTACAAAAAAATACTTTAATTTAGACTTTACAATGATTTGTGCTGTTCTACAGGCTATAATAATTGGTCAGACTTGAGACGGAAACTAACATGCATCAGTGAGGCTTCATTTCTGGAATCAGAGGTACGTCTAGCTCCAGCTAGCTGCCTCAAGTCAAACGAGAGATCAATACCTGTGAAGACAGGGCCAAGGGTTGTTTTTGTAAATTATTTTCTGCCATCACTTGTTTTTTAACAAACTTACAATTTTTTGAATACTTCGTCTTCTTTGTCATCATTATGGACTGGTATATGGATGCCAAGAGAGTACTTCTGCCTGGTGATTTGTATTTGTATGAATGGCAAAATGTTATATCTAATACAGTATATACTGTACACTGTGTATTTGTCTTTTAAACTTCACTATCTTCACCCAAAAGATTTTACAGTCTGTTAAATGAATCCAGTTTAACATTGAGAGCCCATGATTTTTACATAGAATCACTTTTATGATGACAGACTTGTATGTACTCACATTAGATTTTTTGTTTACTCTATTTATTATTAATAACAGCATGAAAAATAGCCATCATTTGTTAAATACATGACATTAGTATGCACAGAAAGATAAGAATGCAGTTCAGCATCATGGAAAATGTAATAATAAAAAGAAATTAAAAAAATGAAAAATTATAAACGAACATTTTATATACAATGGGCAGACACAGTAAAACACTGTAAAGATCATAAGAAACAATAGCCAACTAATTTGTTTAATAATAGTACTTAAATGTTTAATATGAGTTTCAATATTTGCTGCAATGTATTCAGAAATTTTTCAGCCCCTTTAAATTCCTGCACACTTTGTTGTTGATTTAATTTGAAATGGATATATTTGCAATTTGTGCCCATCAATCTTAACATGAAAAAGAAAAAACATTATCAGAAATGTTTGCACATTTATTAAAATATGAAAAAGTAAAATCTCTTGTTTAAATAAGTATTCAACCCCTTAATTCAGTACTTTGTAGAAGCTGTTGGATGGGAAACACCTATAAGCTGCTATCTTCAGGTTTTTCCACAGAGGCATCCCGAAGTCACTACAGCATTGTCTTGGCTGTATGAAAGGAAAACAATCGCCCCAGTCTGAGACTGCGTGCACACTGGACAAGGTTTTCTTCAAGAACCTCTGTGTATTTGGTTGTATTCATACTTCTCTCAATCCTGGCCACTTTTTATTTTACTGCTGCTGAGAAACACCCTCATAGTATGATGCTACCACCATCATGATTTACCGTGATGAGCAGTGTCTGGTCTTCAACAAACATAGTGCCTGGAGTTTTCCCTAAAGAGTTACAGTTTTCTTTCATCTTAGCAGAGAATTTTTTCTGATGCTATCAGATTCCATGCATGTTGTCATATACCTTTTACTGAAGAGTGGTATTACTTCCATCTAGTCACTCTCACATAAACACCTAATGAAATGCTATTGAAATGGTCATCCTACTGATAGTTTATTTCACCTCAGCAGAGGACTACTGAATCTCTGTTAGAGTAACCAGTGGGTTCTTGGTCACTTTCCATGTCAAAGGCCCTTCATGCTTAGTTACACAGTTTGGCCATAGGTCCAACTCTAGGAAGAGTTCCAGTGGATCCAAATCTCTTCCATTTTACAATTATTGAGACCACTGTGCTCCTGGAAACACTCAAATGGTATAATACCCTTGACTTAAAATTATGCTGAGGCATAGATCATCGTGGATGTCTATAGAGAGAGTTCTGGACTTCATGGCTTGGTTTTTGTCCGTAAATGCAATGTGAATGGTGGGACCTTCTATGCACAGGTGTGCACATTTTTAAATTCAATTCAATTTGCCAACTGTGGGCTCCAGTCAAGTTCTAGACACATCTCAAGAGTAATTAAAGGTAACAGGATGCACATGACCACAATTTAGAATGTTGCTGCACAGGTTTTAAATACTACTATAAATGAGGGATTTCAGATTTTGATTTTTAATAAATTTTTACACCTCTCTGAAAGATCAGGAATGATAGAATCAGAGATACAGTTAAAGTTGGGGAAATATTAAACAAAATAGGAAACTGGATATATTTCTATGGGCATGTAATGAGAAGAGAGATAAACAATGTGGGTAGAAGAATCATGAGTAGCAATGCATCGGGACAAAGGAAAGACGAAGACGAAAGAGAAAGTGGATGGACTTTGTGAAGGGGGACCTACGAGAGAAAGGGTGAGGAAGTAGAGAACAGACAACAGTGGAGGAAGCTGGTCAAATATAGTGACCCCACATAAGAATATGAAAAGCTTTAGAAGATGAAGATGTGTTGTTTATTTCCGAGCAGGACGAAAACTCACAGTCGCAGACAAGACTTGAAGGATGGCAGATGCTATGTGTAATAGTTGATTGAAAATGCAAGAAAAGAAAAAAATGCTGCAAGAAATAACTTAAGTGAATCAGGAAATGGCTGTGCTAATCTATGGTGTGGTGCAAGGGATACACATCTTGTTACAGGACAATGTAATTACCAGTTAGGTTGCCATTTCCAAGAGATTCCATGAAGTAAACACATCCCATGTTATGCTGCTTATATATTTTATTGTCAGGAATGGACACTCTATTGAGTAACAGAGCTAATAATCTGTCTAAATCATTTTCCTCTATTTCACAAAGTTATTTCAGTCAGTGTGAATATCAAACATTAAGCTTGCAAGTTCCATGACATAATTTTCATTTTCTTACTTTCTATCTGAAAAAGACATGTTCACATATTTTTTGTACCTAATAATTAACATGATAATTATTCATCTCAGGAAATCATTATGCACCCGACAACCTATAGTTATGTTGTACAGTGTTCAAAAAGGGAAATCTGAAAGGTTTAATTACTGCATATTGAATATGCAATATGCAATGTCATCCTTTCTGTTTAGTTAGTGGTAAAGTATTAAATTGTAATATAAAGCTGTTTTTTTCATAATTTGCTTGTCTGAGATTAATGTTAAATGTGTAAATGGACATTTTTAACATTTCATTTGTAATTAATTCAAACTTAGTAGCATATAAGCTTGCTTTACGCAATAACAATCTTTGAAAATGCGCACGGCATGTCACATTTCTTATTTTTAAAACAAAACTGGATTCCATAAGAAGAAGTTTCAATTTTGCAAGGTAAAGTTAAAAAAACTATGAACCAGTTTTGCATATTAAACTAACATATTCCAATTCAGTTTTAAGGTGTTGAAGCAGAGAGAGCATGGCAGGATCTAACTGTGAAGGTGGTAACGGTCTGTCGCAGGGCCCACTCATACGCACATTCACACACCAATTTAGAATGACCAGTTAACATTACCTCCCCCAGTTTGTAGAGTGGGAGCAAAATCAGAGTACTCAGAGAAAATACCAAACAGACACAAAGAGAACATGTGAATGTCTCAGAGATTGCTAAATACACACTAGGTTCACTAATATGATAATAACCCAGGGCAGAATTATAATACATTAAGTATTTATTTAATATTTTTTATGTAAAGTAGTGTATTATGTGTATAATAGCTGTTTTTGGAGAGAAGCAGCTATATCTGTACCTATTCTGTTATTAAATGATTTAAAAGAGCTTTGACAATTGTTTTGCACTTAAGTACGTTTTGCATAAACAGTACTATAGAGAGAACTGGGAATTTTCAGAATAAAGTCTTGTTAAACTAAATTAAGTGTGCATGCTAAAATATTTGTGCAGTTGAAAACTTATTGGCATCAGTAAGTGTGAATGCATAAACTATTCTGCCTAGTCATGAACTGATATCCAATCTAGAGTTGATGTCTTATATGTTTAATATAGGTTCTCTGTGATACTGCAATTGACAAAAAACAGTATAATTATTAATTTGGTATTTATAATTATTAATAATATAATTATTGCACACTGAAAAGCAAATATAGCATATTCTCAAACTAAAAGAGAAGTTCAGTATTTTTCAAAATTATTTCTTCACAAACATGGCATATATAATATGCATTTGCCACACAAAATTGTGTTTCAAAGTCCAGCACCTTCTCTAAATTTTTAATAAATATTTTGCCCACACTGGCAGTTTACTTTGGAATTAATGAGACATGGGTACAGCTGGAAAACGTAAGCCTTAAAACTAACAGAGTATGTGCATTTTTCAAGCCATGACAGATGTGAAGTACTGCAGTTACACAGATATTGTAAAATAGCTTATACGTGTCATATTTTAATACACGCATGTCCTTCAACAAAACAGCATGGCTTACAGAGCTCGCCAAGGTATTGTGCAAAGTTCTGTTTGTGATTATGTTTTGTAATGTTCTTTATATGAGAACCATGTATATGTTGCTTATATAAAAGCCAGATCGAATGTTATTTACCAATATTTATTTACTTATCTTCTTACAGCATTAAGTCACAAGTAAACTGCAGAGCTTCCTCAGTTTGATCAACACGGGCATGCTCACAAAGTACATGTGTACTGTTTATTTGATATTTGGACTTCAGTTTTCACACATTATACACTTCATAACAAAATGGTGTCATTAGTACTAAAACATGAACAAAGTTTGTCTTTTAGGTATATGTTCAACATTTCTTGTATTTCCTGTCATCCTACACTTACATAAATTGTTGTAGATACGGATTGTTGTAGATCCAAATAACGATACATTATTCACCCTATACAGCTCCAGGTATCTCACTCCCAGGTAAACAGACTTGATTTTGGACAGGTTTTTGCCAGTTCTGCGGCAGTGGGGGGGATAGGATAGCAGGCTGCTTGCTAATCAATATATTTAAAAAACAAAAGACGCTGATGGAGAGGTGCGAAGGAATTTAAGGTGGGCCAGGATTACGAGTTTTTTCATAGGCTTCAGGAATTCTAGTGTTAAGCTAAGTAATCTTAACATAGGTGTGTCAAGCGTGTGTTTGTTGTTGGTTGTTATAATGTTCCTTGAGCGTCTATAAAAAGGTAAATTTCCACTTGGTATAAATAAAGCACTGTCTCTCTGTCTAAGAAAGTGCTATCTAATATCATTCAAATGAGAGCATTATTACAGGTGACAATTACAATACATGGAATGCACTTTTTGCAGAACTTCCCCTATATGTAATATGTTTGCTTCTTCTAACATGATACTTGTTCATAAAATCTTTTAATAACACAAAAAGATTATACCTATTAACATTCTGCTTGCTATGACTAAACATGGAATACTGACCAACACTGCACCTGTTTCTTTTGCTTGTGACCTCAGTTTTTAAGTCTTATTTATTTATTAGACTATATATAGTATATTGCTAAAATGTAATTATACGTGCATGTAAGCTCAGCACAGGGAAATTAAAGCCAAATAGGCTCAAATATCACAGGGTGATATTGATCAGTAGTTGCTTTTCATTTCTGGTCACAAGCGCTTGATTATTATACTGATTGGTTACTCACATGTTGGCATGTGAGATCATGGTGATTATTTTATACAGGCTTAGTTTAACCATTGTGAACAACAGTAACATGTTATAACATATTAACACAAATGCTGTTAAATGAAAGAGTGCCAGCAAATTAAAGAACACACTTTTATACAAAGATATTAGAAAATTTTGAAAAATATTGGCGACAACAAACCAATCAGCCCAACAAAACTCTCCAGTCCTATCCATTTAATTTCTCCAAAATAAACGCTTTTACTTTTCAAGGTCCCTAAAGTCCTGTCTACCACAGTGTTTAATGACTTATCCCAAATGTGTGTGGTTCAGTGTGTGAAGAAAAACTCCCTAATGTTTTGAGCAAAATTTACCTTTAGTAAATTTTCAACTGTGACTTCATGTTATTGTTAAACCCATTTTAAAGTAAGTCTATATTCACTGTACTTCCTGTCATAATTTAAACACTTCAATCATGTCACCCCTTAATCTCCTTTTGCTTAAACTATGAAGGTTCATCTCCTTTAATCCTTCCTCATATCTCATACCCTGCAGTCCCAGCTTAGTCACACTTCTGACTTTTCTAGCACTGCTGTGTCTTTTTTGTATCCTCGAGAATACTCCTAGTGTACTCTCACTAGTGTATTATAACACTTAAGCATAACCTCTTTCAATTTATACTCTGCACATTGTATAACCTAACATTCTACACAGCCTGCTAATATAAGAAATGTCCCTTCAGTCTCAACTTTAAACCCATACTAAAGACTCACTGCTTTAGTCTAGCATACCCCGACTAGAGCTGCTGATTAGTTGTACATAATGCATTTCTGTTTGTTAGTCGTTTATACAGAAATATAAGTATCACAATATTTTTAAACCGCTACTAACCCTCCTCTGTTCTGTTTCTCTTTTCAGTATTTGAATGTGGCACTTGGTGCCACTGCTGTATTGCCAGGCTGCTCTCCTGTATATTGAAAAAACACAATCGGTAAAGGAGTGCTGCAACTGTCAGATGGAAAGATTCTCTTATTAGATTGGATGGCCAGCATCTATTGAAAACCTAGGTTTAGTGGCTGTGAAAACACTGAATTTATTTTTGATTTTCTATTTTACAATTTTAATCTCCTCCATTGTCAACTGGCTATAGTTCATCAGTTAATTAATGAACAGATATTGTTGGTTTCCATTTATGTTTAATCAGTTTCTCTTTTGTTCTTTGTGTGTTTTAACAAATCTGCATGTGTATGTGTACCAGTTTATTAATTAGTATAATCTATACTTGTACTTTAACAGAAATTGTTCACAGCGCTCTGTGCTTGCACTCAGTGAAAAAATTAAGGTGTATTGTATTGTATTATATTGTATTCTGATAGCCTTCTGAATGGTTTCTGAATACTGTCTGGAGGTTGACAGTGACAAGTTCAATATGACTCCTAAATCCTTAACATAAGCAGTACTTTCAATTGTCAGACCTCCCATTGTGTATTCAGATCCAACATTTTTACTTCCTATGTGTATTACTTTACATTTACTTACATTACGTTTAGTCTACTACAAGTCTGTTCACGAATGTATGCTGTCCAAACCTCTCTGTAATGATTAAAGTGATTCTAGACTATCTGCCAATCCAGATCTTGGTATCATCTACAGACTTAACCAGCTCTTCTTTATTTTCCTATCTAAATAATCTATATATTTTAACAATAGCAGTGGCCGTAGAACTGACATAGAATCATCAGTTAATCTAACACAAATTTTTTTGGGATGTGGGGTAAAAGTGATGAAACCCAGCAGAAAACCCAATGCAGAAACTGTGAGAGCATGGAAACTTCAGGCTAGTCTCCTGGACCTGTCAGTTGGGACTACAATTCCACCATTCATGAATGTGTCTCTATGTTATGAAATATGATGTTTTCACTGTGCGCTTTTATTTTAACTTCACAAAATACTGGTTTGGCTTGTTGGTTAGAGATCAAATGTGATTTTATTCTGTGTTATAATAAAAATAAAGACTGCACATACAATATGAGTAGCAAGGAATACATGTAGTTAATATAATACTTGTATAAAAAAATCTTAGCTACTAGAGCCACCTAATAGGCATTTAGGATAGATGTATTATTCTAATAGCAGGAAACAAGGCCTTCATCAGAAGACACTTTTAACAGTAACACATTCATATACACATACATGAGCAGAGAAATAATTTGCACACTCTGGATTGAGTTACTGTTACTACAAAGTTACTTAAGATATAAACATATGCTCAGAAGCTCAAAAAATAAGTCATGATACAGATAATGATGAAACACAGAATAAACAGAACCCATGTGACTAGTGAATGCTACTCCAAAGAAAAAAAGAACATCCATTTAAAGCATAATAGATAACATTTGCTGCATTTTCCTATGTTCTTCTCGCCAAAAACATAATTTTTGAATAAAAAAAAAAATGGTAAACTGAGCACAATAAACTGCTGATACTCTACTTATACATAGAGGATGATTATTAATATTCAGTAATAGAGTAAGCATGATTTGCTAAATAACAGAATAAAACAAATGTATTTTATAAGATGTATTTTTCAAGTTTATGAAATACATTCACGCAAATTAAATTGAAACGATTAAGCAACCATTTTAAATTGACTAATAAATCATAGCAGCACGTTTCCCCTGCAGCTCTTGAAATAATAATAATGCTGGCATGATACCAGCCACAAAACAGAATACTTTAACTGATAATATTAATATGAAGGCTCAGTAAATTAAGCTAAAAATATACTAATATTAAAAATAAATGAAAAAAATGTGTTACTTTGCCTTATTCATTTCACACAGTGCATAAACAGTTTGACAGTTATGGCAACTGGTTATCTAAATTGTTATTTATTTGATTTTCTTTGCTACAGGAATGCTTAGTGTACTAGTAGATATAACTTTTCTTTAAGATTTTAAATCACCTTTTATACACATTTCTATTCTTCTTAATCATTTTTTGTCATTACCAATAATTTCACTCCTTGTTTTTTGATTAAGAGCAAATTTTTTTTCCATAGAAGAAAGTAAGTATATATAATGTATTTAACTAAATGCAGTGCCTTAGTAAGTATGTAGATGTGAAAAGTGCTACAACTGCATGGGTGAAAGGGAGCATTGTGGATGAATGAGCACCTGATCCTTTTAGCTGCCTCCAGCAAGTGCCCCTATAAATCTGTGTCATAGTTATATTTGTGTTGAACCTTTTATTGTCTGGTCAGTGAAAAAGCATTGTATTGAATGTGCTCAGTGGTATGAAAATTAAAAATGGCAGTAAGTTTCTTTTGTTTCATTTAACCCTAATGGGCGGCCTGTATATTGATTTTAAAAATCATATTTTCAGACAAAATTATGAAAATAGCTGTGTATATAAAAGTACATCAATTTAAAGTGTCACAAATTCAGCTTAAGATCTTTATTTCTAGGGATGATTTAGGAAGGACAAGATGAACACTTATTGATAAGGCTGAACAATTCTCTCTGTATATACACTTTTAAAAATACCGGTTCTTTAATGGCACTTCATGATTCTTTATTGAGTTGAGTGGTTACTTATAGCTTTATTGCTTAACCAAGTACCAAGCAGTTCATTCTGGGATGGGTTCTTTGTATATGAAGTTAGTTCTTTGAGCTTTGAAGAACTGCCTAATTTGTAGAAAAAAGAATTCTTTAATGTATGGTACATTTCAAGACGGTAATAGATTAAGAAAACCTTCACTTGTACCTGTGGTACTGGATATATGCATCAGGAGTCCTTGTAAAATCATGACCTACTGGAATGTCACAAATTTGTTACCATCTATTCATAGTTATTCACTGTATGGAGCCTGTTACGAATCAAACAAATAAAGGTTCTTTATGGAACCTCTATGTGAATGGTTCTTTTGGAATTAAAAATGGTCCTCCTATGGCATTGCTCTGAAGAACCTTTAATTTTAAGAGTTTAAGATTCCCCATCTCTCCTAGAGGACGCTTAGTGAGTTATTTTAAATCCTTGCCCACATGAATAAAAATAAAAACCAGAAGACTCACACTGACAACTAACAACAAGGAATTGGATGCAGGTTCCATTAAAATAAAGACGGAGGAGTAAAGAGGAACAGAGAATCTGAATTAAAAAACAAACCATCATTGGAAAATGAAGAAGGATGCAGATAATGAAAGTTTATATTAACGCTGACCATAAATGACTAATAGACTTGACATCCCATCTGGTGAAATAATTAATAATTTGATAAGTAAAATTAAACAAAATCTCAAAGTTCTTGCTTTGTCTTTAAAAGTTTTCCTTCCAACATTTGCTACTTATAACTTCCACAAATGCAAGTCTTTAACTATAATACATTAATAAACAAACTACAGTATATAAAACACTTGGTATATGCTGTTTTTCATAATTTAGTACAATATTGAGCTATGACTGATTTAATTGATGTTTATATTTGTTAATAACAAAAATCTGATTTCTGAAGGAAAGTTAAAATAAATTTAAAAAACAATATTATACATTCATATATACACATATAAATTAAAACAACTCAATTTTTGATTTAGATTTAAGATTTTTAAAAATCTTTATTTTATATGGTATTAAGAGGGACAGGACTGAAAGCTACAACTGTCGCAAAGGTCTCACACAAATTACAATAATTTCTGATAAAAAAATTATATGTACAGTTTTGGGACAAATAGGGTATATCCCCTTAAGATTTTGTGCTTAATACATTTGGACATATTTGACCTTCACATATTCCAGCCAAAGACCTTATGGGAGATAAAAGTAACTTAATATGACAAATAACACACAAGAAGAATAGGTGAAGGTCAAATATGTCTGAATAAATAAAACCATAGCATTATAGTACATTGGTCTTTTTCCCACATAATAAATTTTATTTAAGTAAAATACTGTTACAGATAATTTACAACTGTGATAAAAGCCGATACTACTATAAATTAAAGCATTGTAATATAGTATTCAATATTATTACTATATTGTTGTTAGGAGTAGTCCACCCAAAAATGATCATCAATTTTATCTGTTACTTACTCCATATTGTCTGTAGTGAAGGCCAAGAAATTTATTTGATAACACTTTGCATCTATTACTCATTTTCTCTTATCTAATAAGACCTTAACAAAGGTCTATTTTGGTCTTCATAACATTTATAAAGCATCAGTAGATGGGTTATTCATCTCTCTGCAGTGTGACATATTGACATGATGGTAAAATGACTTGTTAATATGAAGGATTCACAGATCTTGTACCACATATGTAAAATCAAGAGAAATGTTTCACAGTTAAGCAACCTCAGACCACTCCAAAGTGAAGTGTTGTTAGTGGGTCACATTGCAGAGATGAATAAACACTTTACTAAAGAAGAAGCGTATGTTAAGGTTTTGTTACATAGTAGTGAACGAGTAGCAGATGCATTTTTGCATACCTAAACACTAAACTGTTACCAAGTTTTTAATTTTTATTTTCATAGTGAACAGAGATAACAATGTTTCTGATAAAATGACATTAGTAAATGTCAATAGGAGCCACTGCTGAACAAAAGTAAAATATACTAAAACATTCATTAAAAAATCTCAAGTTGCTTTCATTGCATAATCCAAATGTCAGTTATTGAATGTCACATACTCACCATGTCCAAAACACGTGTACTTTGTGTTGAATTATTGTTAAATAAATAAAAGTTGTGCATAGAAGTGCAGCATATTCAAATGACTTTGTGCATTTCAATTGAAGTCCCTCCTCCCCCTTCATTCGCTGCTCAATAACCCTTTCTTATTATTCTGCACTGGCACTACACAAGGGCAGAACACTTGGGAGAAACACATATTAGCATATAAACACTTTTTGCATTATAAATGTTACATGTAAGACATCCTTTTTTAGACGCCAGCTTTGCCTTCACTGCATCCATATGTGAGGCCACTAAACTAAAGGATGCCATGAGAACCCATGACTCAAACAGCCAGCTTTAAAAGTTACCATGGAAGGGTACTTAGCCAAAGAAATGCCAATACTTTCTTAACTTTTGTGTTTTAGTGTATAGCACAGATGAGTCTAAATAATATAGAATGAAGTAATGTTATTACAAGTTATATATTGATTCAATAATATATATGTATACGCATGCACAATTTTTCCTGTAAAAAGGTCTTATCTGATATGCTTTACTTAGTTTTCTGCTGGAACTAACATTACACTTGATTGGTTTCAGGTCTAAACACTGTTTATACAATTTATATAGTATATATTTCATATTATCATTGGTTACTTGTCTGACTGTTGCCTAGAAAGTTACTTATTATATAGTTCACACCAGATGAGAAATTTAAGGGAGCACCAGAATGAGAAATAGTCCTAGATCGACAACAACTAAAATCATCTATGCCAGTAAGTTGCAGCAAATGTTATATACTGTTACACATGTGCGCTTAGAAGGCAGTCAACAAGCCCAAAGGTGAGTGAAATATGGCAGGAAAAGGGGTTGATTTGTGGTACTAACGCCTCTCTCTCTCTCTCGTCAGACAAAAAGATCATAATAGGTGGAGTGGTGGCTCTGAGGCTAAGGATCTGCACTGGCAATCGAAAGGTTGAATCCCGTAAGTGCCAAAAGGGACTCTGCTTTGTTGGGCCCTTGAGGAAGGCCCTTAACTTGTAATTGTTCCGTCCTGGGTACAACGTTACTCTGTATTGGCTCTCCAGCCACCATAAAAAAAAACTCCCACTGTTCCACTCCATCTGAACTAGTGTGGTGCTGAGGTGTCATCCATTGCATGGCTGCACTTGGGTCCTAATCTGGGATCCTGAGTTTGTTTGTCATGTGGTGGGTGCGGCAATGCACTGTATCAGTGCGTGCTCCTAACCTCTACCTCCCAGAGTTATAAACTCCTCAAATAAACTATTTTATATAGTTGGCGGGCTGGATAGGCAAGTTGGGCGGGCTGGATGCTTGACTGATAGTGACTGGTCACACAGATTGCATTCAACAAGTTTCTGGAAGGTTTGCACTACATTTTATAAGTCCTAGATGATTCATAATTTTCAGGCAGGGACTTTAGGAGGTCAGAATAAATAGCAACTCCATTCTAAAGATAATGGCTGGTCTTTGTTGGATTGTAGAGAGCGCACATGACAGTGGGAAGGACAACTGGATATCCTGGCCATGCTGCATAATGACGTAACAGCATGACAGTAGGTGTGTCAAGTGTGTGTTTATTTTGCAAGGCATTTTCCATGGTCCATAACAGCAGAAAAATGTGACTAGGGACATTAAGCTTCATGGCATATGGAGAGACGGTTTGTCATTATTAAGTAAACTCTTATCTTGGTGAGCTTTACTGCTATTTGGTGTGTGCTTTAGCATTTACATCTTGGTGTTGATTACAATAATAATAATGAACCATTTTGAGACTTGAGACTCTACTGTTTTTAATTAACTATTTCTTTTTAAATACTATATATCGTTATATCCATCTAGGTCTGGGGCTGGAAGGTTACTCTTTATTAATAGGCATGTGGACATCTGCAATGAAAAGAGGTAGGCAGGGAATACGAGGAGAAGAAGCTATTTTTTTATGAAGAATGCTGCAATGCTAGAGTAACCTTATGTCATCCAGTCTATGGATGACTCTGGTACCATTTTGCCAGCTTCCTCTTCCACTGATGATTTAAACAGAGACATTGTCTTTGGCAATGGTTTGTTGTGGCATGTGGATTGTTTTTGCATTTCTAAGCACTGCTTAGATATTTTTTTTTGTTTATCTTGAGGCATGTGTTCATCATCTACTTGCTAACTAATGCAGATTTCAGGAACTAACATGCCTACCTGTTTGTTGCCTATGAGGTCATGTAATGCAACACATGAGCTTCTCGATGTTTTGTTTAAACTAAAAATACAAAAAACTATTTATTTCTGTTTCCAAAAATTAAACATATATTTTTGTGGCTGGCCAAAAGTAGTTCATATGTTTAAAAAAAAAGAAAATCAAACGTTTTGTGTGTATGTTCGTGTGATTTCAGGCGTCTATTCAACCTAAAAAGTTTTCAGAACCTTTAAACAATGATGTCAGTTTGCATCTGACTTTCAGAGCATAAGTTATGCAATTTAGAGAGGTAGTTTATGCAGCAATGTAACTGCTTCCAAGATCAAAAAAGATAAAACTGCAGCCAGAAACATTAATATTCTGCATGATAATTAAGCACAATAACAAATTTTAATCTGCATACATTATACAGTGTCAATTAAGTTTTTTTGACAAGCTCTTGAAATATGCAGAGAAGCCTGAACACTGAGACCTCTTAGCCCATGGAAAGAACTGATGTTCCTTCTATTCGGTTCAGAAATCCCTGATGATTTGTCCACAGGCTCTGAACTTGACACAGATGAGCTAACGGATTAGTCTTAGCCTTCTTTGATCCTTCACTGGGCTTCCAGCACTACATTAACATGGTTGGGACCATGTTTCCTTGACGTTTGTCATTTTTATTCATATTTACTTGCCCTATTCCACAAACAGCAATATTTTCAAAAGTCAGCTGTCAGAATTCTCACACACAGAATAACCAGCCTAACTGTTTCAAGTCAGCTACACTGTTTATTTTATTACATCTCTCTTTTAAAATCTGTTTATTACTTTTATCTTCAAAATTTTTTCATAAATGATCAACACCATTTTACCTCTCTGTAGTTTGCCACCCCTAAATCCTTTTCTGGTGGTCTTTCCAAAAAGTCTTTCCATCATGGGGATGGAGGTTCAGGGCCATTTCCACTAATCTTTGTAGCACTACCAAAAATGTCACATTTTCTGTTCTATAATTTGTGTTTGCAAGAATTATTTATGAGCACTTTAAAATCACTTGGTTTTTTTTCTGTTCACCGTCTCCTGACTCACCAGTATGAGAAAATCCCTACATATTATTTAGCATTCTATGCATTATGCTGTGAAGTTATGCAAGATGTCCGGCTTTCTCTCAAAGCTTTTAGTTCTCTACACCCAAAAAACCCTTGTTTTTAGGCCATTTTCGGACCATATTTTGTCCTGGAAATTACACTCTAATGATAAACAGTAAACCAATAGGCGTCATCAGCAAAAATGATCACAAGGACTTAAAGTTGTATGTACCACATCAACTGACCCTAGAGCAGGCATGTCAAACACGCGGCCTGCAACAGAAATCTGTGCAGCCCACATGACAGATCCTAGTTAGCACTAAACTTGTAGAAAATGATTACTATCATTTGTGATTGAATCATTCTGCATCTTCGGCGTTACTTATTGACTTTTCTTACTTCTGCCTTCTGACAAAAGCACGTTTTCCCATGGCATTATGGTACCGGAAATGTCATCTGTTAGTATAGTTGCAGCCACGAAGTCGCAACTGAAGTGCTAGGCTGCTGTCTCGGCCCACTACCGAGCCACGAGAGAACTGCCAGCAAAGGAGACTCACTCAATGAAGGGCTACAGCAAAAAGGCTGCCCCCTTCATTGAGGACACTTTTCAGAATGCTTGGCGGGCGGGGCTTTGCAGCGGTGCAGAGAGAGGAAAGACCGCGGTGAGAGAGTATTATAACAAAGTATTTTTATGTTTATAAAGTTTCCCCATATAACACGAGTACACAGAAAGCTTGTTACTATGAAGTACATTCAGCAGCAGATACTTTCATTATAACAAAGTGACCCTGACATGCTTGAATGAATCATCCACAGAGCGTTAGTTTTGTGTTTACAGCTCAGTTGTGGACATTTGCACAATGATCCCCAAACAAAAGCACTGTAAAAAAATATTCTTTCTTTGAACTTTGCTCGTACTGTTTTTTTGCTGTTTTTGTTTTGTGTGGTTTTAAGTGATACCTTTTCCATATTGCTCATCAACATTTGAAAAATATCCATTGGAATTTAACTCATTGTCACCCTTCTATAGAAACGGCATACTTGTTATATACAAAAAAGAAGAAAAATCTCGGGTTGCAAACATATGCGAACTGCTGCATTTGAAGACGCCGAAAAAGCTGTTTTTATGTGGTTCCAGTGATGCTTATTCAAGAAACATTCCTATTAATGCGGCGCTCATTCAAGAAAATATGAGGTTTTTAAACTCTCTTGGAACCAGGACAAACAATCTAACACGTGGCAATAGCTCTTTGGGACGCACTTCTGCGTGTTGTTCCCGTTGGGTGGGGGGATCCCAGATCCCAAAAGAGTTCAGAAACCTCACAATATGAAGAAGAAAAGGATGATCTGGCTTCTGATTGATAACTGTGCTGACCACAACATGCTTCCGCATTTAGATAATGTTCACGTTGAATTCCTCCCACCCAATTGTACGGCAGTGCTTCAGCCATTGGATTTGGGCATCATTCGCACCCTGAAAATGTATTATCGCAAGGAAATGCTGAGAAAAATTCTTGTCAGCATAACCTGTAGACAGGAGAAGATTAAAATAACACAAAAGAAGCTATTGAAGCTGCTTCCATTTCCAACATCCTATCTTTGTGAGGCACATTTTCTGCAGTGACAGCAACCAAAACGAGATTACGGAGTAGACTGAACATAAGCAACACACTTTGCGTGTCACTGTCTTCCATCATCCCCAGATGGGATCATCTGGTTGCAGGAAAACAAGCTCAGGGCTGTCACTGATTCTGCATTATGGTAAGCTGTATAATTTCTATTACTAAATTATAACTTAACTAGCAGAATACCCGCGCTTCGCAGCAGAGAAGTAGTGTGTTAAAGAAGTTATGAAAAAGAAAAGGAAATATTTCAAAAATAACGTAACATGATTGTTAATGTAATTGTTTTGTCATTGATATGAGTGTTGTCATCTCTCTCTCTCTCTCTCTCTCTCTCTCTCTCATATATATATATATATATATATATATATATATATATATATATATATATATATATATATCAAAATACCCGCGTTTGGCAGCAGAGAACTAAAAAGAAACGGAAACATTTTAATAATAACGTAACATGATTGACAATATAATTGTTTTGTCATTGTCATGAGTGTTGCTGGCATATATATATATACACTCACACACACACACATATATAAACATATATATACACACATCATATATATATATATACATATAAATATATATACATATATACACATATATATACACACACACACATATATATACATATATACACATATATATATATACACACAAACACATATATACATATATACACATATACATATCTACATATATACTGTATATACACATATATATATATATACAAATCTACATATATATCTACATATATATATTTGGGGTGGGACTCGATTAAAAAAATTAATCCAATTAATTAGAGGCTGTGTAATAATTAATCTTGATTAATCGTATGTAATCGCACACGTAAATTTGCCCCAAATCGCAAATGTGTTTTTTTAATTTAAAAGGGTTTTAGTGGGCGACAGAATCAAATAATAGACATGGACATGAATATTGTAAACTCAAGCTCTTTTAATTTCTGAAAAAAAAAAATGCTTTTAAACTGCATTTGAATTCAAAACAGAAACAAAAATATCATCCCTGGTTAAAATTGGGCAGACTTAAAAATAAAGTGGTAGTTTAAGTACTTTAAGTACATTTTCAGAATGGTATTGTCTTTAAATAATAATAACCAAAATTTCAACATAAAGTGCAGTTTTTCTTCTTAAAAAAATAAGTCAGAAACATAAAAGGTAATTTGACCAACTTAATCTTTAAACTCTGAGTAACCTTAGCCAAAATTATTTTGTACATTAGGCTAAAACAGTGTGATCATTGAACATTTTGTAATTAGATGTAATTAGAATTACTAACGGTCACGGAAGTCCAATGATTCCCCAGTAAGAGCCACAAAGTCCGCTTTCTGTAATGCATCTAATTTTGCTTGCTTTTAACTGTGCACAAAACCATGCTTTTATCAAGGCTTCGCTCGGGTAGTTTTTTGAAATTAAATTTTCCTCCGATCAGTCGTAGGAACGCGCTTCATCCGACTGTAACATTTGTGTAGCTGTGATGTGTGCATCAGTGTAATCGATGTACCAGGAAATCATGCATTGACAAAAGTTCCCCTTTGCTTGGAATTGAAAGTGTGATTAAATGCGTTATTTTTTGTTATGGAGTACATGCATCAAAGCTTCTCAGCTGTGCTTGTGCTAAGAATAGGAAATATTTTAAAAATAACGTAACATGATTCTGCGTTAACCGCATATTTTGTCATACGTCTCAAACCAAGGAGATGCGAGGTTAAAATGAACCGAGAAGCACGCGTACATACTCAGTACATCCACTCTCGGGAATCAAACCTCAGACGTAGGCGATAGAGGCAAAGCCTCTACAATTGCGCCACGGTGTGTGGCTTATCTACAATATTTGAGAGTATGTAGATCGAGATATATATATATATTCGCAGCGGAGACGTAGTGTGTTAAGGAAGCTATGAAAAAGAAAAGGGAATATTTTAGAAATAACGTAACATGATTGTCAATATACAGTAATTTTTTGTGAGTGTTATTGAGTGTTGCTGTGATCAAGGATTCGATTATCATTATTTGTTTCAATCAGGGTCGTATTTGTACGATGTGTTGTGTTCAAGTTACATTCTGTGTTTGTCAGTCGTTGTAAAGATTAAATTCTGTAATTACAGCCCATTAGCTCCACAAATGAGACACACGGGTTTACCGGCAATGTCAGTAAACATATACTCAGCCTCCCATCGGTTTTTAAAGGCTCTATTTTCAGAATCAACTTTTCTCTTCGGCATCGTGTGGGCTAGCTTCGCAATAACTTGCAGCGTCATAAGCTAGACTTGATTAACGCGGTAAGTGTTCGGCAAGGCAGCTGAAGCGCTGCATTATGGGATCTGTAGTTTATTGTGTTACCAGCGCTTCATATACCCGGGCCATTAATAACAATAATACAGTATATAAAATGATCTCGCGGGCCGGATATAATTACACGCCGGGCCGGATGTGGCCCGTGGGCCTTGAGTTTGACTCATATGGACTAAATAGAACTTGAAAAGAAATATTTTTTGGAATGTGATCACGCAAGTCAGTACATCAAGCCCGCGTGCTATTGTGGTTTTGCTTGTGTGCTTCAGTAAGTTACCGTCCCCTCGCTCTTACTTTTTTACCGTTCATCTAATGAATACACTGAGTATGGCTTTACCAAAACAATCATTGATCGCGAATAAAGTATTCATTATTCATGAAGCTTCAATAGGTGAATAGATGATCTGTCTTTCTGCGTTAACCGCATGCGTTTTCATACGTCTCAAACTAAGGGGATGCGAGGTTAAAATAAATCGAGAAGTACATACTTAGTGCATCCCCTCTCGGGAATCGAACCTCGGACGTGGGCGCTACAGGCGAATGCTTTACTATCGCGCCACGGCGTGTGGTTTATCTATTTGAGCGTAGCAGTGTAATTCGGTTTTTGTTCAGCACTCTTTGGAACTGTTACTTTTTGTCTGCGCACTGCATCAGTTCACGTGAGCCGCTGAATATGGTTTTATATGTCACTCGCTCG
>JANRMT010062817.1:51885038-52081207 GCA_026402145.1 Polypterus bichir lapradei
CCTTCTGCCTTTTGTCTTTGTAGGGTCGCTCTTTTGATGCGTGGATGTTTTGAATTCCAAATAAATGAGGTTATTGTCGAATCTAATTGCCTAAAAAATTATTTATTAATGTATATTGGGATGTTTTGAAATAAAAAAAGGAGCTTAGGAAGAATATTCATCTTAACAGTGTTAATTCTTCCAGCTAGTGTGAGATGAAGGGTTGACCATCTATGCAAGTCTTGTTTAATTTTTTCCATGCAAACGGAGAAATTTTGTTGATATAGAGCTTTATGTTTACTTGTGATGTTTACCCCTAGGTATTTAAACTGTTCTGCAATGATAAAAGGTAGGGTATCTAATCTAATATTATATGCTTGAGAGTTCACTGGAAAGAGTACACTTTTATTCAGATTAATTCTGAGACCAGAGATCTTTTGAAATTCTGTGAGTGCTGCTAAGACTGCAGGTACAGAATTTTCTGGGTCTGATATATACAGTACCATGTCATCTGCATATAATGAGATTTTCTGTTCCAGTCCTTCTCTGCTAATCCCCTTTATCTGATCAGTATTTTGACAATGTATTGCCAGTGGTTCAATGGCAATCGCAAACAGCAGCGGTGACAAGGGGCATCCTTGTCTAGTGCCATGTTCTAGTTTAAAGTAGTCTGAGCAAATGTTGTTGATGCAAACTGAAGCTTCTGGGTTAGTATACAGTAATTTAATCCATGCACAGATGTTTGGGCCAAACCCAAACTTCTCCAATATAGTAAAAAGGTATTTCCATTCAATCATGTTGAATGCTTTTTCTGCATCTAATGATAATAATATTTCTGGGGTGTTTGATTTAGTTGGTGAGTATATTACATTAAACAGGCGTCGAAGATTGGAAGATAAGTGCCGGCCCCTAATAAATCCAGTTTGGTCTTGTGATATTACCGAGGGGAGCACTTTCTCCACCCTTCTGGCTAAGATTTTAGAGAGTATTTTAACGTCGTTATTCAGAAGTGAAATTGGTCTGTATGATGCACATTGTAATAAGTCCTTATTTTGTTTTGGAAAGACAGTGATTAGTGCTTGGCGAAAGGTTTGTGGAAGAGATTGGTTATCTCTGGCTTCTGTAAATGTTGCTAATAAGAGGGGGGCTAGCTGAGCGGAGAATTTCTTGTAAAATTCTGCAGGGCAACCATCAGGGCCTGCTGCTTTCCCGCCTTGGAGTGATTTTATAGCATCTAGTAATTCTGATAACATCAGAGGTTTATCAAGTTCCTCCGCAGTAAAAGCGTCTATTTGTGGTATCTGTAATGTATCCAGAAATGCATTAGATTGTGTATTGTCTTCCTTAAACTCAGTAGTATATAGGGATTTATAGTAGTCTCTGAAAGTGTGCATTATATTTTGGTGTTCGACGATTTTATCTCCGTTCGTACTAGTTATTACCGAGACTTCGTTGCGCGTGAATTTGTTGAGCTAAAAGCTTATTAGCTTTCTCCCCCTGTTCATAGTAATGATGTCTGGATTTGTAAATTAGTTGTTCAGTTTCTTTAGTTGTCAAGAGGTTTAATTCCGAATGTAGAGCCTGCCTTCTCCTATGTAGAGTCTCGCTTGGTAGTCTGGCATGTTCTTCATCTATTTTAGTAATTTCGCTTTTTATATCTGCTAAAACAGAGATGGTTAAACTTTTGTTTTCAAATAGGTAAGAAATGGAAAAAGAAATTGAGCGTTTCAGTTCAAAGACACAGTCTCAATCAGAAATACACAAGGAGTCCATTGGCTTCTTTGTCCGGGTTCACAGTCTTCATGTTTGGAGATAGGCCTCATTTTCTTTTATTTTCGCCAGACTCAGCTAAAGCAGAGTTCACCTTCATGCCACAGCCATAAATGAACTGCCTCCATGGGGTTTTGTTCCCCTTTTTATGTCCCATAAGTGACTTTTTATTTCTATCATTATAGAGCCACATGAAACTGTTCAGGAAATAAAATAGTTCAGCTCAGTAACAATTGTAATCATGTACTGTCTCATAGAATTTTTAAAGGGATTAGTTACTTTGCTTGTTTCTAAATTTATTAATTGGTTCTACCCATTGCCATTTGAAATGTTACACTGTGAAGATGGCAACAAAATTCCTCTTGATAAACTTTTCAGATCATTTATGTCTCTGGGTGGCTCTGAAAAATAGAGACCTGTTACTCATACTTACATCATCTCTTTATAGGTTACCTTTTGTAAGTTATGTGGTTTTTACAATAGGCAATATACCATTTTGCTATGTGACAGTAGATGTAGGTTTATGAATCCCTGTCCTGCCAGATTCCTGTAATTACAGATATTGCTGCACTGGAGGAAAACGCAGGAGAGCAATAGATAAATGGCTTATGATTCAACATTTATGCATTCATGTGTTTCATATGCAAGCTCAAAATGGTAAGAAGTTTATTTGCGGGAAATGTATAACTGCAAAGTGAACTCTTTGTACAAGTGCTTGCAGTCATTTTTCAATTTTACAATTTTATGCCCAGAGATTAAATGTGTTTTAATCTATGCAGGGTTTGGGAGAATATAGCCAACAGCTTGACAGTAAATACCTGCACATGAATGCTATGCTTCTGTAAAAACAGCAATGAAAACAGGACCCAACTGCCCATCTGCGTAACCATATTCAGCTGCTTTCAAAGTGATGAGGTTTACGTGATCAGATTCTACAGAGAGAACGCCATTAAAATGTTGGCTCCCAAAACACAGTAATGACCCAATGAAAAGTAGTACTTTTCTAAATATGAATGAGAGTTACTGGATTAAAAAGAAAATATGTATTTATATGTGAGCTACTATATAAAAATAGAGTCAGAATGATTTAAAAAAACAAAACGCAGTGTATTTCTCAATTATACCTTTGAAATTTCCCTATAACAAAAATGATAAAAAAAGCTTCAGTAGGTTTGTGCATTTTGCCCATAAACGTAATCGTAATTAAACATCAAGAATATTATACTGTGTGAAAAAGATAGTGCAGGATTTTTCTGTGTTAATTTAATAGGTCAATTTAATTTGGTGTAAAACAAGAGCATTGTAAAAAGGAGAACAACAGCATGGAAGGAAACATTTTCATTAAAAAGTAAAATCATTATATTTATTTACCACCTACTTTATGCACATCTAGTCATGCAACATTGATTAGAAATGCAACATGTGACACTTATTTTATAGTTCATGGGACATAATTGCTAACTATTTGTATTTGTTTCTATTTACCATAAATACAAGTTGCATCATAGAGTCTGATTACATTTAGTAAGATTCCACAGCTACAATTTTGCTTTTCTAATTGTTCAGCAATGAATCACATTTCATTTGTTGTTGAACAGTACAGGTACCCCGTCTAGGGCAAGTTGCTGCCTTCCACCAAATGGTATCAGAAACCTCTGTGTCTAATGTCCCTGACCTGAATTAAGCAGGTTCAGTAATGGATGGGTAAATGAATGCATCTTTTTTTTATATAGCACAAATATCTCACACTTTATTATCCTGATGATGCGTAGGAAATGAGCATAAAGTGTAGCTAAGTTTAAGTGTGGTGTAGCTAAGTTTCTTCCGTTTTGATCATCAAACAAGCAATAAAAACAAAAGCTTTGTAAGCATGTTATCTTAACGTTGTGAGCATAATATCTTTAAACATTAATATTAAAGTACACAATAACTATATTTGGTAATCAGTATATATATTTTTTTAATTCTCAAAATGTATTTTGTAATATACTGATATATATTCACCGTCCTCTTTGTTACATACATCTTGCTAGTGCCGGACTAGACCCCCTTTTCCCTTAAGAACTGCCATACTTCTTTGTGACTTAGATTCAACAAGGTGCTAGAAACATTCCTCAGAGATTTTGCTCCATATTGACATGATAGCATCACACAGGTGCTGCAGATTTGTCGGCTGCATACTCATGATGTGAATCTCCTGTTCCACCACACCCCAAAGGTTCTTTGTTGGATTGAGATGTGGTAACTGTAAAGGCCATTTGAGTATACTAAACTCATTGTCATGTTCAAGAAACCAGTTTGAGATGATTTGAGCTTTGTGACATGGCATGTTATTTGGCTGGAAGTAGCCATCAGAAGATGGGTACACTGAGGTCAAAAAGGGATGGACATGGTCTGCAACAATACTCAGCTAGGCTGTGGCATTTAAACAATGCTCAGTTGATACTAAAGGGCCAAAAGTGTGCCAAGAAAATATCCCCAACACCATTACACCACCATCATCAGCATAAACCATTGATGAAAGGCAGAATGGATCAATGCTTTCATGTTGTTGATGCCAAACTCAGACCCTAGCATCCAAATGTCTCAGCTGAAATCGATACTCATCAGACAAGATGATGTTTTTTTCAGTCTTCTATTGTCCAATTTTGGTGAACCCATGTAAATTGTAACCTCAGTTGCCTGTGTTTAGCTGACAGAAGTGGTACCTGGTGTGTCCTCCGGCTGTTGCAGTCCATCTGCTTCAAGTTTTGACATGTTGTGAATTCAGAGATGCTCTTCTGCATACCTCGGTTGTAACAAGTGGTTATTTGAGTTGCTTTTGCCCTTCTACTAGCTCGGCCCATTCTGGCCATTCCCCTCTGACCTCTGGCATCAAAAAGGCATTTTCGCCCAGAGAACTGCTTCTCAGTGGACATTTTCCCTTTTTACGGACCATACTCTGTAAACTATAGAGATAGTTGTGCATGAAAATCTCAGTAGATCAGCAATTTCTGAAATACTCAGACCAGTCAATCTGGCACCAACATTTTTTTCCACTGAAACCTGATCCTGGGGACTAAGTAGATTTTAATGGAAGGGAATCAACAGCACCTCCTCATCACTGTACAGTAGTCAGCTTCATGGGAACTCGATTTAAGGTCCCCACATTCGCTCACGCCACCACCTTATTGGTGTGTGTTTTCTATCAAATGTCCCCAGTTTAATAGAAGTACAAGAACACACACAATCATACCTTACATACAATGGCTATTTCTCTTTAAGTTCTTATCTTGTTTTTAAATGAGCATAAAAATAAAAAATATAATTATATTACTATTCCTGACTACATTATAAACTCAGTGATATTCGTTTATTAAAAAGAAATATTTATTTTGACGTCTGACACTTGTCATTCTAGAAAATGTAATTGTAAATGTCCATCTATATCAGTGTTACTGGATGACGCTCTTCCTTTTATTTCCATGAGTGTGCCATTGCTTCTTTATATTAGGCTTACATGTGTTCATTTGTAGTTGCTTTAAATAGGGCTATTTCACTGACGTTAACCCTCTAGGATATTTATGTTTTATTCCCTCATAAAGTCAATGACAGCACATGTTTGTCTCCTCTGTGGTTCACTTTAACCTGTTTCTTTGACATACTTTGGACTCTCAATGACATTTTTTTTCCTTAGGAAACTTGTGTCATACTTATTTAGCTCTTTTCAGTAAAAATGAATGCTGATTACATAACATATTAAGACGGTCATTTTAAGGAATTGTATAATCTGAGCAAAAATCCAAATGACATTGGACAAACAGTCACCTGCTTACAGAACCTGCTGGGTCCTGGCACTGCAGCATGTAACCTGGTTTCCTGAATCGTCTAAGGTTAAAATATTTCAACATTTTAAGGATGCTAAGGCCTCCTACTAGAGTTTTTTGTGACTCATTTTTAATTGTGTTAGATGGTAGTTTTTAAAAGACTGTAGTTATAATGAAAACTTACGGATATAAAAAATTGCCTTGAAGCAAAGAAATGCTTATAACATATGCGTACAAATTTCACCTTATTAGAGGAGTGCAAAACATGTATGAAATTGTGCTGCATATCTTTGAAAATATTAGCAGATCAAAGTGTAGGGTACTGCTTTTCATCTAATGACTTTGCTTCTCTCACAATGAATACTGTTGATAAAAATATATCCACCATAATTACATATAGTATGTGTACTAAATGTTCAACTCTGCGTTTGAAGTCTGCTTGGTCTAATATGAGCGATTGCCTAAAACATATTTATATTTAAAGCATTTAACTTTTCTTGTATCATACATCCAGTTTTTGGTTTATCGTAAAAGCATAATTAAATCAAATTAAGCATAAAAAAGCTAAAGTTTGAAACTTTAATAACTGTAATGTAACTTTAAGTTATGCTGAATTAAATCATATTGAACATATTTATTCATTTTTTTCTTATTGAATCCTTGCATCGATTTTTATCTACTTTAATTCATTTTATCTGTACAGTTCTGATGCACTCTGCTTTACATCTAGGCATCAAAGGCAAAAATATGGCTAAATTGTAAAATTATAGCACCATGATTTAAGAAAGCTTCCTGTTTCAAATTAGTCTAATTTCTTTGAAGTTCATACTGTTTTATGCTTTCCAAAAGAACCATGGACTAAGTTCAGTTTGTAAAATGTATTCAAATTAACCATGATGCAGTAATTCTTAAAACATAAGTTGAAAGATTTCATATTGGCTTGTTTTTAGCACATTTTTAAAATTTTCTCTTTTACCTGCAGTCGTGAAATGTTTTATTATTGGAAAAATCTTTAAAAGAGGAATTTTGAACATCTGCCACTTTTCATTTTGATAGCAGCTGCTTAATGACACTGCCATTTTGAAGGTATAATGCATTAATTCGAAGACTTCACCTTTGATTGTTGGGACATACAGGTGCACCCTCTTGAAAAGTTTTGTTTCTTATGAAACCTCTTTTTTCAGCCTTCTTCAAATCAAGAACTGTGCTGAAAGAAAGATAATGACATGAACAGTAAACATGTGCCTTAATGGTACGGCATTTTCTTCTTTACCCTCTTGCTGCCTCATTTTCTGATTACCTGATTGTATGATTTCTTATGAGATGCTAACAAGCAGAATCTATTGCTCAGATGTTTTATCTAGGTTTATATTTGATGTCCAGCAAACATTGAAGTGTGCTTTGCATAATGTAAATTATATGCTAGTAATATTCCTAACAAACATAAAATATGTTACAACTGCATTAATGGCAAAATATTTTATAATGTAAATATTAACCTAGAGTAATATTTCTGATAATAACCATGTAGTATCCATGATATATCTATATTTGTGTCAATGGTCATGATCCTCTGATTTCCATCCATCCATCCATTTTCCAACTCGTTGAATCCGAACACAGGGTCACGGGGGTCTGCTGGAGCCAATCCCAGCCAACACAGGGCGCAAGGCAGGAACCAATCCTGGGCAGGGCGCCAACCCACCGCAGGACACACACACCCACACCCACCCACTAAGGACAATTTAGAATCACCAATGCACCTAACCTGCATGTCTTTGGACTGTGGGAGGAAACCGGAGTACCTGGAGGAAACCCACACAGACAAGGGGAGAACATGCAAACTCCACACAGGGAGGACCCGGGAAGCAAACCCGGGTCTCCTAATTGCGAGGCAGCAACGCTACCACTGCACCACCGTGCTGCCCTCCTCTGATTTCATTATCTAAAATACATTTCATGATCTTACATTGAAAAAAATGTAATAGATTAAAGTTTTTATTATTGTTATCCAATTGTAAAATTCTTTTGGATGATATTCACTGTAGCAGAGCACTATACAAAGTAAGGGTTGTTTTGGTCGGAGTTGATTCTTTAACCTCTTTACCAGAAAACGTTTTGCAATAGTATTTTTCATGATTTCCTGCACCAATCAGCAACAAGATTAAAACCATTGACAGGTGAAGTGAAAAACATTGTTCATCTCATTACAATGGAACCTGTGAAGGGGTTGGTTAGATTAGGCAGTTCTTGAAACCAATGTGTTGGAAACTAAAAAAAATAGTAAGGATCTGAGTGACTGTGACAAGTGCTAAATTGTAAAAACTAGATGACTGGGTCAGAGCATCTCCAAAATGATAGGTCTTATAGGGTGTCCCTGATATGCAGTAGTTAGCCATGAAAGAAAGGTGTTAGAACACACAGTACACAAATTAAAATAGTGCATCATAGCTTGTTGTGTACGGGTCTGTGTAGCTGCAGACACATCAGAGGTCCCGTGCTGACCCCTGTCCACCAGGAAAAGCATCTTCAATTGGCACGTGACTGTCAGGACTGCAACATGGAGCATTGGAAGAAGGTGGGCTGGTCTGATGAATCATGTTTTCTTCTAGATCATGTGGCAGGATGCAATATGGGATGAAGACAGCCGGCAGAAGTAGTGTGATGCTCTGGGCAACGTTCTGCTGTAAAACCTTGGGTCCTGGCATTCATGTGGATTTTACTTTGACACATACCACCTACCTAAAGATTGTTGCAGACCATGTATACCCCATTCATGGCCTCTTTTAGGAGGGTAATGTTCTCTGCCACAATGCAAAAATTGTTCAGAAATGGTTTGAGGAACATGTCAAAATGTTTAAGGTGTTTACTTGGCTTCCTAATTCCCTAGATTTCAATCCAATAGAGCATCTGAGCGATGTACTGGAAAAACAACTTCGATCCATGGAGGCCTCACCTCACAACTTACAGGACTTAATAGAACTCCTGCTAATGTTTTGGTGCCAGATATCACAGGGTACCTCCAGAGTTCCTGTGGAGTCCATGCATTAATGGATCAGAGCTCTTTCGGCATCATGAGGGAGACCCATACAATATTAGGCAGGTGGTTTTAATGTTGTGACTGGTCGGGTTAAAAGCATGGTGTTTTGTTTTGATAAGAAATGCAAACTATATAACAAGTGATCAAAATTCCCATTTGTGAAATAAAATCATGTAGAAATGCTGCCACATATATATGTCCTGATTACCAAATCATTCTTTACTTTCAGGAAAAAGCACAGTAAATGAAAGCAATTACCTTAAATATAAATATTCACAGAATATTTACTCACACATATTAATACAATGTGATATTTTTCATGAGTTCTTGAGGACTGATGGAAGGCATTAATACATACACTGCTAACACTTTATTTTAGGTACTGCAAATATGCATCTATTACTTATTTACTCTTACGGAACAAGACCTTAACAAAGACATCTTTGGTTTTAATGACACTTACAAAGCATCAGTAAAGGGATTATCCATTTGTGCAATATGGTCTACTAAAATAACTTCATTTTGGAATGGTCAGCAGTGTCTTAGGTGAGACATATTTCTCTTGATATGCATAATTCAATTAATAGTCTGCAAAATTCTTCATATATTCATAAGTAATTTTACTAGCATATCAAATGCCAAACTTCACAGAAATGAATAAACACTTTATTGATACTTTGTAAGCATTATGTTAATGGCTTGTTACATAAAAGTAAATCAATACAGTACCTAAACTAAAGTATTACCTATACATCACAAACCTGAAAAAGAAATCAAACGAGTGGTTGTTTGGTGATGTTTATCATTTGTTAATAAAGAACAGAAGTCACGTATGAGCTCTGTACTTGTAATATTTCTTTTGTACTATTATATTGTATTGAGGATTACTTGTGTTCTGTTCTGTGTATTGAATTGTATTTACCCCCTTTTTTTGACACCCACTGCATGCCTAACCTACCTGGAAAGGGGTATCTCTCTGAATTGCCTTTCTCAAGGTTTCTTCCATTTTTTTCCCTACAAGGGTTTTTGTTTCAGAGTTTTGCCTTGTCTATTTAGAGAGTCAAGGGTGGGGGGCTATCAAAAGACATGGCCTGTTAAAGCCCATTGTGGCACTTCCTGTGTGATTTTGGGCTATACAAAAATAAATTGAATTGTATTGTATTGTAAGAGTGAACCAACTCCAATGGACAGTACTGAAATACAAATCTCACATAAGATTTCATTTCTAATTGAATCCTAAAAGGAAAGCTTCCACTTTTGAGCCCAGTATGCTTTAAAATAATTAGAAATAAGCATTAAAAAATAAAGTACAATATAAACACAAGATATAATGCTGAAACACAGTAATACCATATGGTTACTTTTGATTAGTGAAAGGTTTAAATAAAAAAAAAAATGTTATAACTTCTCTACTTTCTCTCCCTTTCATAGAATTATCTGAACACTGATTTTAACAGGAACTATGGTTTACACATTTCTTGAGTCTGCAAGGCTCAGCATTAATGGAATTGCCAAAGTTAGGTTCGCCAGGTAGGTTCACAAAAGGGAACTTCATTAATTAAAAACTTAAATTTATATTTTATTCTATTTTGGTTTTGTCCAATATGTTTAGGAGGTATTGACTTATGCACAGTCTTTTGCAGAATGAACTGTTCTAGATGCTCCACATTTGAAATAAAACAAGTGAATGAGCTGAAAATCTGGAATGACAAAGTATTATATCGAACTGTGTTATATCTCTTTACTGACATGGAATATATCACACACCACTTAATCACAGATCTTCTCTATTAATACTATGAAAAGTCTAGATATTCTGAAGGACTAGACAGTTCTGCCGTACTGAAGTTAAACAAAGCTCTGATAAGCACAGAAATTAACAAGTCTTGAACAAAGGAACCAAAGAGGAATATTAACCACTGTCTACTTAAAGACATACTGGTCAACACTTTCAATACATGCACATGATTATGCAGATTCCTGCGTCTGCCCTTTAGAATTTGCTACAAAAGTTCTTTTAAGATTGAAGGCTTCCACGATGTCAATATTACTGACGTCTTTCTGTTCTGGGGGTCACAAAACTGATAATTGATGGTAGCCTGATCGAGTACTATATCAAGGGAAGTAATAATACATAGAAGAGAATGATGAGAATATGATGATATTAGAGGTCAAAAAAATGTAAGAGTTCTATTGCAGTTATCAGATAAACCAGCACTGATAAGAGTCCTGGTATTCTGTCTTGAAAGAGAGAGACAGAAAGTATGTTAAGATTTGTGCCAAGGTTGTTACCAGGAAGGCAGTACTGATGTTGTAAACCCCTAACGCTATCTGAAAATTAAAATCAAACAAGACTGAAAGCCAAAGTAACCAGAAAGGCACCGTAACAAAATGAATAGCATGTAAGGTTCTTTGAAACAATTCTCGAGTAAATCAGGTCTTTACATTTAAGTTCCATTACGCTAACAATGTCAATCCTGGAAGATTTTAGGAATGTTGATTTAGCAACAGAGCATGTTAAACCTCAAGAATAGTGTCTACCACAAATAGCCAAAGATGGCATTGTGCAATAACTGGAAACATAATCAACTTTTAAACTGACAGAAAAGAAAATAAAATAACGTCAAAGATCATCTCTCTGTCATAGAAAACCCCAAAATTAATCTAAATATCATCCAAAAAAAGTAATAGAAAAGAAATATAAAATGACAAAACATTCATTCATTACACCTGGGCATTAAAAAAAAACTCTCTGTGTGATAGATACCAGATACCTTCTGTAGCTTACAGGTCTTTATTATTAATAGAGACATGCTCAAATAGAAAACAGACTGTCCACCATTTTCTCTATAAGTGAGAAGCTCCATCAATTACATTTAGAGCAAAAATACTCCAGAGTGAAAAAAGCTATGAGCAGCAACTTTAAATACCTGCTAAACAAAGCCCCACCATGATTCAGCTGACTACCATTTAGACTGCAAAAATACTCTAATAGCTACATTCAAGTTAGGAAAGGAAATGCAAACTGAGAAGACACACTGAGCTATTGATGCTTAAAAATCTTGGAGAAGGTTTATGGAACAACTAGATGACTATCTAGATACATAAAAGAAAATCCCAAAGAGTATTAAAGGGTAACAACAGAGGAGCCTGAAATGCAGAGATGTGGTCTGACAAAAATAAAGTTCTGGAAGACAACCAGTCTTCCAATACATTTAATGGGAGATAAGCTATGCTTAAAACTGAAAACCTATTAAGTACAATCAATGCAGACTGAACAAGGTTGTTGTTGCACCAATACAGAGTAGCTTGTGGAATTGGTTAATTAAAATAAATTAAAAATGTTGCAATTTTAAAATACAAATTCATATGTATGTCAAATATGGTAATTTTATTTACTACTAAAAGCATTCAATCACTGATTCCAGTCAGTCCAGTAATAGACTCAATGCTGACTCTGAAGCTGTAACTTGGCAGTGTTTCAATTCAAAGTATTAATATCAATGTAGAATTCCTGTACAGTATATGCTGTTTTGTTACATGACATATCTGAACTTATGACATAACCAATGTCTTCTAAAATCTTTTCCTCTCTATGGTTGGTTGGTATTGTGCTTAAGGTGGATGTCAGTCAGTCAGTCATTATCCCACCCGCTATATCATAACACAGGGTCACGGGGGTCTGCTGGAGCCAATCCCAGCCCAGAATGCTGGATTTCTAGCAGTAATCCTTGAAACATTAGCATGTGTCCATATGGCTACATTAAAACCATTGAAAGAAAAATAAACATTTATAGTTGCTAATATTACCAGTCCCTCTTGGTTTCCTCTTTTCTGGTATTTCATGCAGAATCATATCTGATTGTCTTCTCACTTACATTGCTCATGATGTTCTGTTTCAGTTGTTCAGGCTCGTTGGAGTGTTTTACACTATGCAGTAATGAATTAGATTCCCTTGGGGGACTTCTCTATTTCAGGTTTAACAGAAATTCTATTTGTCTTTCTATTTTCATCTCTTCTAGTATTTTTCAGAATTTTTATGAAGTGGCAAGCAGGCTATGGAACGTTTACCCAATAATCTTTGTTTTTTTTTTTTCAAATTTAAAAATTTTGGTACTGCTTCCATAGTATAAAATATGAATTATTGGTTTGATGGAAGTTAACTTAAGATTTTGTGATTTTTTTTATGCAATTGTTTAGAGGTGCATGATGATTTATTTGTTTGAGTTTTACTAAATAAAATTCCATATAACTGACACTGTTATGGCAATAAGTGTACATTACCTTTATTGATAGTTTTACATGTATTGTTTGTAAATCCAAGTAATATCACTTGCAAAACATAACCTGATCAGATACTTAACAGCATATTATGGAATAAGTAGCATTTGAAGGCCCTATTACTCACCTTAAACACAAAGTACAAACTGAATCCCTTGAAACATTTTATAATCAGTGTGGATAAACACTATAAACTAATGAGATCTTGCATTGCATATTTAAATATAATTGATGGCCACTTCATTTGTAAAACCTCAGTTGTTTAATGTGGTTAAACTGGTTAAGACGGTTTGTCTCTTTTATATTTTTTGCTGTTGTTGTGAATTCCCACATACTAAACCAATTAACCAAAAATAACTGGGCAAGCAGAAATGATGAATGAATCATTACAGCCTGACTGCCATATTTTGTTTTACAAAGAAATGTTGATTAAAGATTCAAATTAAAGAATACCAGATAAAGGGAAAATTTAATAAGGTATCATATACATTTGGGAAGAAAGTTCAATCAGACATATGCGTGTACCTGGCTGATGAGCCACAAATTATGCATTTTTAAACTTTTTTCAATATATTTAACTTTATTGTTTTTTTCTTTTTGCTGATCCACACTACTTCCCCTGAAGGAAACTTTTACTGATACATTAGTTTTGTGGACCTGTTAAGAAATAATCAAACAGTTTACACTGAGATCATATAATAGAGGATACAATTATTATCCACCTTAATAAAAGGAGAAGTGTCTGTGTGTCTGTTTATGTGTCCGTCTAGTTGCTAAGTCTTTGCTATCCAACAGATGGTACATCAAAAAACTTTAGCACTGCTTTAACAAACTCTTTACAAAGCTGTATGTAACAGAGACATAGCAACCAGACAGATACACTGAACTGCAAATGTTAACCCTGAGGTCTACGTTGATTACTTAGATTTTAACCGATCTTAGACGGGCAGCATAGCTAGTCTGAAGATAAAGCAATCCGTTCTGCTTAGTCTCGATCAGTGAAATTTTCCAAAGAGTTTTTTGCAGTAAATATACAGTGTTAGACGATGACTTTATTCACCAAATACATTCCTGTAAATTCAATAGACAAAGCTATAAACTAAGATTTTTTTTTCCCAGCTTCCCTTGATGGTTTGGGAGGACAGCGTGACATCACAGAACTATAGCAGCCATGAACATAATATATATTGTGGCAGACAACCAGGGACCTTGCCCCACCGAGACGCCTGGAGCAGGGAAGGACCGGGAGAGGGACAATATCTCCCCTGGGCGCAAGAGGGCAGCCTCCCTGATTTCCATCAAGGACCATGGATACGGAGCTGAGAAGTTTAACCCTGTGGGGGTCCGTGGCCAACCCCAGGGGGCGCCTGGATTGTTCCTGAGCCCTGGAGGACTGCACTTCCACCATACCAGGAAGTGCTGCCGCTCCAGGAACTGTGTACGCCCGGAGTGCTTCCGGGTGCAGGGGCAGCACTTCCACCATACCAGGAAGTGCTGCCAGTAGGCCATCTCAGAGCATGTGGAGCACATCCGAGACATTATAAAAGGGGCCGCCTCACTCCATTTGAGGAGCCGGAGTCAGGAGGAGGAAGACGGAGCTTGCGAGAGAGGAGTGGAGGTGGCCGAAGAGAGAAAAGGACTGAGTAGTTGTATGTGAGTGGCAACTGGACTGTAAATATTGTAAATAAACCATGTGTATTGTGGACAACAGGTGTCGTGTCTGTCTGTGGCCGGGCTATTTGTTACAATATATATATATACCATATGCACTTTATGTACAAGGGGGGCAAGGGTGGGAAACTCAGTATCTCCCCCCTGGATGCTAGATGGCAGCCTCCCTGGGTTGCAGCGATGCCTCGGTCTCCCCCAGGGCTTCATGGGGGTTGGAGTTCTATGCAGCCCTGTTGAGTTCTGCAGGCGCTGACCAGGGGGTGCTGCAGCAGGAGCTGCTGACCCCTATTGAGCATTGGTTTCGCCACACACGGAAGTCCAGCCGGATGTCAGCAATCAACCTGGAGCACTTCTGGGTACCCAATAAAGGGAGCCAGTGACCACCACTCAGTGGCCAGAGTCGGGTGAAAGGAGGACAAAGCTTGCTGAGGAGGAGTGGTGGTGGAAAAGAGAAGAAGTGTGCTTGGTGTGACTTTTATACTGTGCTTGGGACTGTGTTGTGGCTGGAGGGATTACGGGGAAGACATAAGAAATAATATTTTATACATGCCTCTGTGTCCATCTGTGTTGGGTTAGGTGCCTATATATTGTAAAAGGCGCTATATAGCGCCCGACCCGGCACAGACCACGCAGAGGCACGTGTAAAAACACTCAGGCTTTATTTTCTTTTCTTCAGCTGTGTGACACGTCTTCCCCGTGCCACACAGCCCAAACACAGTCCCAAAGCACACAAAACCACAATTCTCCACCACTCCTCCCAGACAAGCTTCGTCTCCTTCTTCCTCCCAACTCAGGCTCACCGAGTGGTGGTGGCTGGGCCCTTTTATAGCCCACCCGGAAGCGTTCAAGGTGATTAACCACCTGGTCCTAATTGGACTTCCGGGTGGGGCTGCAGGCTCGTCCAGCCGGGCTGTGGGAAGCAGGCAGCTCCCCCTAGCGGCCACGCCGGGCCCCAACCAAGCTGTGGAGGACTCCATCTCCCATGGAGCTCTGCGGGTGGTTGGGAAAACCCCGTCGGCCAGGGAGGCTGCCACCAAGCGTCCCGGGGAAGGTACTGGACTGTCCATGGAGGCTCCCCCGGAACATAAGCAGCAGGGGCGTCCCTGCCGGGCATGGGACCCGGCTGTCCTTCACAATATATATATATATATATATATATATATATACATATTGCTAATTTGTGGCCATTTCTTGTACTTTTTTTGTAGTTATCATTCTGTCTGGATCTTTCATTGTTTATAGCATAGTGGTACAGCTACCTCATAGCTCAGATAACATTTTTAGCCAGAATAATTGATCCAGCATAGTTGACAAATGCTTCCCTAGCCTTCTGTGACACTTAAAAGACCATTGCACTATTATAATCAACTCAAAACTAGTTCAGTTTTTACTTCCCTATTGAGTCTAATGTATTTTGTGGTGTTTGTCAAAGCACCCAAATACTCTGTGATTTCGCAAGACGCACAGCAAAGCAAACCACTCTGCATTCGCAAATCATTATTCTGAGCACAACAAAAGTTTAAATAAATAAATAAAATATAGTTTAAACAGCTGAGTTCATAAGGTAAATGTTTTTTCAGTACAAGGCTTTTATGTAAAACTTCAAAGATTAAAGTTAAACCATTAAATAACACATTAACACCAATTGCTATTATTCAGGATTACTTTTGGGACAAGGATAACAATAACAAGCATCAAAACCAATATGCTCTTCATTTATACATTTCTTTTAGTCACCATGTGGGATGTGAAATGTCTGCGGCTTGTTGGCATCCTCTAAGTAAATAAACAGATGATGCATTTGCTCTCGGTAGTGGAGCAGGTACAGGCCACCTGCAGAGAAGATGGCTTGTCTCCGGGTTTTCAGGGATTCAAGGTACGCCAGGGAAGCGAGAATGAAGATGGGAGGACAATCGACCCCAAACAGCTTGGCCAAGATGGGCGTCAGGTTGAAGGGGATGGCAGCCTCTACTGTCTCCACCAGCTGAGCAATTATCAAGTGAGCTGGGGAGATGAAGTAGATGTTTCACTGAGCTTATCAGATGGAACAAGGACTTGATGACTGTGATGGTTCTATTCTTGTTTTAAGTTGCGGATTTTAATTGCATGGATGTTCACAAATGGATTATTTATTTATTGGAGAATCCGCATTGCATTTCTAGACACTTTGTTTTTGACTGTTTTTAATAAAAGCATTTTTACACATTTAGGCACCAACCCCTTGCTTTGTGTGTGAGTGTCCTCATCTGTTGGCTCTTCCTTCAGGTAATTTATTGGCAGTAGTGGGTTCAAGAGGGTCCCTAGAGCAGCTTGGAATGTGGAGCCGACCTCCACCATCACAATAAGACACAAGAAGGAAGCAACTGTTAGAGTGAAACTATTGTGGTAAAACAAGTAATAAAGACACATGAAATTAATAGTAAGAATTCTAGATATATAATCATTAACTAGAAAAAGCATGCTGAAAAGAGCAGAGCATCTACATTTTGAAAAATATTACTGAGACATGATATTGTTATGTTATAAACAGAAACCGATTCGTGACAAGCTAACATGACATATGACAAAATGTATAATAGCAAATGAAAAAGATCTTCTATTATTTAAGGCAAAGAAAGAAAGAATTCAAACACAACCAGCCCCCTATGAACCATTTATCATGAAAGAAACATAAAAAAAAAAAACTATCAAAGAATTTGTAACATTAAAAAGACACAATTTAGAAGGAGAATAAAGTAAAAGTGGTAGTGAAGAGTGCGCAAAGATGTGAAGTGCATTACAAATACACAAATGAATGACTTTCAGAAATGACATAAATAGCAAAACCAAGATGATCTAGAAAACTGAAAGCTTTTAAACACAGTGAATGAAGAATCAGAGATAAACAATACTGTATTAATTCTTGTCAATTTATTCATTGAGATAAAGGTAAAATAAAGAATATGTTTGAAAAACTTTAGAAACATAACTGGTCTAATTACCTTTACTAGAGATGAATAAATGCAGTAAGAGAGAAGGGGAATGTGTTGGGGAAAGTGAAGAATGATACACTGTTAAAAGTTAACAAAGAATATAAAGCAGAAAAAGGAAATCATAAATAAGAGTCAAATACCTTGAAACCAAAATTGAGTGATTGAGGAAATATCATTCACCTTAGCACTGGGACTTTGCAAAGTATTATTAATGTGTTTTTAATGCACCTTTTCAGCAAGGAGCATCTCAACAAGAGGAACAACATGAGGTGACTGTTGATAGGGTGATACGTGAGATAAATCAAAAGGAGGACACCTGAATGAAATTTAAACTAAAAGTGCTGGTAAATGATGTAGCAGCAGAAGCCACATTTCCAAAAGGACTGATGCTTTAACTGATGCAAATACACAAACCATAAAAAAACTTTTTAGATGTAGTTGAAGAACTTAAAAAATATAAAGTATAAATATAATCAAGGCTGGATTTGGCTGTGGAGCTACTAGAATGAATAAGAAGAGCATTAAACAGTGGAATTCTACAAGATGTAACTGGTGGAACAGGTTGAGAAACAGCAGAAAAAATATAATTCTGAACTGTTGATTCTAAAATTCATAATGAAGACCAAAACATTATTGTTATTATTATTATTATTAATCAACATGTTTAATATACAGTATTGCATAAGGCAAGCAGTGTGGCCTAGTAATTACACCGTAGGTTTAGCAATTGCTTGTTTCTGAGCATATTTTTTCTGCCAACCCCTCCAATTTTTACACATTGTTATACTGCAGCCTTATTCTAAAATCATTTGTTTTTTTCTCATCAAGCAACACTCAATACCCCAGAATGACAAAGCAAAAACAAGATTTTAGAGATTTTCACAAATTCATTGAATATCACATTGACCCATGTATCTAGTTCTTTGTTAAAACACCTTTGGCAGTAATTACAAGCTACAGTCTTCTTGGGGATAACACAAAGAGCCTTGTATACCTAGATGTGGGGAATTTCTGCCATTCATATCTGCAGATCCTCTCAAGCAGTTTCAGGTTGGATGGAAACCTTCAGTAGATAGCTATTTCCAGGTCTTTCCAGAGATGTTTAATTGGGTTAAAGACTAAGCTGTGGTTGGGCCACTCAAAAAGATTCAGAGTTGACACTAAGCAGCTCTTGTGTTGTCTTTGACTTATGCATAGGGTCATTGTCCTATTGGAAGGTGAACCTTTGGTCCAGTCTGCGCTCTGGAACAGGTTTTCGCTAAGGATATATGTGCACTTTGTTCTGTTCAGCTTTTCTACATTCCTGACTAGTCTCCCTGCCGCTGAAAAACAATCCCACATCATGATGCTATCATCATGCTTCACAATCACTGTTGGTATGTTTCAGATGTGTCGCTTAAAACTGCAGCCACTCAGTCTAGTCTTGGTTTCATTAGACCACAGAATGCTGTTTCTCATGGTCTGAGAGTCCTTTATGTGCCTTTTTGCAAATTCCAGGTGGGCTTTACTATATGGTCTGGCCATTCAGCCATAAAGCCCAGAATAGTGGAGTGTTGCATGGTGGTAGTCCTTCTGCAAGTTTCTCCCACCTCCATACAGGTTATCTGGAGGTCAGTCAGAGTGACCATTGGAGTTCTGGTCATCTCTGTTACCAAAGCCCTTCTCCCCCTGAATGCTCAGTTTGGCAGAGTGGCCAGTTCTAGGATGAGTCATGGTTGTTGAAAACTTATTCCACTTAAGGATGATGGACGCCACTGTGCTCTTGTAGCCTTCCCCAGGTCTATAACATAACACAATCCTATCTCTAAGCTGTGCAGGCAATTCTTTCAACCTCATGTCTTTCATTTTCTTCTGATACACATTGTCAGCTATGGGACCTTGTATAGACGCCTTTCCTAAATATGTCCAATCAAATTAACTGACTCCTGGTAAACTTCAAGCAAGGTGTAGAAATATCGTAATGATGATCAATAGAATGGGAGACACCTGACCAAATTTCAAGTGACATAGCAAAGGAACTGAATACTTGAGTCCATGTGAAATTTCTATTTTTTATTTTTAAGAAATCTGCAAAATTCCTAAATTCCTGCTTTCTCTTTGTCATTCTTGGGATACTGAGTGTTGTTTGATGAGGGAAAAAAATTAATGTAAATGATTTTACCTTAGGATTGCAACATCATAAAATTTCAAAAAATTGAATATCTTCTGAAAGCAATGTACCTATGCTCCTATTGAACAAAAATATGTTTTAGCAATAGCAATATATTTCTGCCTTTATGATGTGTCTTGATATGTTGTTACTCATTTAATGTGCTATATATAAATATACTGCATTTTTCTTTATATTTAAATCTTAAGATTTTGCTTAGTAATCAATGTAGAAAACTCAAGGAACCAACTGTTTCCTATCCCAAAATTTACTTTTACAAAATCATGATACAAATGCTTCTCTTTATAGAATGTTTGTGCTTCACTGAAAATGAAACATATGAACACTATGCTAGAGATTAAAATCTTCTAACATGTTGACTTGCATCGCTTTTTCAAATATGATACATTGCCCACACAGCATACTAGTTACATATGGCACTAAATGTAAAATATTCTGACAGACACTGAAAATATTAAATTCCAAGAAATTTGAATATTGTTTCCATTTTAAGGTAACATGAAACAAGCTGATATAATTAAGTAATTGTTATTGAAGGTAACCCTCACATTTATGGATGTGCTATACTTCTCAAAATGGTTCATTAAAGTCAAATATGTCTATATAAACAAAATAGGTCAGGATAACAGATGACATAATCAACATTTTTAAAACTTGCTTTTACATTATGATCTGATCAGCATACACTCTGAACAAGCTTTATGGTTTTCTATGTGCACACTCACAAATTTACTGTAATGCTTTGCTTTTCAGGAAAGCTGTGAAAAAGAGTTCAAATCCCACAATTAGGCCTTCTCCAAAATATCTACTAATGAGGAAAACAAATTCAATGTGAGCCTCAGGACTTTAAACTCTGCATTTGTTAAGAAAATCTACTGCTGTATCTAGATTTCTGATAATCTTTATATACAGTACATATGTAATAGAATACATTTTACACATCCAGTGCTCCACCATAATATAGTACAGTATCTGAATCTTTCTCAATCTGTCATGCAGGGGAATCATTTGATCCAAGTATGTTTAAATAATGGTAAATCACCTAATGTTATATTTGCAGAACCTCATTTTTGAATTTTTGCAGAACTGTTCAACAATCTTGCCTTTAATGCATTATTAATAGTAATAATGTTAATATACAGTACTTTTATTATTACATTCAACAACACCAACCATTTATAGTATTTCTTGTATAGTCCAACACAAGGAATTTCTCAATGGGCTTTAACAGGCCCTGTTTTTTTGACAGCCCCCATGCTTTCACTCCCAAAGAAGATGAGAAAAAGCTCATAATAAAAAAAAAAAAAACCTTGTAGGGAATAAAATGGAGGAAATCATGTTCAAAGAGAGACCCCCTTCCAGGTAAGTTGAGTGTATAATGGGTGTTAAAAATCGGGTAAATACAATACACAAAATAGAACAAAGTAATCCAGTTCAAACAGCTAGATGGCCAATCTATCATTGACACCTCTGACAATACAATACAGTAGTACAAACAAACTACTTTTTTCTTGCACAGTGCTCCTCACCAAGTGCAGTTGCAGAGCGCTGCGACAACTCTCAAGGCAAAATGGAAGAATAGATCATACCACTCACTAAATACAGAGCTATCACATATAAGGATACAGATTTGTTAAAATACATCAAACACAAAGTATAATCTAATTAACATAAATGAAAAACAACAATATCTGTCCATCAACTAATTGTAGAACCACATCTAGATTGTAAAAAACTAGTCATACAAGACAGAAACAGTCCTGGAGACCTCGGCAAACTAGCCGCCTCCCACCAATTGCCCATTCTAAACCTGGGTCAGCGCTGACTTGACCGTTTTACCCGAAGATTCCAGTAGCTGGTAGACATCTTGGCAGTAGAGCAGTAGCACCAAGTGCAACATGAGGATAACAAGAAGAGAAACAGAATTGGGGAAGGTTAGTAACAGTTTATACATATCATATTGCTTATATTTTAGGGGTAATGACTAACAACAGAGATGCAGTATGCACAGCTAAACAGCAACTCTACTCAGGGTATGCTAAACTGTAGTAGTGAGTGTTCAGCTTGGATTTAAAAGCTGAGTCTAAAGGAGTGGCTCTTACATTAGCAGACAGGCCATTCCACTGCTTTGGGGCCCTATAACTAAAAGCTCAACCTCCGACTGTTATTTTATTAATCCTTGGAATCTTAAGTAGGACAGCATATTGAAATCTTAATGTGCGCTCTGGTTTGTAAGTAATGATAAGTTTAAATAAGTAAGCAGGGCCTTGGCCATTTATGTCTTTCAAGTTAAAAAGAGGATTTTGAAATCTGCCCTAAAATTTATTGGGAGCCAGTGTAACGACTTGAGAACTGGAGTTATGTGTTTATATTTTCTTTTTCTTCTAATAATTCTTGCAGCAGCATTTCAGATTAACTGAAAGTTGTATAAAGAATGATTTGAGCAGCCAGTGAACACTGCTTTGCAGTAGTCAGTCCTAAAACAAATAAATTATTCTAAATTACATACTGTATACTATAATAATAATTGCTAATTCAATGCAATTTATTAAAATAAACCATATAGTCCTTCTGAAAAGTGGAAAGTGCACAAATACATTTTTAAATTATAAGGTATAAACCTGCATATTTAATATTTGGATTTCCTGTTGGTGAAATGGCATTGAGGTGCACTACTAAGGGTCAGGGAAGAAACAGGTTCAATTTTTATTGCAGCTGGATGTTGCTGACATTCTTTGTAAAAGTGAAACATGGGATATGTTAAGTTTTCATTAATGCTGTGGCTTCATTCAGTGTGTACCTAACAAATTTGTTTATCCTACAACTACTTCAGGTAGCACTTTTTTCTGAATATATTAATGCTTTATTGCATGAGAAAGTTCAAATATTTGCTTTAATTATTGGAAGTCTGAATACCTGTGCCAAATCCCAAAAATGCCTCCTAGAGGCACTTCCCTTCCTTTCAGTAAATTTGTAATCAATGAAGCATAGCCTATGGCACTTCCCCAGACAAATCTGTGCAAAATTTGGTAGAAAGTGGTTAGAGACCAGGCAAACACAAATACACATATTCAGCCTTACATAATAGTATATTTGTGCTGAAAATGAAAAATAATGAGATTTATAAATCTCTAAATACAGTATATCTTTATCTCATTACTTTTTGTTTGCAGCACAAACATATACTGTATATAGCGTTACTGTCATAAGTTTTAAGGTCTTCAATGTGTAATAATGCATTCTAACACTTTCTACTCCTTGACGCTTTATTAAAAAGAAACTAACCAAGGTTGAAAGAATGTAATTCTTCCTTATATTTTACATGTTTACTTGTTTATTCATCTTTCAGCAGACCTGCAAAAATGTCACTGCTTATATTTTTAGTGAATCTGAAATAATTACTCAATGAGATAAACCTTCAGTACGTCCAGTCTCAGGCAGAGATCAGATTTGTTAGTCCCTCCTATTGAATTTCAACAAATTAAAAGGAAACACATTATTTTCTGCCTCTGCCATCATTCAGTTAAAAGATAAATTGGTTTGCAAAAATAAACGCTGGTCACGGCAGAAACAGAGTTGCCGCATGCCCTTAGGTCTGCAGCATAACACACAGAAATGCGTAAAAGATCCCAAGCAAAGCACAAAAACTACATTACAATGCAGGAAAACATGTCATACCTTCAGAAGAGATAGCATTGAAATTCACTTATTCAAGCCAGCAGCAATACTCAAGCAAATACATTCAATGCTCAAAGCAATATAAAATGACATGTAATAAATCTCATTTTGAAGCCTACAAAACAAATAAGTCAAAAGCAAGAAAGCAAAATTAATTTTGTATAACATATTCAAGCACAAAATAAATTTTGTTATTTCAGGAACTGTTTTCTACTTGCTGTCTCTGGGTTTGACTAACACCACCAATTTTATGCTTTGAACATATTTATTTTTTGAATTCCCATTTACTTAAATAGATTCTTTTTACATTTATTTTCATTATGCTCAGTATTATATGTAGTAGGCATTCTACTTTTATCATATAAATAAAAACTAGAAAGCCTTCCATTAAAGTGTCATAGGGAACAGGAGTCTTTCTCAAGAGTATCAGACACAAAACAGGAAACAACCAAAGATGCCAGGTGATCACAGGGAGAGACTTAGAATGGCAGGACAATTTTGACAAGAAATGGCCAATCCTGTTCATCTAATTTCTCCAAAATAACATCAGGATGAGTTTTAAACGTCAGTAAAATATTACAATATCTACCACACTACTTGGTGACTTACTCCATACATCTGTGGTTCTCTGTGTGAAGAAAACCCTCTTAATGTTTGTGCAAAATATACCCGTAACAAGTTTGCATCCGTGTCTCCGTGTTCTTGTTGAAGAATGTATTTTAAAATAACAGCCACTGTACTAATTATCTTCATAATTTTAAACAATTCAGTCATGTCAGCACTTAAACTCTTTATCTAGTTGTTTCAGCTAAAACTTTTTTGGTCTTCCATCATATATCATACCTTACAGTTCTGGCATAAGTCTAGTCACTCTTTTCTGTACTTTCTGCAATATGTCCTTTTTGTAAAATGGAGACAAAAGCTACACACAGCACTCCACATGAGGCCTCACAAGAACATTATCTAATTTAAGCATAACCTCCCTTGACTTGTACTTTACACATCAGGTTATATAACCTTATATTCTATTAGCCTCCTTACTAGCTTCTGTACACTGGATGAAGAAAGTGTCTACTACGACTCCTCTGTCTTTCTTATAAGGTGTACTTTCAAGTTTTAGACCTCTCATTGTTTATTCAAATCTAATTTTTTTCTAACATTACTACTTCACATTTATTTACTATATACAGTATTTCATCTGCTGCCACAAATCTACCCAAACTTGTATTTTATCCAGGTCCCTCTGTAAAGATCACTTTAGTATCATGTACAGACTTTACTAGCTTCTTATTTATATTCTTACCAGGATTATTTATTTATATTAAAAAGAGCTAAGACCCTACCAATGACTCCTGTAAAACGCCACTTACAGAAACACCTAATTCATAAACATTACCTTGCACCGTAACACTTTGCTTCTAGTGTCTAAGTCAGTTTTGCACCCATTTACATGATGCACTTTGAATTGCCACTTCCTTCATCCTTCTTTCTATCCCTAGCCTCTGATGTATCAAATGCTTTCTAGAAATAAGCATAATCAATGAGATAAGCACCTTTCCAATCATATGCATCTGTTGTTTCTTCATACTAGGGTATTGTACCGTGTTAGCCACTATGAATGTAGTGAGAAGTCAAGCAATATTACACCTTTTATTTTCTAACTAAAAAGATTACAATATGCAAGCTTTTGAGGCAACTCAGGCCCCAGCCTCGAAAGCTTGCATATTGTAATATTTTTAGCTAGCCAATAAAAGGTGTCATATTGCTTAACTTCGCACTTGCTTCTGCATAAAATTCTAACAGATTTCTCATAGAATTCCATATTGACTATTCATTAATATGCCTGTCATTTACCATGTGATGCGTTATCTTTTCCTTAACAATTGCTTTTATTATTTTATTCTTGATACATGATAAGATTATTCATCACAGTCACCATTTTTATATTGTGAAATTATTATTTGCTAGCTTTCGGTTTTCCTCAAATGTGCTTTTTTTTTTTTTTTTGGAAAAATATGTGCGGAGGAGTTATAAATGTACCCACTATTTTATGGTTCCTAACCAGGCTCATGTTTTTCATACATTTTTTCCTAATTTTGTTTACCTCCAGTCGCCACTACAGTATTTCGAGATTCAGTAGCCTTTTTCAAAATGTAACAATGCATTCTAACATATTCCTCTCCTTAATGTTTTACTTAAAAGAAAATAATCAAAGTTGTAAGGATGTAATTTTTCTTTATTTTTAATATTGTTCTTGTTTATTCATCATATTCATTCATCTCACATCTGTGGCAGCAATGGACAGTGCTCCCGGAAGTTTTGAGATTTATATCATTAGCATAACTGTTTAAAGATTAGTACAATGTGACCATAACTAGTAGAGTTTGATGGATTCCATATAAGCCATTGCATGTTTGTTTTCTTAAAAAATAAATTCTGAAGAGCTACTGATTTCTGACCGTTGCTTTAGATTTTTCTACTACAATATTTGGGTTTAACACTAGAATTACCAAAGTTTACGAGAAAACTCATAAATCCGGCCCACCGTTAATCCACTCGCATGTCTCCATTCAGCTTCTTTTGTCTTGTAAATGTGTCGATAATCCCAAGCAGCAAGCTGCCTGCTATAACACCCCCCCCCCCCACCACCGGAGAAACTGCAAAAACCTCTCCCAACTGAAGCCTTGTTTATCAGTGAGTCAGGTTCCTAGGCTAAAAAATATATTGTTATTCGGGAACATATGCATTTCACATGTATTTTGTGTCAACAAAGATCTGTGTAAGTGTAGGATGACAGGAAATGTTGAACACATACCTAAAAGATAAACTTTTTCCATGCTTTATTGCTAACAATAAAATGTATACATGAAGTGTATAATGTGTGAAGACTGAAGTCCAAATGTCAAATAAACACTTTCACAAAAGATGCAAACATAACAGAACAAATGCGCTTTGCCCCCCCCCCCCCCAGACTATAATTGAAGAAAAAGAAATCAGGTTTGTGTTGCTTCTCATCCTGACTTCTTTGGTAGTACAGCGGTTAGAGTTCCCAACTCATATTCAGAAGATCCTGGGTTTGGGTCTTAACGTCTCCCAATATAAACGTTTTGAGTAGTGAGCTGTTCTTATTCTTACTATTATACAATAAAAGCATACATTTGATTTGAGTCTGTAAAAGACGGTGTAAACGTATGGTACTTGTAAAGGTTAGCTTTTTTTTTATTCAGTTTTATTCTCTCAGTAGCGTTCACACTCGCCCCGATCTGACACTGCTGTTTTCAAATAAAGACGCGCTATAACAGAGGTGAACTCAGATCAGAGAAAGAGAACAGAAGCCCTCCCCGCAACAAATGTCCACTCACATATAAGAACAACGCAGCTGCACCAGGCGTAAAGGCAAAAGATGGCACCGTTTTGATACAGGACGAGGTCCGGCGTCATTCTGCCAATCACCTTTCCTTCAACGAAACAGCACCGCTTACAGAGCTCGCGAGCGTATCGTGTAAACTCCTGTTTGTGATTATGTTTTGTGATGGTTTTTACATAAGAAGCATTTATATGTTACTTATATAAAAGCCAGATCGAATGTTACTTATCTTGATTTATTTACTTATCTTCCTACAGCGTAAAGTCACAAGTAGGCTGCAGAGCTTCCTCTGTTTGATCGACAACGTAATGCTCATAAATTACACGTATAATGCCACGAAAAATACCTGCTGACACTTTAGTATGCAAGCAATGGTACGAGAATGCAGTTAGACTTTTTTTGGGCACATACACCACGCTAGTTTTTAAAATTCAAACCGAAAATAGAATTTACAACTCCACCCATTAAGCTTATCACCAGACTTTTACATGAAGAAACATGTTTCTCATTATTCAATCTACTCTACCTCAAGTAATTTTAGGGATGCCTTGGCTAAAACACCATAATCCTATGATCGATTTGTTAAGAAAAGATGATGTTTCATGGAGTTCATTTTGTAAAGACAAGTGTATTTGCACAGTTTCTCCTTCTGTTATGTGTGGTCATACTATAAACAATACTACACTCTTAGTACCTGAATATCTTGAATATACTGACATCCTTAATAAACAAAACAATAAACAAAAACCATCTGAATTGCCACCTCATACAAAGTACAACTTTTTACGACTTGGAGCCTGTTCATTGGGGTTTACCCCTGTGGACGAGAAGATAGCCTCCCTCCACCTTCAGGTGGGGGTGCGGGTCCTAACTGTTGTTTGCGCATATGCGCCAAACAGCAGTTTGGAGTACCCATCCTTTTTGGAGTCCATGGAGGGAGTGCTAGAGGGCATACCTTCTGGGGTCTCCCTCGTTCTGCTGGGAGACTTCAAAGCTCATGTGGGCAATGACAGTGAGACCTGGAAGGGCGTGACTGGGAGGAGTGGCCTCCCTGATCTGAACCCGAACAGTGTTTTGTTATTGGACTTCTGTGCTCGTCATGGATTGTCCATAACAAACACCATGTTCAAGCATAGGGGTGTTCATTTGTGCACTTGGCACCAGGACACACTAGGCCTCAGTTCGATGATCGACTTTGTGGTCGTGTCGTCGGACCTGCGGCCACATGTCTTGGACACTCAGGTGAAGAGAAGGGCAGAGCTGTCAACTAATCACCACCTGGTGGTGAGTTGGCTTTGATGGTGGGGGAGGATGCTGGTCAGGCCCATAGGACCAAACGTGTTGTGAGGGTCTGCTGGGAACGTCTGGCAGAGTCCCCTGTCAGAAGTAGCTTCAACTCCCACCTCCAGCAGAACTTTGACCATGTCCTGAGGGAGGTGGGGGACATTGAGTCCGAATGGGCCATGTTCCATGCCTCTATTGTTCAGGCGGCTGACCAGAGCCGTGGCCGTAAGGTGGTTGGTGCCTGTCGTGACGGCAATCCCCGAACCCACTGGAGGACACCGGCGGTGAGGGATGCGATCAAGCTAAAGAAGGAGTCCTACAAGAACCTTTTGTCCTGTGGGACTCTGGAGGCGGCTGATAGGTACCGGCAGGCCAAGGGGAATGCGGCTTCGGTGGTTGCTGAGGCAAAAACTTGGGCGTGGGAGGAGTTTTGGGAAGCCAAGGAGAACGACTTTCGGACGGCTTCGAGGAGATTATGGTCCAGGAGGGGGAAGCAGTGCACTGTCAACACTGTATATGGTGGGAATGGTGCACTGTTGACCTTGACTCAGGACGCTATGGGTCGGCGGGGGGAGTACTTCGAAGACCACCTCATTCCCATTAACATGCTTCCAATGATGAAGCAGAGCCCGGGGACTCAGAGGTGGGCTCCCCCCATCTCTGGGACTGAGGTGGTCAAAAAACTCCTTGGTGGCAGGGCCTCGGGGGTGGATGAGATATGCCCGGAGTTCCTCAAGGCTCTGGATGTTGTAGGACTGTCTTGGTTGACATGCCTCTGCAACATCACATGGACATTGGCGACCGTGCCTCTGGATTGGCAGACCAGGGTGGTGGTCCCCCTCTTTAAGAAGGGGGACCAGAGGGTGTGTTCCAACTACAGAGGGATCACACTCCTCAGCCTCCCTGGAAAAGTCTATTTGGGGGTCCTGGAGAGGAGGGTTCATCAGATAGTTGAACCTCGGATTCAGGAGGAACAGTGTGCTTTTCATCCTGGTCGCGGAACAGTGGACCAGCTCTACACCCTTAGCAGGGTCCAGGAGGGTGCATGGGAGTTTGCCCAACCACTCTACATGTGTTTTGTGGACTTGGAAAAGGCGTTCGACCTCCTGAGCGTTGGACTCAGGATTGGGTCACTGCTTTTTCCAGATGATGTTGTCCTTTTTGCTTCATCAGGCTGTCATCTTCAGCTCTCTCTGGATCGGTTAGCAGCTGAGTGTGAAGTGGCTGGGATGGGAATCAACACCTCCAAATCCGAGACCATGGTCCTCAGCCGGAAAAGGGTGGATTACCCTCTCAGGGTTGGGAGCGAGATCCTGCCCCAAGTGGAGGAGTTAAAGTATCTTGGGGTCTTGTTCACGAGTGAGGGAAGAATGGAGCGTGAGATCGACAGGCGGATCGTTGCAGCGTCTGCAGTGATGCGTGCTCTGCATTGGTCTGTCGTGGTGAAAAAGGAGCTGAGCCGTAAGGCAAAGTTCTCAATTTACCGGTTGATCTACGTTCCTACCATCACCTATGGTCATGAGCAGTGGGTAGTGACTGAAAGAACGAGATCGCAAATACAAGTGGCTGAAATGAGTTTCCTCTGCAAGGAGTCTGGGCTTTCCCTTAAAGATAGGATGAGAAGCTCAGTCATCCGGGACGGGCTCAGAGTTGAGCCGCTGCTCCTCCGCATCAAGAGGAGTCAGATGAGGTTGCTCGGGCATCTGATCAGGATGCCTCCTGGACGCCTCCCTGGTGAGGTGTTCCGGGCACAAGAAACCAGGAAGAGGCACTGGGGGAGACCCAGGACATGCTGGAGGGACTATGTCTCTCGGCTGGCCTGGGAACGCCTCGGGATTCCACTCAGAAGAGCTAGATGAAGTGGCCAGGGAGAGGGAAGTCTGGGTATCTCTGCTCAAGCTGCTGCCCCCGCGACCCGATCTTGGATAAGTGGAAAAGGATGGATGGATGGATGGACAAAGTACAATCTTATATATAAACGTCTACATGTGGAAGTGTGTGTGTCTGCCTATCTGGCCTGGAAGTGAAAGGTGGAGTCTGGGTAAGGGCTTCACCTCCGAGGAAACAGAAACCGCTAATACACAAGCTGCTAATACACAAGCGAGGCTGCCACGTCAGCAAAACAAAACCTCAGAAAAAAGAGACACTCGCTTATCTGCTAATACACAAGCGAGGCGAGCACATTGGCAAAACAGTATCCCTTTAACTTTCCTCCCACAGCTAATACACAAGCTAGACGAGTTTGTCGGCAAAACGAAACCTTCGAAGAAAGACAGTCTCTTAGCTGTAATGCACAAGTGATGCAAGCACATCGGCAAAATGAAACCTCCTAGGAGAAAGATGCCCAGAATAGTTCCTTTCAATTACCTGCCATCTCTACATTTCAATTTTTTTTTTCTGACGATTTCAATAGTTTCTAGGGCGCCTGGCTTTTTTACAGCACAAGCTTATACAGTTAGGTGTCTTAAAATTTACTATCAGATGACCCCTTACGATTCTGTGATCTTCGCGGAGTCAATGGAGGCTCTGATCGGGGCACTCGAGAGATTGATCAAGGAGCCTGAGTGTCTGGGCTTGCGAGTGTCCTGGATAAAAACCAAGATCCAGCCCTTTAATGACCTCTTAGGCACAGCCATCAGCAGTATGTGTGTCTGCGGAAAGAGTGTCGACCTTGTCGAGAGCTTTAATTACCTTGGCAGTGACATTCATGTCTCTGGTGATTCTTCCTATGAAGTCAGTAGAAGGATTGGGAAAGCATGGGGGGTCATGAGGTCGTTGGAAAGGGGGGTGTGGCACTCCCAATATCTATGCAAAAGGAGAAAGTCCAAGTCTTTAGATTCCTGGTGCTTCCTGTCTTGCTATAAGGTTGCGAGATATGGACGCTATCCAGTGACCTGATACTGAGAAAGGAAAAATCGTTATTAAGCTATAATATTATATGTATTAATGTACAAATATTCAATAAGCTATTGTTTAAACTGCCTCTGCTAAATACATGTAAGCTAAAAAGTAACTTGCAACATTTTTGAGAAAACTGCTGTTCTAAAAAGAAGACTGTTAATCTGTTAGGAAACGTCTGCATGTTTTGTCTAATAAGCAGCAAACAGGTACTTTCACTTCTGCTTTATTATTTTGAACCAAATGATGTAACCCTTGGGCATAGTCCTGAACCCCCCAAACTATTGTGTAATCTTGTCTCATGCTAAGCTTGACTCTGAAGTCTGTTATAAAAAGGAACTCGCCCCCTGCAAATTTGGGCTTTTTGCTAGTAACTGTCACTGACATAGCTGGCAGGCTGCAAGGGTCTCTCTGCTCACTAAAAATTAATAAAGAAACTGTTATATTTTTCTTCTGATCAGTGTCAGTCTGCTGTTTCCCTCGAACCTTCGACCACAATACGAAGACTGGACTCCTTTGGTACTGTGTCTCTCCGGAAAATCCTGGGGTACCGTTGGTTTGACTTTGTTTTGAGTGAGCAGTTGCACATATAATCCTGAATGAGGCACATTACCTGCATTGTGAGGGAGCGTCAGTTACGACACTGTGGCCATGTGGAGCATTTCCCCGAGGGTGATCCAGCTCATAAAATCCTCATTGTTGGGGACCCGAGTGGCTGGACCAGGCCAAGGGGTCGCTCACAAAACACCTGGCTGCAGCAGATACAGGGTAATTTCCGGAGGGTGGGACTGGACTGTGTGTCTGCCTGGGGGGTTGCCAACCGGGATCCCGAGTTGTTTCATCATGTAGTGGGTGCAGCAACACACTGTACCAGTGCATGCTCCCCAACTTGCCTTAACTTGACCTTACCTAAAGGAAAAATATATACATTATATGAACCTGAAACTGAGGCTATGGAATTGCATATTAAAGAAATCTTGAAAAATTGATTAATTAGATAGTCTAATCATATTATAGGATTCAAATTCTTCTTTGTGGAAAAAAGTTAGGGTTTTACTTCTGTGTATTGAGTGCTGTGAACTTAATAGGATTACTCTAAAAAACAGCACCCTTATTTCTCTTTTGCTGAATCAAGTCTAGGCATCTATTATATTCACTAAATTAGATTTATGCAGTGCCTATAACCATATTCACACCAAAGAGGATGAGAAACAGAAAACTGTATTTAAAAATACTAATGGAAATTATTAATATTTAGTAATGCCATACGAATTGGCTAATGTGCTGCTGGTATTTCCATCATTTGTAAAAGTTATCTTTAGAGACATAAGAGACATTTCGAACAAGTCAATGGTATTTTAACCTTTTCCAAAGACCTTGACACAAATACCAGACATTTATGGCATCATAGGGATAACCATCTCTTTTTTAAATCAGAGAAATACTGTATGCATTCCATGAGGATGAAGTTTTGTTTCTTGGTTACAAAATCACTCAATCAGGGCTATGTACTTGGGGAACTCAGAATTGTTAGCAATCAAATTAGGAGACACTTTTATCTGTAAAGTTTTTTAACTAACACTTTTAAGTGATAATATTAATATTATTAATATTCATTAAGTTTAATAAATTAAAGTATGCCTGCTGTCTTACTAAAATGTGTGTAGTGCACAATATTGTATGTCTAATAGCGCTGCCCACATGGTTAAAGCTAAACATTCTGTGTGTAGATAATGGACTACGAAGGAGTGAAATGTGCCCCTCATGCTATCACTCATACTGTTTCACTCACAATTTTTACATGTAAGTCATAAGGTTGCTGAGCAGTCAATTATAGGAATTAAAATACTGTATCATGACAGTGTTTTTAATTCTTGCAAATTCTGATCAAAGGATTGCGTTGCAGTCTGAGATGCTTGAATGAATAATAATAATAATAATACATTTTATTTATTTGTAGGCGCCTTTCTAAACACTCAAGGACACCGAACATTAGATAAAACACAAACATTATAAACAAAACTAAAATACAAAAATTAAAATCAGACAGAGCAACTGTAATCAAAGAGAAAAAGCAGTCTTAAACAAATTAGTTTTAAGTTTAGATTTGAAAAGTGAAAATGATTTAATATTTCTAAGCTCAAATGGTAGTGAATTCCAGAGCTGGGGAGCAGAGCAACTGAATTCTCTGAATGAATGAAAGCAGATACCCCAACGATCTATGAGACTCACTGTGTCTAATCAATTAGGAAGTGCATAAGTACATTTATGCTAAATAGAGCATCCAGTCATTGCTTCATGATCTTTGGCCTTGGAACCCATGCGTATTTTTTGTTCTCCAGCATCAAGCCCCTAGAGAACTTAACATTGTTTCTATCTTTGTAGTCATCTGACTTTGTCATCAGTATCATCTTTAGAGCTATAAAAAAACAAATCTATATATAAGTACTACTAATAATTATATATCTATTTTATGTAAATGTGTATTAATTCACTTTTATATGTTATTTATTCACTAATATTATCTTTTTCTTTTCCTGCAACTATTTTTAACATTTTGTAAAGCACTTTGAGGTACATCCTGTGTATGCAAATGTGCTATAGAAATTGAAATAGTTGTCAATTTCTAAGTGGCAAAAATATAGCAAACAATTTTTTTTTCCTTTTTTCACTGCAATACTACTAAACTGTTACAAGAATCAAATTGCACATTTCAGTCTTCAGAAGTAAAATGCATACGGTGCCTTTATACAGTACAGCAGCCTCATAAAAGAAGCTGAGACAAAATTAAACAGCCTGAAAAGGCTACTGTAATTGCAAAGTAAAATACACTATTGTACATAATGGCATACTGTGTCACACCATTCCATCCCCGTTTCTCAGGAAACAATAAGCCATCTGGCAGTGGTTGTGAAACTATAACAAACCCTGGAAAGCAATTGAAAAAGTTAGACTTTGGTGGTAGTAGGTAAGCAGAAATTGCGCCACCTCACAGCAAGTCATCTTGGAATTGTTGTGGAACTACATTTCTATAATGTCCACAATTTTGTGATTTGTTAGTTGTCGTAAATTTCATTCATATTTCACTAGACCTGAGTGAGTTCATCACTAATCCTTCCTTGTATTACTGTTTATATTAGCATTTACAATACAAAAATCTTGCTACATTTTCCAAAATCAGTGCCACTACATACTACAAAGTTTTGAAGAGCTCTGTCTCTATGTAGTCTTGTAAACTGTACAATATATTTTTTTTTCTAAACAGCAAAACTTAAGTATACATTTTTATTCCATCAACCAGAACCACAAGTGTGTTCATGTTGCCTACAATTATGTATGGTATGAATAATTTTAAAATGTATCATTTGTTTCAAAATGAACAATTTGTAATCAGCTATGTTGTGCCTTTTATACTGTTTATTAATTATATATCCTCTGGGAAAAAGTTTGAATAATGTTTTCTCCTTTTGCTTTTTCTGTGCTTGGCAAGTTAATCATGTACAGTATTATTAATCTCATCTGCTTACTTCTAATGCAATCTAAGGTTTTGGTTGCTATGATAAGGTGCCCTTTGGGCAGTAAGGCACTCACATAATAAAAAATGCTATAATCCAGGCCATGATTTTTTCTGTTTATTTTTCAAATATTTAAAAGGACCATGTACACCAATGCATGGAAGAAGAGTACAATACACATTATTTAGAACAATAAGGATTTCATTTCTTCTAACAAAGCCCAATAAATGGCAGGATCCCTTCTTGTCGAAAGGCATGCTTCCCTGCGTTCCCAGTGTTTCCTCTTCTTTTCTAATTTTTTAATTAATTGGGCTAATACAATTGTGCTGCCACATGGTCCATTCTGATCCCAGTTCCATAAGAAGTGTACAATGTGTGCAATCCTCATGGTTTAAGTCTGTTTATCTGGCAATGCTTTTGTATGCAATTATATACGTAATGAAATATCGTGATTTGAAATATATACATTTATACAACGATCTGTGTAAATATAAAATGACAGAGGAAGTGCAAGGCAAGAAATGCTGAGCACACAGCTAAAGCAGAATATTTTTTCATATGTTATAGTAATAATGACATAATTTTGACATGAAGTTTAGGATGTGTGAAGACTGAAGCCCAAATATCCAAGAAACACTTTTACAAAATGTTTAACAAAGCAAGTATGCTTTTACTCAAGAACAAAACCGAAGAAAAAGAATTTGCTCAATTGACATGTTGCTGAAGCCCAACTATCAGTCAGTACAAAATAAAAGAAGTTTGCATACGTCTGTGTTTGCGTGTTTCATTTTCAACCAGTTGTCACAGTGTTCATGCTGCTCCAACATGGTTCTGCACAGATGGAGCAGTGGATGAGCTACCATATAGCAACTGCAAGGGAATAGGTTTGAATCCCGTGTCATCTCTGCATTTAGTGCTTTGAGTAGTGAGCAGCTATTATTAATATTATTATCACATAATAAAAACATACATTTGATGTGAATCTGTAACATCCTATGTAAATTCATGGTACTTGTAAAAGATGTTACTTTTCCTCACACATGGACATTCTTATCAACATGTGATTTGAACATAATCAAGAGGTTGCGGGTTTGATTCCGGGTCCTTCTTAGATTTACTGTTTTGAGCTGCTCTTACTGTTACTATTATAGTATAAAAACATATATTTGATTTGAATCTCTAACAGCTGGTGTTAATTTATGGTGCTTGTAAATGTTAGCATTTTTTTTTTATTCAGTTTAATTCCCTCAGTCACGTCCACGCTCCCCCCCACCCTGATCTAACTCTGTTAGTTTTCAAATAAAGACGTGCTATAAGAGAGATAAAATCAGAAGAGGATGAGCGTTCTACATCGGAGAAAGAAAACAGAAGCCCTCTCCGCAAGAAGCATCCAGTCACAAATAAGAACAACATAGCTGCACCAGACGTAAATGCAAAAGATGGCACCGTTTGGATGCAACAAGAGGTTGGGCGTCATCTTGCCAGTGAATCTGCCCCACACATGTCCTTCAACAAAACAGTAGAGCCTACAGAGCTCACCAAGGTATCGCGCAAAGTTCTGTGTGTGATTATGACTTTTAAATGGTCTTTATATGAAAAACATTTATATGTTACTTATATAAATGCCACATCGAATGTTATTTACCTATATTTATTTACTTATCTTCCTACAGCATAAAGTCAAAGTAGACTGCAGAGCTTCCTGTGTTTGATCGACATGTACAACGTCACTCCTTATTTAAAAAAAGAACAGTTACATAAAGTGCGACGGTAGCTATAGACACTTCAGAGACCAAGTAGGGTATGCAAAGTTATACTGTATATTATGAGGTGCCTTGTCCTGGCCCCGGCATTATCGCTACCTGGCATGCTGGAAACAATCTGGCTGTAAATATACATGCACCATGGCTTATATGCAATGGATCCCTTGCAAAGCACAGTAATAACACTCCTGAATGAACTCATGTCCTAACAGGTAATACCTAAGACTGTATATAGGCCATTTTATAGCCACTCCCTCCTTGTCTAGTGGTACCTAATAATATAGGGCAAAGAATGTCTGTCCTCCCTCTCACCTTGCATCAATGCAGATCCCAATCCTTCCCTTGATGAATCCATTTGTAAAACAAAAGGGAGGTTAAAAGCCAGATAATACAAAATATTTTAGTACAAATTACAGATTTTGTCTCATTAAAAGCTTTTAAACTTTAATCCATTGTGGAGGATGGCCGGCCGTTTATCCTGGCCAATACCCCCAAGCCGACAGGTGGAGCCCTCCTTGCAGCATGGAGGTCCCGAGAAGACCAGCAGGGCATCATGGACAATGGAGTTTTTATGCACCGCCCTGCTGGATGCCATGGGGGCCACAAGAGGGAGCTGTAGGGAGGACCGAAGATTTCTTCATGCCCTATGACCCGGAAGTTCGTCATAGGAAGAGCGACGGGCTTCCGGGTTGAAGAAAAGAACTTTTACCTGACCCGGAAGTGATTGAGAATCACATGGACTGGGGATTGGGAACACTTCCGGGTCAGGAGATATAAAAGGACTGTGGGAGCTCCCAGACAGGGAGCTGAGCTGGGTGGAAGGGTGGCACCGCGTCTGGGAGTGGAGGATTGTTTATTATTGTATTTGTGATTAGTTAATGAGTATAGTGGAGGAGAGTGTGCTTTGTACACTGTGGCAAATTAATAAAGTCATATTTTGGACTTTTACCTGGTGTTTGGAGTCGTGGACAGGGGTTCGAAGGAGCGAGAGCATCCCCTATCTACCACACCATCCATTTTAACACTTTAGGAGCATTCCTTGGCAATGTACAGTATATGTGGTACTGCCCTCTGGGAAAAGCAAGGTATAAACCTTCTGTACCACCCTACTAACCCCAAAAAATCATATAGCTGTTTTTTTGTATTAGGGCAAGGGTGATTATGGATAAAACTTTTTAATCCTGAGGCTTGATTAATCATCCTCGTCCTATCTACCCCAGATTGTGCATTTCCTTTTGAGCAATCACACTGTTCTCAGGATTCACAACCAGCCTGGCTGTTTTTACTCATTTAGAAACATCTTGTGGGTATTCTAGGTGCTTCTCCCAAGACTTGCTGTATACCACCATATCATCTATGTATGTATTGGCATAAGCCTCAGCTCCCCTAAGCACTTTATCTTTAAACAATGAATATTAACAGCTCTGTGCCATTAGAATGGCATCACTGAAAATGAGTCCTTCTGGTCCTCTAAAGATGTTTATTGAGCTCATTTACCTGCAGCATCGGGTAAGTGTCAAAAGCTGATATTGCATTCACCTTGAATAAGTCAATACAAAACTGTAATCTACTGTTCATCATCGGTGTCGCAGTCCTGGGGCACTGATGAGTTCCCAACCTCATCGTTGCTACTTTCCAAAATAGCTTGGAGCACTTCATATGTGATTCATATTCCAAAAAGAAACGTCATACCTCAAAGTTTTTTTATGACTCTACCAGAGTCACTACTTATTGTGTTTACAGTGGACTTTTCATACAAAGGCTGTCCCAGTTGCCATTGTTGCCATCAACAAAATCAACATCTCTTTTCAAACTGGTGTTTTTCCCTTAAATCTAGTATCTTGAGAAAATGGTTCTTGGTAGAAAAATTCTAACTTCAGAAATTGATTCAGCCCATCTCAACCTGTAAAGTACATAATTTTTATAACAGAATTTTGGTGCAGGCACTTTTTATCTAATTAATTATTGAGTTACAAAAGGAAAAAATGATAATTGATTAAATGATTAACATCAATCAGTGATTCTTTTTCAAACATCAACGTTTCCCACAGTGCCTAAGATACTTTCATATAAAGAGGCTCTTAAATAAAATCCTTGAAACTTTGACTATATAATACCAATTTTAGTAGCATATTCATTGTCACTTTACTTTTTTGGAAGATAAAATGGAAAGTAATGTTTTACCTGTATGATTGCAACAGTTCTGCTTCAACTGAAATGTCACCACCCTCTCTGAAAACTTTAGATACTCCGCAAGATTTCTACTTGGCGCCTGCCCTGTTTTGGTCTCTCTTATCCATGTTGGGTATCGTAAAACCTCTAAGCTTACCACCTGACCTCATAACACCAGTCCCAAAAACAGAAAGGTTATACTAGAAAATTGAAGTGACCATGTGTATGTGCAATCATCACTATTTTATCCTATATTTTCATAGGCCAGTCTGAATAACCTGTTATACATTTTTATATTGGTGCCTTGTTGCTTATAAAAAATAAATACATATATTACGGTGCTTTGCAGGAATCTAAAATTTCATTTCCTCCTCTCTCCTGCATGTTATTTTGTGGTTTCCTGCTATAATATGAAGATGTGAAATTCAAGTTAAGTAGGCACTCTAAATTGGCCTGGTAATACTTGGTTTGGGTGAGTGTTCCCTTCACAGGTCTGGAACCAGCTGGTTCTTGTCTTGTGCCTTAAGCAACTGTATTATTCTTTGGCCCCTTGACAACCCTTATTGGAAGAAGTTAGGTTGAGAAATGAATGAATAAGTGGACATGTAGTGAGTGACTGCAGGCATACCATGTGATTCACTCATGTCTCATTCATTTCTTTTTTAATTCTGCTTGAAGCAGCTCAGAAAAGTTCTAGTTCCCTTCAATTCTGTAATGAATCAGAAACAAATGAACGGACTTTGAAACTGTTAAGCACAATTTAAATCCGATATCACATCACCTGTACATCAGTATAAGCATTCCCATCAAAACAGTTCCACTTCAGCAAGAGTGAAGCAGTCAGTTAAAGTTTATGTATTTTTTCAAGAACTTTTGTCTGGTTCTGTTTAGTTTTTTGTGCCAGTGGAACGTAACATAAAAAATGTTCCATATTTCCAGGCCTTAGCAATATTTTTTTTGATTTTTGATGATTCAGGAAAAGTTTGTTAAGTGGTTAATCAACAAGTTCATTTACTGTATGACACATGTAACACATTATCAACTTGTATTTCATAATTTAAATTTTAACTCATTAAACAACAAAAGCACTAAGGACTTCCTGTGAGCTTTCATTATTGTAAATGCAGTACAATTCAGACTCTCTTATTTATTCTGAAAACTGTGTGATTTTAAATTCAATTCCTAAAACACAATAATATTTGCAAGCTAAAAAAGGGTAGCAAATACTTCACAGGGTCTGATGGGATAAATGTTGGATGTAATAGCATCATTAGGATTATACAAGAATTACTGAATTTATTTAAAATATGCATACATTTTCTGAATTAACCCAGAAGCAAGAAAGCCACTGAGTGTCAATTAAAGCAGTTAATAGGTTAATGGAATACAAGGCATCTTGACGATTGCATTTTATATGTTTTTGAAAACATTTTTGGTTGCTAAAAGCTGCTGTTTAAAATTAAAGTAGTTTCTGTAGATGCACACAATCAAGACGAAATGCTGAAAAACCTTTATACCTCTACCACTCTTTCAGAAGTGATTAAACATAATAATTATCATTGCAGGTTATCCTTTGATTTAATATAGTGCTTTGAGTGGGTGCAGGACTCATTAGAAATCTTGAACAGTATGCTGTTTAAAATGCATCAAATGTTTTACTCTTTTAATGCCAAGTTACATTAATGTTCCTTTTAGTGTAACTAAATGTATCCATGCTAAACACTTTAAAATAAAAAGTGATTTAGTTATTGCTCTGTCTTTTAACGGCTTGTTTAAATTATAACTTGAATCATACCTTCCCTAAACATGAAAATAACAGTATTGTGGATTTAATTCACCTCATCTCACTCATTTTTCAATGCTTTCACCCAAACCCATTGACTGCTGCAAAGTTCCTTGTATGAATGTTATGATTTTACTGCTTTTTTATGCTATGTTTTCTTTAGTATGTTTAATATTATTTCAGTTTGTTGTCTTCCCTGGTAACCAATCGATACCAATCTGGCACATCGACACTCTTTACAGGACCTTTCTTTTGCTGTTTTTATAACCAAGGCAGCTATATTTCTTGGCCGATTGTTTCATATGCCATACATATGTTTTTGAATGCTGAATGAATCCCACCTCTTCCAGGTTTTCAATTGGATTTCTGTCTATTGCTGCATTAATGGATTGTGTCTGGTTGTGGAATAATGACAATGTCATCAACCGTTACACAATTGTTCCAGTTTGGGACTTTGAAAATCTGGTCACCCTAAATATATATATACAGTATACTGTATTACAGAATGCACCTTTACATTTGAAAAGGGCATGTAAACACATCATTCATCACAAGAGCATTCCTCCACATTCTATCCTACTAGAAACAGGGTAAGCACATATCAGACATTTTGGAGTGGAAAAAATAGCAAGAACTAGCTTTCTTTTTTTTTTTTTATTTTATTGAAATCATACAACATTCCATACAAATAGATCAATTTTGCAAGAAAAGGACTGAAAACAGATCAACCCCCACCCCGAGAAAGAGAGCATGGGCAGCAGAGTAAAACTTAAACCTATTAAAAATAAGTAAATAGATAAATTAATAAGTGAGTATAGATAAATGGAGAAGAAAAAGAAATGGGAAGAGAATCTGCTTCCCCAGTGCTTTAAAAGCTTATTCTAAAATGTTATTGATTAGATCCTGCCAGGTTTTGAAACATTTCTGCACAGATCCTCTAAGTGAGAATTAGATTTTTTCCAATTTCAAATAATATATAACATCAGTTATACAGTGACTTAAAAGGGGTGAGATAGGATTCTTCCAGTTTAATTGTTCATAGGATGCAAAGACATTGTCTATGTACAGATCTCTAAGTGATTTAATCCCAGATGTTTTCCATACATTAAAAACTGCATATGCTTGTGAGGGCTGAAAAAGGTGGTTCTCGTGCAGAGGTGCCACTGATAAAATATTCTTTATCTTAAAATACTTCCTACATTGGTTCCATATTCTGAGTGAGTTAGGCACAATTGGGTTGTTAGTATATTGGCACTAACTTGCATTTAGTGGAACACAAAGCAAGGAATACAGAGAAGTACTGCAGGATTTTATTTCTATTGCAGACCAAGCCTGTATATGTTCATCTAATTGTGTCCATGTTCAGGTTTTTATAGTTTGTATGTTTGCTGCCCAGTAGTAAAACCATTGCTGACAACGACAACTTATATTTGAGATGATTATTTTATATGCCCTTCAAATATTTCTAAATGCTGAAAAACATATCTGGATGTTTCTTTGGTGGCACTCCAGAGCATCAATAGTTATTCATAAAGGGATAAAGCTGCAATGACAAAGTACATAAAGAAGAGCACAGTGATTGGGACATTGATCATTTGATAAATGTGACCATGCAAATAACAGAAAATAGTGCAACAGATAAAGATGAAAATTATAATAGCAATAGAGAGAAAGATGAGAATGTGGTAAGTGATGAAAGTAACAGTGTCAGTGGCCCATCATTGCTGCTGAAAAGGCCAAACATATTTGGGATGATTGTTTCATATGTCCTTCAGATATTTCTGAATGTTTAAAAACGAAATTAGATTGTTCTGTTTTGGCACATGTTGCAAGTGATGAAAACAGCAGTGTCAGTGGCTCTTCAAAATGTAACATTGCTGACAACACCAACTTAGAACTCTTATTTCAGTTTAACAGTCAAGAAAGCTATCCACCAATCAAACTGGTTCTAAAATCATATATGCACCCCTAGTTCAAAAGCATTGCTCTGGCCCAGTTCTTTGGAAAAGACAGTCTCAAATTAGGAACATATTACTTTAATGGTTAAAGACTACAGTAACCATGGAATGTTCATTTTTTTTTCTTCCTCTGGTTTGTGAGGAGGTTGTGTTTGGGTGGGAAAGATTTGGTGGGTTATAATTTTGTTAGATACCGTATATACTCGTGTTTAAGTTCTTCCGCAGATATGTCGGGGCTTGATTTTACCGTATAATTTCCGGTATTTTATAATGTCGGTTGTATAAGTCAAATGCGGGAAAACTCGTGCTATTGGTCCAAAAGATTATGATATGCTAATGCCCACCTGAGAGAGTAACACACTGCCTTTTTTTCTATGTATTGTGCCTACGTGACCACATGGTAATACCCGAACTATTCTGAAGTGATGTTTGCAGTGTTTTATGTTTTTTGTATCTCACACCCTCATACATCTTTATCGTAAGAGCATCCCTTATCTACGATAGACCGTTTTATTAGAAGATAATATGAAGCAGGTTTTAAATTAAAAGTTGTTGAAGTGGCGAAAGAAATTGATAACTGTGCTGCTGCAACAAAATTCGATGTATCTGAGAAACTGGTGTAAGATTGGAGGAAGCAAGAAGATGTAAAGAACAAAAAAAAATGAAGTGTCGCATTTTTGAATGGGCATATAAGTCGGGTTCTGATTTTATGATCGATACTTTGGGTTTCAAGACCCGACTTATTCGTGAGTATATACGGTAGTTTATCTCCTTCTTGATATTATGCTACCTCTCTTTAACAAGTGGATACCTCTGTAACCATTTCAATGTCAATAAAACAGACTTGTATAGATGGTCAACCCTTCATCTCACTTTAGCTGGAAAAATTAACATTGTTAAGATGAATATTGTGCCTAAGCTTCTCTTCTTATTTCAAAACATTCCAATATACAGTAATCCCTCGCTATATCGCGCTTCGACTTTCGCGGCTTCACTCTATCGCGGATTTTATATGAAAGCATAACTAAATATATAACGCGGATTTTTCGCTGCTTCGCGGGTTCTGCGGACAATGTGTCTTTTTACTTCCTGTATATGCTTCCTCAGTTGGTTTGCCCAGTTGATTTCATACAAGGGACGCTATTGGCGGATGGCTGAGAAGCTAACCAATCAGAGCACGCAGTTAAGTTCTCCTGACTGAGAAGCTAACCAATCAGAGCACGCAGTTGAGCTCCTGCGTGCTGAATGCAGTGTTAACCAAGAAGTCTCATCTCGCTCATTCAGCATCAACGTGCTTCGCTGTGTAAAGAGTTGTGCTCTTTAGTGTTTATCTTTGTGCATAGTCAAGCCCTTCATTATGGCTCCAAAACAATCTGCTACTGCTTCAGGTGCCGTGCCCAAGCGCAAGAAGAAGATGTTAACGATTGCCGAAAAGGTAAACGTTTTGGATTTGTTGAAGGCTACGATTCTTTTTATTTAAAAAGTAGGAAAGGAATATAAGATCTACGGCTGCAGCGTCCTTTTAACCAGGGTGCAAAACGAGTTGTAAGTGGATGTAATAAGGCAGTAGTCTGGATGGAATCTGCTTTAGGGATTTGGATTGAAGACTGCCAGAAGAAGAACAACGGCAGTGCTACACAATCGCCTGAAGTGGCTCCTTTACAAGGGCTGTAACGCTCTCCTTTGTTGTGCAGTAAAATTTAAACTCATTGTTATCGGACAAGTCATCGTGTCATTGTTGGTGAGTAACCATAATTAATTTTCTTCTTACAGTGCTTAGTACATGTATGTACGTTTAGTGTCACTGTACACACATTTACTGTATACTATTTTTCTTGCAATGTACGTATTTATTGCTGGTGACCTGTCTATCGTAATGGCTGTAACATATGTGATATCGGAGACACTCAATATCTTTAAAATAATATTTAGGTTTTACTGTATATAAACAGTCTGTGTTTATATACATAATTTCAATGAATCTTACCTAATATCTAAGAGAATACAAAGGGATTATGCTGTATAACTCTGCGGGGAATATTTATAAACAGTGCGGGAGAGTTTATAAGGGCTTAAAATATATAAAAATAACCATACAAACATATGGTTTCTACTTCACGGATTTTCACCTATCGCGGGGGGGTCTGGAACGCAACCCCCGCGATCGAGGAGGGATTACTGTACATCAGTAAATCAAGAAATTCGATTCAACCATAACCACATTTATTTGGAATTCAAAACATCCACGTATCCAAAGAGCGACCCTACAAAGGCCAAAGGCAGAAGGTGGCATGGCTCTACCCAACTTTCAATTTTATTACTGGGCATCAAACATACAAGCTATAAAAGCCTGGACATGGACACAAATAGATGAACATATATAGGCTTGGCCCAGAATAGAAATAAAATCCTGCAGTACTTCTTTAAATTCCTTGCTTTGTGCCCCAATTAACACAAGTTATCACCAATATACTAACAACCCAATTGTGCTTCACACACTCAGAATATGGAACCAATGTAGGAAGTATTTTAAGATAAAGAATATTTTATCGGTGGCACCTCTACACGAGAACCACCTTTTTCAACCCTCACAAGCATATGCAGTTTTTAATGTATGGAAAACATCTGGGATTAAATCACTTAGAGATCTGTACATAGACAATGTATTTGCATCCTATGAACAATTACACTCCAAATTTAAATTTCCAGCAACACATTTCTTTCACTACCTTCAAATTAGAAATTTTGTTAAACAGAACCTGCCCAATTTTCCTCACCTCCCACCTCCCTCTATGCTGGAAAAAATATTGATCAGTTTCGAGGATGTAGACAGCATTTCTGCAATATATAAAACCATTTTACAGTCCTTCCCTTTCAAAGATCCAAGAGGACAGTGGGAAAAAGATCTCTCACTCAACATCTCAGAAAAGGAGTGGAAGGTAGCAATGCAGAGAATTCACTTGTGCTCCATATGCGCAAAGCATACAATTATTCAACTCAAAATTATATATCGAGCACATCTGTCTCACCTAAGATTGTACAAAATGTTTCCAGGGCAAGATCCAACCTGTGAATGCTGCAATCAAGTTCCAGCCTCACTGGGTCACATGTTTTGGGCCTGCACCAAATTAACATCATTCTGGACCAAAATTTTTAAATGCCTTTCAGACAGCCTTGTTGTCACAATACCTCCTAACCCATTAACAGCTGTGTTTGGTGTACTTCCAGATGGGCTTAAAGTGGAGAAGGACAAACAAACTGTAATTGCCTTTACTACACTATTGGCATGTTGACTTATCTTGCTAAACTGGAAGAATCCTAACTCTCCTCTTTTAAGTCAGTGGGTAACTGATGTTATATATTATTTGAAATTGGAAAAAATCTAATTCTCACTTAGAGGATCTGTGCAGAAATGTTTCAAAACCTGGCAGGATCTAATCAATAACATTTTAGAATAAGCTTTTAAAGCACTGAGGAAGCAGATTATCTCCCCATTTCTTTTTCTTCTCCATTTATCTTTATTCACTTATTAATTCATCTATTTACTTATTTTTACTAGCTTTAAATGATGACAAATCAGAAAACAAAGTGTCTTATTGCCCATCCATTTTTAAATTGATTAGTATTAATTTGTTTAATCTGAAGGAAAATTTCTACTTACAATTCTGGATTAGGATGAATTATATTCCATTGGAGCATACAACAACAAATGAGAAATATAAAATGGGTCAGACCATTTGTGATTATTTTTAAGCTTTACCAAATCATTTCATTTATTTGGGGTAGGCTGGCAATAAAACAATCGATATACTGTTGTTTATTAATACAATAGACAGCATACTTAGACATTTATTTAAAAAAGAAACTCTGTCTACTAAATCAATATGCCAGATTTGCTAAGATTAAACACAATTCTTCCAACTCATAGACCAAAATGTATTTGACTGTTCATTATATAAAGATATGATTATCTGCCCTAGGATTCAGTGGATAGTATCTAATATACACGTCACTTCTAGCAAGAAATTAAATTCACTTTCAGTACTTTCTGTGGCAGAGTTGAACACCTGCCATAGGCAAGCCTCACTTAACTCATTCTCAAAGACATTTATCTCAGTAGGCGGTTTGTTCTATGAAAAGAATACTCTGAAAGCAGAGATGATTTTTAGCATCCGCTGTCTATCAGGGAAGAGATAAAGAAAGGACCTTTATCACTTAAAGTGCAAAACCAAATGTCAATATTTGAATTCACATAAAGTTGCACTTTTATTTTATAGATTCAGTATTATAGTTCTGAAAAAGAGGCATTTACTGTAGACATAATAAGAGTAATTTAATGTTGAAATCAATAACCTCAGCCCACTTCTTGTAGCAATTGTTTAAAGAATGAATAGATAGCTATTTACAAAAGCTGTTTGCTAATATGACTGAACATAAAGTAGCATCATAAGATGAATACTGACTATAGGAACATAAGAGTACATAAAACTTTTTAAATATCTAAGTTGTGAGAAAGTGTCAGTAAGCCCAAGTTATCAAAAATCATTGTATAAGGCACTTTATTTTTTGGATTTCACTGCTACCTACAGACAACCTTCGCCACTGTTCTTCAACATCTCTATAATTCTGCTGGATGTAATGGAACATTCAACTCCTACATCTTTAGTTGCACGCAATCAGCAGCATGTCTTATGTGGAGCCCTTCATGGTCTGATGCTTGGTCCATTACTGTTGCCGCTGGATCACCTGATTTACCACCACAACCTATTGTGCCTTTTACATAATGGTGAATCCATGTTTTATATTCAAATCAATCCTTGATTCATGTTCACCGAAGTTAAGCCTGCAATGATATGTAGCAGCTTTGATTTTTGCAGGGTTATGACTCTAGTGCACTTCTCTGTGAAGGGGGTTGCTTAAAAGTAAGAACAGCTAGTGCCCCCTTTTTGTCATTTCTTACTTCTAACTACCTGAATATTTCCTGTTTATTTTTTTACTTTGCTTTTAGACTTTGTTTCACTCATATATATCTGAAGACTACAATCCTGTGTAGCTCCTTAACAAATTTTAAAGCCACACTATAGACTGCAATATGTTTATTGATGCCTTCTGTGACCTTAATACTGTAGCTGATAACATGAACTATGTACATTAATATTTTGTGAATATTTCTGGATCATTTGCATAAAGGTAAAATCACTCTGGGTAAAGCAAAACATGGCTTATAAAGAATTCAAACCCAGTAAGTACACATTCCAACATACAGTAAAGAGAGCCAAGGCTAAATACAAGAACAACGTCAGAAATAAAATAATCACCAGTAACAGAAGAAATGTCCAAGGAAGTCTGCGGTTAATTACTGACTACAAATTAAAACATACTGTGTTTGCTGATGATGTGTCACTTAAAGATAAACTAAATAAATTCTGCTGGTTTGATGTGCTGAATAAGATGAAGCAGCAGGCTGAGCAGAAACAACAAGATGTGTGCTTTCACCAGCCCCTTATTATTTAGCAGCATGATGTAAGGCAGCTTTTCAAAAGACAATATGTAACAGCAAGTAAGCATCTGGACCTGACCTTGTTCCTTCCTGCGCTAATCAGCTTGCTCCTATTTTCACTGGTATTTTTAATCTCTCACTCACAGCAGATAAGTATTTGAAATTGCTTTAAAATGGCCACTACAGCTTCTGTTCCTAAGACATCCACTGTGAACTGCATCAAGGACCACAGACCTGTCTCTTTGACATCTGTCATAATTAATACGAATGAATTTCCTCTCTGTCGTGCACTTAGTTTCATAACATTCTCTATGGAGAAGGTAGTGACCTTGGGACATATAGAACCACATACCATAGCAGAAATACTCATATTCTCTTTATGAACTAAAGCTCTCCCTGTAACACAGTTATCCCTTTTTTGTTTTTTTGACAAACTGACTGACATGAGTATCAATAAATTCTTGTGTTAATGGCTAATGGATTTTTATTCTGACAGGAAAAATGTCATGCAGGGGAAGGATAACAGGGCCCTAAATATGGGTTTCCCGCAGTGTTTTAACCCCTGATATATTGTTTGTGGATTCTATAAGAATGATCAAATCAGTGGAAGCCATAACAGTTGTAGAATTCCACAAAAAGTATGATTCTGCATAGAGGAATGAGGTTTTAGAACTTTATTTAGAGTTCTAAGCAACTTAAGCTGATATGGGAATGAACTATATCATCATCTCTGTCATCGAAATCCGATCATGTATTTTTTGAGTATAGCCAAAACTCCAAAAATGAGTTAATTTAGGCAAGGGCTAAGCTAAGGAGAAATCTCAACCTAAGGTGATAAGTTCTACTTCTTTAAAATGCTGACTTCTACTACAGGAACAGACATGACAGTAACTTCCTACACAAACTGACCTTGACTTGAAATTATAGGTTAATGTGTGGCAACATTCACCTTTTAATGGAAAAAAAATGCTGGTGTCAGAGTTTTTACATAGAAAAAAAATAAATCATCATTTGGCTGACTGAGATGCATTAGTGGTATAACTAATAATTACTTACCTTCAAAACTCTTCTCTCTTAATTCTAAAACTCCTGAATACCTGTTATTATTGCTTTTTGCTGTACACTTGGTGACTTCTCATTATGCACTTCTTTAGTTTTGTAGCTCCTTCCCTCATATAGTCTACAAGGATCTGTTAAAATCAATTCATCCATCCTCTTTCCACATCCGAGGTCGGGTCGCGGGGGCAGTAGCTTGAGCAGAGATGCCCAGACTTCCCTCTCCCCGGCCACTTCTTCTAGCTCTTCTAGGGGAATTCCGAGGCATTCCCAGGCCAGCTGGGAGACATAGTCCCTCCAGTGTATCCTTTGGTTTTCCCTGGGGCCTCCTCCCGGTTGGACATGCCCAGAACACCTCGCCAGGGAGGCGTCCAGGAGGCATCCTGATCAGATGCCCAAGCCACCTCACCTGACTCATCTCGATGCAGAGGAGCAGCGGCTCTGCATCCCTTTAAGGGAAAGCCAAGACACGCTGCGGAGGAAACTCATTTCAGCCGCTTGTATTCGCGATCTCATTCTTTCGGTCACTACCCATAGCTCATGACCATAGGTGAGGGTAGAAACATAGATCGACTGGTAAATTGAGAGCTTTGCCTTACGGCTCAGCTCCTTTTTCACCACGACAGACTGATGTAAAGCCCGCATCACTGCAGATGACGCACCGATCTCACGCTCCATTCTTCCCTCACTCGTAAACAAGACCCCGAGATACTTGAACTCCTCCACTTGGGGCAGAATCTCGCTCCCAACCCTGAGAGGGCACTCCACCCTTTTCCGGCTGAGGACCATGGTCTCAGATTTGGAGGTGCTGATTCCCATCCCAGCCGCTTTACACTCAGCAGAAACCGGTCCAGATTGAGCTGAAGATCATGGCCTGATGAAGCAAACAGGACAAAATCATCTGCAAACCGGACCCCCTCAACGCCCTGGCTATGCCTAGAAATTCTGTCCATAAAATAGTTATGAACAATATCGGTAACAGAGGGCAGCCCTGGCGGAGTCCAACTCTCACTGGAAACGGGGTCGACTTACTGCTGGCAATGCGGACCAAGCTCTGACACCGGTTGTACAGGGACCGAACAGCCCTTATCAGGGGGTCCGGTACCCCATACTCCCAGAGCACCCCCCACAAGATTCCCTGAGGGACACGGTCAGAAGCCTTTTCCAAGTCCAAAAAACACATGTTGACTGGTTGGGCAAACTCCCATGCACCCTCCAGGACCTTCCTAAGGGTGTAGAGCTGGTCCACCGTTCCACGACCATGACGAAAACCACACTGTTCCTCCTGAATCCGAGGTTTGACTATCCGACAGATCCTCCTCTCCAGGACCCCCGAATAGACTTTTCCAGGGAGGCTGAGGAGTGTGACCCATCTGTAGTTGGAACACACCCTCCGGTCCCTCTTCTTATAGAGGGGGACCACCACCCTGGTCTGCCAATCCAGAGGCACTGTCCCTGATGTCCATGCGATGTTGCAGAGACGTGTCGACCAAGACAGTCCTACAACATCCACAGCCTTCAGGAACTCTGGGCGTATCTCATCCATCCCCGGGGCTCTGCCACCAAGCAGTGTTTTGCCCACTTCCGAGTCCCCAGGCTCTGCTTCCTCATAGGAATGGATGTTACTGGGATTGAGGAGGTCTTCGAAGTACTCCCCCCACTTACCCACAACGTCCCGAGTCTAGGTCAGCAGCGCACCATCCCCACCATATACAGTGTTGACACTGCACTGCTTTCCCCTCCTAAGACGCCGGATGGTGGACCAGAATCTCCTCGAAGCCATCCAAAAGTCGTTCTCCATGGCCTCCCCAAACACCCGAGGTTTTGACTCAGCAACCACCGAAGCTGTATTCCGCTTGGCCTGCCAGTACCTATTTGCTGCCTCTAGGACTCCATCTTCAACTTGATGGCATACCTCACCGCCGTTGTCCACCAACAGGTTCGAGGATTGCTGCCACGACAGGCATAGAGGATCTGTTAATGTAAATAATGAAATTGTGCCTGAAAACTCACCTTTTTCCTGTTGTCATTGACAGCAATTGAGACTGTATCAAATTCTATATCTTGAAGTCTGTGTTATTATTTTAATTAATCATTCATATGTTTACTGCAGTGTTTTTGACAAGGGTGTCAGTCTGGTGCATCATATCCCATTCCTGTGAACTGTATTTAAAAAAGGTTGTGTTATCCAATCGGTGGCACTTAAATTCTGTCAAACTAGTGAATAGTCTTTGAAAATTCATTAAAATGTATCAAGGTTGATATTGCAGTACTGCTTTTGATCTCGTTTTTGTTGTACAACTTCCAGTTTTTGTGTTTGAAATATTTAATATCTAGAATACAAATTTTAGATAATTTATCTTTGTGTATGACATCAAAAGAAAGAAATCAATAATTTTAACTTCAGCACATTTTTTAAGAATAGAACATATCTTCAATATGAAGATTAGGATTTTATTAAGCCTTTTTTTATTTTTTTTTTTAAATAACACTTTTTTTTACTGCATTTTGATAATCATCATTTGCTTTAAACAGCCTCTTTTAACTTGATTTTATCCCAAGTACTATTAATGTGCTATTTCAGTTTTGTTTTAATAAATTGCATAAATATTAAAAGCCTGTTTTTGTTTTGTCATTTTGGGGTATTGAGTGTTGCTTAATTTAAGGAAAAATGTATTTAAATTATTTTAGCCCAAGCCTGCAACATAAAAAAATTTGAAAAAGGTGAAGGAGTGTGAATTCTTTCTGAATCCACCGTAATAATCTCTATATTCCTTTAAATTTTTAAATACTGTACAAAAGTAATACATGCAAAAGTTTCAGACGGAGTGGTGGCTCTGAGGCTAGGGATCTGCACTGGCAATTGGAAGGTTGCCAGTTCAAATCCCATAAATGCCAAAAAATGACTCTACTTCGTTGGGCCCTTGAGCAAGGCCCTTAATCTGCAATTGCTTCGTCCTGTGTATGATGTTAATCTGCATCCAGCCCTGCATGTAGGCCCTCCAACCTGCAGGGAAAAACCTGGGGGTTGATGGCAGAATTGGCATTCCAGCCACCATAAAAAACCTCAAATTGGTTCCATTCCATCTGAACTAGTGTGGTGCTGAGGTGTCACCTGTTGCATGGCTGCACTTGGGTCCTAATCTGGGATCCTGAGTTGGTTTGTCATGTAGTGGGTGTGGCAATGTGCTGTATCAGTGCATGCTCCTAATGTCTCATCTCTCTAAATAACTCTTTATTTACTGTATTTTCATAATCATCATTTGCTTTAATATGTCTCTCTTTTCTTGATTTTACCCAAAGTACTTGTATTAATATGCTATTTCAGATTTTTTAATACATTGCAAAAATATTAAAAGCTTGTTTTTGTTTTGTCATTTTGGGGTTTTGCTTGATTTGAGGAAAAATGTATTTAAATGATTTTAGCACAAGTCTAGACGTAACATAGCAAAATGTGAAAAAGTGAAGGAGCGTGAATGCTTTCTGAATCCACTGTAATAATCTCTATATTCCTTTACATTTTTAAGTATTGTGCAAAAGTAATACATGCAACAGTTTCACTTTCAGAAGCTATGTGTCCTGTCTTGTACTTGTATCAAGTAAGGGACCACAAGGGAAAGTAATATAGAAGTTCTAGCCAACCCGCGGCGTACTATACGCCGCATAATTATTTATTGATGGGTGAACACTTTCTGAAAGACACAGTTGTCCAAATGGGGTGGGTTTGAGGATACGACTGTAAGTGAATGAAAAGATGGAACTCTGGAGAGAGCAACATACAATTGTCTGTGACTAAAAACTGGTTTTGGCAGATGCAGGCATATCTTTTTGATAGTTTGGCCCTGTGCCTTATTAATTGTCATTGCAAAGGCCAATCTAACAGGAAATTGTCTGCGTGTAATTTGAATCTGATGGGGTCAGGGAAATCCGGGGAATAAGGACAGTATGTGAGTTAGCAGCTACGATAGTTTTACACTCTAGTACATTGCGGTCAATGCTGGTAACAGAAAGTCTAGTGCCATTACAGAGACCTTTTGCTGGCATGAGGTTTCTGAGAAGCATGATGACTGAACCAATTTTAATTTTGAGTTTATGCGGAGGTATGCCAGTGAGAGTAAGACTGTTAAGAAATTCTTTGGGGAATGAAAGTTAATCTGCAGGATCGTCTGTGATGATGGAGTCAACGCTGGTGAAAGTTATTTCATCGGTAGGGATAAGTCCTCGAGACCGAGGGTGGACGTGGAAGGAGGGTTAGAGTTGGTGGGCAGGGCTCTGTCGTGCATTCCCCATGACACGGAAGGAGGGTTACAGTGGGCGGACGGGGCTCTGTCGTGTGTACCCCATGGTCAGGTGACTTGGTCGATTATATATATATAGAAAAGCAGCCGGAACCAAAAAGAACAATGAAAAGTTAACGTGGCTCAGAGGTGCATGTGGACAGTAGCAGAGACGAAAGCGACTGAGGCTGTGTTTGGTGAGGTGTTGCATGCGGGCACATGAGCAGGCAGTGCACATGCCTTGAGAGCGAGGGTGGACGCGGGAGGAGGGTTAGAGTTGGCGGGCGGGGCTCTGTCGTGCGTATCCCATGGTCTTAGAGTTGGTGGACGGGGCTCTGTGAGTTGGCGGGCGTGGCTCTGTCTTGCGTACCCCATGGTCGGGCAACTTAGTCAATTATATATATAGATATTAATGTTAGATTTGTAGGATTGTCCACCAATCACTAAGAATATGGAAACAATACACTTCAAGCATAAAAGCTTATATCTGTTGCTCTTCCACATGGTAATCAACATTTTCAGTACTCTTAGATTTATACAATATTTAATCTTTGGAAAACATCCAGGATTAAAACAGAGAAATGTATATAGTTCATGTTTTTGAGATCTTTGCTTAAAGAGACCTACCCAATTTTCCACACCTTCTATTCCAGAAGAAATATTGATCACTCTTGAAGATTCAGACAGCATCTCAACACTAAATAAAAACCTCTCAAAGATTCTCCCATTCAAAGGGTAGTGTGAGTGAAAGATTTTTCAATTAATATCTTAGAAAAGGAGTGGAAGTCAGCCATGCATAGAATACACTCTAGGTCTATATGTGCAAATAACTCAATAATTCAACTTGATATATTTCACTTATCACATCTCTCTTGTCAAAAATGTTTACAGGGTAAGATCCAATCTGCAAGCGTTGCATTTTAGCTCCAGCCTCACTAGGCCACGTGTTTTGAGAGGGCACCAAATTAAAATATTTTTGGACAAAAATCTTTGAACACTTATCAGACAGCCTTGGTGTCATAATCACTCCTAACCCACTAGCAGGTGTGTCTGGTTAACTCCCACATGGACTTAAAGTGGAGAAGGGCAAATTGATTGCAATTGCTTATACCACACTACTAGCACATAAGACATACTTTGCTCAAATAGAATGTCTTTTTTTTCTAGTTTGACTATGAAGTCATTTGTATAAGTTTGACTTGATTGTATGCAATGTTACTTTCTTCATATATAATAAATAAAAAGAAAACATGTTACATTTGTTTAGTGGGCTTTGCAGTAAAGATTTTTTTACCTTTAACAATTTATTTCAAGCATTTTCTTTCATTAAAATACTTTAAACATTTTCTTCACACAACAGACTTTATAAAAGATTAAGAAACATACATTTCTATTATGTGGAATATACTGGTTATAAAATTGTATCACTTGAACTAACTAAATAATGCACATCAGGAATTGAATAGAAAGGTTCAATGTGAGCTCCTGGTTTTTCCTATTTTAATGTCATGTTTTTCACACCACAGTGGGGTGGCCCTTCATTGACTAGTGATAGAAAATGAAGTAAGACATGGCTACAGTTTAAGAAACAAAATTTATCTCTAATGAAGTCATCTTGAATTGACTAAAAGGTCACTATTCACAAAAACCCGTTATATGACTATAAACACCATAACTAAAAGGGTGATAAATGTCAGTGTCCCCTGCACAAATTCTGTCTGGCTTCCAAAACTCAGCAGTGATGACTGCCTTTGTTGGCACTGTTCAATTAATAAACTTATAGCTTAATAATTGATCAAAATAAAAGCAGTGGCAATGGTGGTATCTTTGGAATATTGGTGAAGTAAAGTAACTTTCAAAAGCTATGTGATTAACTTGAATTTATGTGCTACTGTCTATACCACATTTTCATTGTTAGCCATTTAGTAATTCCTGACTCTTGCTGATGGATGACTCATGGCAACCCAGTGAACAATAACTCACCAGGATTTCCTTCCAATGAGAATATCATTCATCTATTACAGTGACTTCTTTAATAATGCTTTTCCTCCATTGTCATAAGTTCAGTGTGCAGTCAAATTGGGTATATTTTAGTGTAAATTGAATTTACAAGTTGATTAAGTTCAATTTAGTTTTGCATTATGCTCTTCACTAAAGGATGTATACATTCAAAACAGTAACAGAAAAGTACAAAAACTATGCATTGTATGTAGTACTTGTAGAATACAATGTCTGGTTTATGTGACTAAAAATGAGTCATAATGCCCTAAGTGAACAAGTCAGATACTAATAAACACAAGCCTCTTTCTACAACAAGAAAACTACAATTATTCCTTAGTCTAGTGTAGAGCTAAAACAGGTTAATTCATCATTTTTCAAAGAAAGTTATACTTTATTAATTTGTTCTTCAAGTATGAACTCAGTCTAGTTAAATAGTCTGTCTATAATAAATTGGGGTATAATATCTTAATTTTAATTTGCTATTTTTGTGTCCCCACAATTGAATCTGCATTTGTATTACTGTAGGATCTTTTGTGCAATACGTAAGATCTTTTAAATATTGCCAATATTTTTATAATATTATTTATAGAATCATTAGCATGCTCTTCAGCTCCTTTTACAAAGCACTGAAACAAATCCATAAGCCACTGAAAACTGTCAGATGTTCCATGCAGTCCAAACAGCGTTACAACAAAATGGAATAGTTTCTCTAGTCCTTCAAAACATGTGAGAGGTTTATCTGCATCATAGAGGGGAACTTGTTAATAACCTTTGTGCAAACCCACTAAGGTCAGATGCTGTGCTCGACCAAGGTGGTCAATCCACCAAACTCATCCACTATAGGAATGATATAAAAATCAAAAGCAGATAATAAGCTTAAAAAAGTTAAGGCAATTTATTTGCCCAGTCGTCTTAGGAACCAGCACCACTGGGATTCACCACACGCTGGATGAAGGGACAGTGTTTGCCATTCTGGTATTCTATTATAGGACTGCTGAAATGGACATGGAGAGTTTAGACAGGTACAAAGTCGAATTAAAAGTATCTGATCATGCTGATACAAAAGTTGATCAGAATAGCGTGCTTCTCTAGTTTCACAGTGAGTAAAATGAGACAGTAAATCAGCTAACAAATAATGTTTTCTGGTAAATAACTGATATTTTGCCTTGTTCAATGTGAAGATTCAAATTAAGTTTTAGGGAACTTATTTATTTAATAATGCACACATAAGCTGAAAAAGCAGGAGCTTTACGGTTGTAATAGGACACAGAGGTGAAAATCTATGTACAGGCAAACTTAATTAAATGAATAGTAATGGCTAGATCCATAAATACTATCTCAACTGTTCCTAGAAGAAAAGTAAAAAGTAATTCTTGTTAAAGAAAGATAAACCAAGATAGTAATAGCTGATTGAGAGGATAACCATAATTGCATTTAAAAAGCTTAACTAATGTATGTTTTTTGTAGTGTTAACAGCTGAATTAGCAGCTGTAATTAGGTTATGCCTAATAAATGATTTATCTGTGTAAGATATAAATTCCAAGTCAAGTTCAAACACTTTGGTTTACTTTTGATATGTTCTTTTTATGTTCCATCTTTCGTAGATATATGGTATATTATCTTTTAATATACCATATCAGTATTTTATTCATATTCCCAAGTACCTAATGTAATGCTTGCAACCTCCTGGGTCATTGTCTTAGTTTTCAATGGATTATTTAATTATAATAATAAAATTGCTTGGGGCAAGATACATTATTCATATTAAATCATTTTGTGATGGCTACTGATATGATCTTGGGAAGCATAGCTGAATAAATAACAGTATATCCGTACTTAGGTGTATATGAGAGAGATGTTTTGATGCCAACAGGCCATTCAGGACAGCTATACTTGTGAGTCTCTACTCACCTAATTCTTTCAAAAATCATTAAAGTCAAAAATTGAAGGACCCTAAATTATTATTGACTGTTACACTGTTTGCCAACTAATTTTTTAATTGTTGTTCCCTATTTTTTAACATTTGTGTAAAATGTACCCTTCTCTATCTTCCATTTTATCCCTGCATTCGTTTATGGAAAGTTATTTTAAGTTAACAGAATGAATCCTCTTCAGACTATTTTCCTACATTCCTCCAAACACTTGTGTCCATGACTTCCTGATCTCTGACTGCTAAAACTGTAAAGGTTTAATTCCTTCGATTCTTCCTCACAGCTCACTCTCCATAGTCCCAGAACCAGTCTAGTTGTTCATTTATGGACTTTTCTCCAGCACTGTTTATTTATATGCAATGTAGTGTGCTGCATAACCTGGCACATAAAATCATAGAATAAATAAAAATATTTGGTTTTGTTTTTTCTTCATCAACAGACATACAAACAATGGAGAAACACCCAGAAAAAAACTTAAAGGTGAAAGTTCATAATGTTTGCAAGAGCTTGCTTTGCACCCAACTCTAATGCCATCAGCATGGACACCTGCCTATTTAACTAAACAATTAAACACAATTGTGCTAAAAAGAAAACTGAAAGTGGAACAGTTTTTAGCCAACAAACAAGGACATTTAACAAATACATGCTTAAAAATACAAAGAAAAGTATTATGTGAAAGCACAGGTACCAATGGATTTACTATAGCCTTCACCTTTTATGTGTGTGTTTGTATTTTTCTGTATTTCTTATTTTTCTTTTTTTTTCATTTTTGAATTATTTTTCATGATTTTATCTGTTTTGTGTTATACTTGTAATTATGTCCTGTTACTTCAAATGCTCTTTGAATTCCTTGTGCTTTGTGGGAGCAATTTAAGGAGGTGGATTCTCTTTGTGGAAGTTTCTTGTGAGTATTCATAAGTATTCTCCACCTCACTCCTATACTCTGTCTCATCCTCTTTATCAATACACCACATAACTGCAGAATCATCTGAGAATTTCTGGAAGATATATGACTTTGTGTTATATTTATAGCCAGAGGAATGTACAGAGTGAAGAGAACAGGAGACAGGACTTTTCCTTGTGGCATTACAGTGTTGCTTGCGTCCATATCAGAAACAGAGTCCTTGAGTCTCACAAACTACGACCTGCCCGACAGATAATTCATTATCCAAGACACCATAGGCTCATCCACCTGCATATCTCTGAGGTTACCACTTAACAGGGATGGCTGGATAGTATTGGAAGAACTGGAAAAATTATCTATATATCTATATACAGTATATAAAAGTCAATGTGTGTATGTATGTCTGTTCCAACATCACTTCCGAACGGCTGGAGCAATTTTCATGACACTTGGTACACATATTTCTCATTGGTTGACTAAACATACTGTAGGGTGAAATCAACCCTAACCCACCCCCTTCGGGGTAGGGTGGGGGTGATCTTGTGGTCTTGTATGCATGTTATCATCCAGCTGACACTCGGAACGACCAACAGAGAGCGAACTGGAGGTGACTGCCAGCATTCTTTATGTTTGAGCACCACTGCGCCTCTGTTGTTTTTGAAATTAAATAGAGTTGGCCAGTTCCAAGTGTCAACTGGATGATAACATACATGCAAGACCACAAGACAAGCACATAAGCGAGTCTTCATTGTTTGTTAATTTATTTTAATTTTTAAAGTTGTGTTTTTTTAATTATATTTTTCTGAAACAAAAAAAATATTTGATTTTCCTCCCGGGCAATGTCAGGTATTTCAGCTATGGTAGCTAGTAAAAAATAATCCTCACAGTGCTGTCGGCTTTGTCTAGATGAGAATAAGACCTGTGGAGAAGATACAGAAGATAACTGTATCCTCCACTCCCATCTTTGTCTGATAGTCTTTTACCTGGTACATTATTTGAGCACCTTTAACATCATAAATGTCTTTATTACTGGAATTTAACCTTTCCTTTCCTAAACTTCTTGTTTTACTATTAATTTACCAGTTTTACCAATGCTTCACAATTCTTTTGTGCCTATAACTCTATGGCATCAACTAGTTAGGCACAAATTCATTTTTTTCAAATAAAACTCAAGGTGATACCTGATTTCTAGTTCCTGTGTTTGTATCCTTGAGTGTTAATGCTCTTAATAATAGGAATTTAAAACATACATTAATCAAACAGTCTCAACAACCTGCCTGTTGCTGTTGCCACTGCCTGATCTCTTGCTGTAGCTGTTTAAAGCATCTAACAAAACATTTGGTGTACTTTAATATACAGTACTTTGCTATTAAGCAAAAGAAAAAAAAACAAGAAAAATTTAAAAAAACTGTAAAAAGTACTGCATGGCTGTTTTTTGGCAAACAACATTCAATTTTAAGGAGTGAATGTGGATGTTATATATATAATTGCAACATGGAGAATATACACCTAAAAATGACAAGAAAATAAGATTTCTCAAGAGAGAAACACAAAGGTGGGTTACACATTGGAGAACTTAAAAGTATAAAAATGTGACACAAAACAGGAAAGCCTGCTTCTTTCTGAGACATTCTAATACTCAAGACTCATTGACCTGGCGAGGCAGCTGTAAAATGCTCTCACAGGGTCACAGCAGTCTTAAGTACTCCTGTTGAATTAGACAATTATCAAATAAAGGTGTTGTCTAGGTGTTCATGTTCACCTACAGACAAGAACCTTGATTGACCTTTAATGTAGAGCAGAGGCAGTTTCTGTGTCATAGACAGCAGTGTACCATCCATTCCTTTGAAATTTCTCTGCCGTGATCTGCCACATGCAATTATGAGGGATGTTCAAAAAGTTTCTGCACTTTATTTTTAACACTATTTATTAAAAAATTCATAAACAAATGACATCACTTTTCTACATATTCAACTTCCTATGGCTGTCATGAATCAGGTTTCATAAATTCAGCTCTCCTGCAACCTCTTCAACTGTTATTCTTCTCTTTTCAGGAATCAGTTCCAGGGTTCTTTCTTCATTCCTTGTGGTCGTAGCTGTAGCTGGACGTCCAAAGAGCTCTGCACCTGTCATACTAGTACGGCCATTTTCAAACATTTCAATCCATTCATAGATGACCATGAGAGAGAACTTTATCCCCATACTCAGCAGACATGCGGAGATCAATTTGTGCTCCCGGCACACCTTCTGCCCACAAAAACCATATAACAGAACGCTGCTCCTCTTTGGTGCAATTTATAAGTTTCACAGCCATCTTCACCATAGGGTGACAACTCTTAAACTAAACTTCAGGGGCAGCCGGCTTCCCAGACGGAACAAGTCACATGACACTCTCAGACATGACCAATTACTACTCCTCTCACCTTCACCATTTCCAAAAAGAATATAAAACGTTTTCAATGTCCCTCGTATTTTTATTAAGCTGCCAGTTCTCAGTGGATATCAAAAGTCCACAATCCCTTATTAAAATCTGGAGATGTAAAAACTAAAATCAAGACAAATCGTGTCAGGTATTTTTTTTTTTACCTTTAATAACGTCTCTAACAAAATATTTAAGTGAAAAACAATGAAACAATTTGGATAAAGAATAATTAGAAATAAAAAAGCATAACAATTGTAATAAAAATGACCATAAGACATTGCGAAGGTTTGGAGCAGCCACCCGTATAATTTTTCACTGCTGCAAAACTGATTCAAAATGACAGACATGTTCACACGACTGAGTCCAAAACAGAACTGCTTTAGTATCAACAAGATGGTGGCTTAAAAGGCCATTAGGGGAAGTGATGTCTTCGGGACTGGAACCAGAAGTGACGTCGTTGGCTGCCCCAGAGCCGGGTGGGATTTCCCTAGAATGGTCTGCAAGAGATTGAGAGAGAGAATTAGTGCACTTTACCACCACCTGGTCCGGCTTGGAATTACATGTACCCAAGCCCTTTAGTTGCCTCCTAAACACACGTGTGTGACACAATGTATAGATACTTGATTTCCACTCCACTCTGTATGAACCACATTTTATTCTTTTTGGTTCAGTAATTGTCCCACCTCACACATAACGTGGACTGGGATATGTCGTTCAAGCTTAAATGGGCATAAAGAATGAAACAGTTCACAGTTACAGTATTTTAAGAAAATTAAAATTAATTAGGATATATTTTTCATTTAAAATGTTATTTGGTATATGGATGATATACAGACTACCAGAAGTATCTAAAAGTGATTGTGTAGATTTAACATAAATAACAACAATAACAATTTATTTCTAGTATAGCACAGAATCACACAAGGAATGTCTCAATGGCTGACAACTTCCAGCCTTGAATCTTTAAGAAGACAAGAAAAAAATATCAAAAACCTTGTAGGAAAAATATGGAAGAAGACTTGAAGAAAATTTGGGAATGGCAATAGAGAGAGAGAGACCCTCTTCCAGGTAGGCTGGATATGCAGTGGGTGTCACAAAATGGGGTAAATACAACACAAAAACAGAATACAAGTAATCTTCTTCACAGTGCACAATGCAACTGTACAAACTGCTTTGTTCTTGCACAGTGCTCCTCACACAGTGCAGATGAAGAGCACCACAACAACTCTCAAGGCAAAATGCAAGAATAGATTATATCACTCACTAAATACAGAATTATCACATATAAAGATGCAGATTTGTTCAACTGCAAAAGCGACAATATCCATCCATGAGCTAATTGTTGAACCACAGCCAGATTATAGAAAAGAAGTCAAAATAGGACCAACCTGTGGCAGGTACAATGCAAGCAGTGGACAACTTTATCAAGCAAGTATACATTATCAGAAACATTAGGGTGAATTCAGGGATTACACAGCTTTGAGGGTATTTGGTAGTAAATAATCAAATCATATACCATATATAAAATTGTTGCATTAACCATCCTGCTTTTCATTTTCTATCAGAATGTAAAAATTCCAGAGATAATATAGACTCTGTGACTATCACGCACAGTGGGATGGACTCACTGTCTTATGATTGTAACATTATAAAGATTGCTGTTAAGACAATTAACCTTGTCAAAAAACTGTGTCCTGAGCCTAAGGCGCTTAAGGTGTGAAATTAGAATTTGAGCATGTTGAAGTACTGTACCACAGGAAAATTAAATAACTGCTGAGGGGCAATGAGTTGAAACAACTTATCTGAGTGAAAAGAGGTTTCCTTAAACACCTTTAGCAATGCATCATATTCACCGTTTTCCTATAAAACATTATTGTTAAATATTATCAGTTAAGTCTGTCATTTTATGAAAGAGATAATTCTGTTTTTGATGGCTGACAAAGTTGGGAAAAAGTAACCTGTCAGAAAGGAGAGTGAAGAAGGAATTAGCTGACAGGTCTTTATAAACAACCTCACATACATTTTATGTAAAAAGAAGCTCATAGTTAAAAGAATGTATATTGAGGTTCTACACCCAATAATTTATGTGCTCATTTTCTCAAACATTGTTCTTGCAAATTCTACATTTCCTGTGGAATTGACACCAACCATTCATGGCTGAGAACAACAATATTTCAAACATAAAGTGACATTATTCACATTTTTTGGCTGCTGAGAAATTGTACATTTAATTAAAACTTTAATGAAACATAACCTAATACCTTTGTGAAAAAATTATTTTTTATTAATGTGAATAAGCTTCTGCAGAAGAGTGGGCTATGCATTTTTTTATTTAATTTCTAACTGAAGATATATGTTTGTTCTTTACAATAAAATTACATTATTTCAGGTGAAAATAGGATTCAACTTGAGAATTTTGCGTTGTATTGTAACTACAAATTATCCAAAGGGAATCAGGCAAAAAATAACTAATCAAACATTTGATTCAACATTTACAATAGCACTTCATACACTAATGACACTTCTTCTTCTTCTTTCAGCTGCTCCCAGTAGGTGTTGCCACAGTGGATTACCTTGTTCCATATCTTCCTGTCATCTGCATCTTGCTCTGTTACACCCATAACCACATCCATAAAACATTCTCTTCATCCTTCCTCTTTTCCTCTTGCCTGACAGATCTATCGTTAACATCCTTTTCCCAATATACCCAGCATCTCTCCTCTACACATGTACAAACCAATACAATCTTGACTTTCTGACTGTTTCTCCTAACTGCCCAACCTGAGCTGACCCTCTAATGTACTCATTTCTAATCCTATCCATCCTCATCACACCCAATGCAATTCTTAGCATCTTTAACTCTACCACCTCCAGCTCTGTCTCCGTATTTTTGGTTATATACTAATGACACTAAGCCATACATAAAAACACAGCAAAAAGATGTCTTCTTACCTCAATCTTCTCTGTTTAGATGTACTCAAACTTTACCCAGTTAAACAGTTGAGATCATCAAATGCTAGGTTTCTAATTTTTCATTCATTACATATGCAGGTCTAGGTAAATGCTTATGTGGCTTTATAGTTCCAGTTTTTCACAAATATTTCTTTGATCTATTCTGCAGACTCCATCAATCTTGATAATCATCAAATATTGAATGGCTATCTGTTCTTGCTTGATTTTTAACTTCTCTCCCTTTATTTGCAGGTAGCAGTGAGCAAATGTTTCTTTGCCTCGAGTTTGACGAAATCACGAACATTTTCGTGAACTTTGCTGAACTGAGCAAAATGCATTGAAGTCAATGGATTAGTGGATCGTAATGGTGTAATGATCTTTTTAGTGTCTGACAGCTAAGTAAAAAGACTAGCTAGGTAAATGTCTGATAACTAAAGTATGGTGGACTGATTATTGTGGTCAAAAATGTGAGAACTGTGCCACCTAGCTTCCCTAAGTCAAAATAAATAATTTAAATATCAGGACAACAAAATATCTTGCTGACTGGAATCATGAATTCACTAAGGCTTGTCTCCAACTGATTTGACAGCAAGCACTTGAACTGAAAAATACAGTTCATTTTTTTTACTCCTAAGACACTTTTGCTAGTTCACTGTCATTGCTATGTACAACATAAGTGTGTCACTAATGTTACATTCATCATACAGCAGAGCTGGGAAGGCAGAAGTCACAATTGCATCATCTGCAACCTCCTCATGTTACACACTACCCAAGAGAAAAAGTAAACATTGAGTGACCCCATGAAGGCTGGTGTTTCAGCAACATATGCTAACAAATAGTTCTACAAGTCTGGATCAAAGAATAAACTGATGAGCAAGAAAGGCACAAAAACTATGTTGTTGTGCCTAAAAAACATTTTTTTGCTCTTGGCCAAGATAAACAGTACTATTTCTGCTTGTTAGCTGCAATTAAAAAACTACATAAAGCAACCATCAAGCTCAATTTATGAATAGTAGCACGTATCAGACTAACATTGGTTAGTCCATTACTGTTTGTTCTGGAAATGTTACCATTTACCTTCTCAATATTCTGTATTATAGATCAAGGCAATTTTTTAAAGTAAATTCTTCTAATAAATAAATAAAATCTATAAAGTGTTACTGTACTTCCTGATCGTAGTGTGCATCACCATTTTGGACTGATGTCATAATCTGAAGTCAGACAAACTTGTGGATACTTCCATCCTTCCTGTTTGCATCAACTACATAGTGCTATAATACTGTTAAAGGGTTAGTTTCATATATGACATTAGGAAAAGTTTGCAAGTCCATACTAAACAATACAACACAACCTTTGTGACACAAATACACCCACACATTTATTTCTGCATGTGTATTTTGTGTTTACATTTATTTGTATGATTTCTGCTCATTTTTATCCCACTACTAGGATAAGCGTTATATACTTGAGAAGGCTGTCGCATCCAAAATTTGCTGTTACAGGTCGGTATTGTCATGGTATCCTCAGACAAGCATCATGGGGCACTGGGGAAAAAATGTGTCGAGGCAGGAAATTTCAAGTAAAATAGTGGGCGAAGAAGGTCACTGGTGAATATGCAAAGAATGGTTTGTCAAATTTCACTAATTAACACTATTTAGAACTTTGAACTGCTTCCACTTTTACAGTAATATTAATTATACCACAATGCTATACACTTATTTGGAGTGTAAACAGTGAATTCCTCCAAACAATATTAATTTATTCCAGTACTATAACTTGGTCTCACCTTTTCTCTTAATTTATTCCTAATTTTATATTGCTGCAATATTAAATTTTTAAAGTTACTTGGTACTAAAATTTGTTATGCATATTTTGTAGCTCTCCTGTGAAATTGCACAGCAAATATTTTATACTATACATGGAAAGGAATTATCAAACACATTGATTTAAGAAAACAAAATATTTAACATGAGATAGTTTGATAAAGTTGGTCAAATATCACACTTGGGTAACTGGATATGCAAGCAGCAGTTCTACCCAAAACAAAAATTTTCAAAGAAGACTTCCAGCTTCACGGTGGATTAAAAGGCTTTAGGTCAGAAGAAGAGGAGCTACTGGGAGGAAGTGAAAATGGGTCCCTGGTCTTCTCTTCGAGCGAACCTTGGAACAATTGGTAAAAAGGAAAATTTAATCAATAACAGTGCCCTCTCTCAGTCTGGGGTGGAAGTGTCAGAGTTATCAGAACCTTTAAGATGTCCCCTATCCATATATACGAAAAGTTATATATAAACACAGCTCAAAGTTGAATGTTCCTGTTACACTTGACAAAAGTCAAAATAATGCTGAAATTTAAGATTTTGTGTTTGGCTAATATTTCTCCTTCAGTTTATTGCACCTTTCTTTACAAAATCATACATATTGTTATCATCATGGTGCAGTATATATTGGACTTGTCTGAAAAAACATGTTTGTCACAGAGAACTATATAGAAGCAATCTAAGAAATTCACAGCTACATTTACATTTAATTACTGCCTAAAGTTTTATTAAACAATAATCATATGAAGCCATCAATAACTCTTTAACCGGACAAGTATCAATTGCTTCTGGATTGTGACTCTACATACATTAGTTTTCCTCAATGAGAATAGTTTTCTGTATTTCATTAGGTGATGTAATAATTAAAAAACTAGGACGTGCTTAAAGAATGATAAAAATTTGCAGAGCCGCTGGATTTTTATTAGCTGTCCAAGCTTGTAATAATGGATGTTAAATGTTTTACTTTAAAGAGACAGCTGTTTATCATGTGATACATTTTTTACCCTATTAGGCTCTCCCTTTATCTATAAATAACCCTTTTGTAGAAATTTTCATGTAAAATCCGGCTTTTGGTTTGATTGCTCAGAAAAGGCAAGGTTGTGTAATCTGGGCAGTTTCGAGTATTAAAAATGCACTAAATACAATTAGCTTCTGTATATTAAATAGAAATTTAAACACAGGGAGGTATCCAGGTTGCACTCCTGTTGATTTCTTCACTGCAGTCTTTGTCTTTTAGCAGTAATTTGTTTGTCAATTATTGGCCACAGATTGCAGTCTACTTCCTGCGCCTGCTGCAGTTAATGACATGCTGATTGGAGATTCGAAAATTCTCTCACCGATGATTATGTGTTATTTTAGCAAGAGAATGACAATAATTTCCTGTAATGCCACTTGTTAAGGTAATTACGGTATAATTGCCTTATCAAGGTGTCATAGAGGAGAAGAAGAAAGAATCACACAGATTTCAGTGCCGTTTCTCCTGCTGCTGTGCTCCTGTTAAGCGATATCTTGCAAGCACATTAATCAGTCATCAAGCTAAATTTCTGACAATTATGCCAAGTCATAAAAATATGCTAGCTTATGACATCCTGATCTTGATTATACAAAATGCTTTTTAGCACATTTTTTACCATTATGTCTAGACACATGCTTTATAATAATAAAAATGTATCAGACAGATGCTTTCTGAATTAAAATGATGTTTTAAACTCTTACGATCTAGAGGTTTTATATGTATAGTAAGCAGCAATTGTACTGATCATTTTGTATTGATTACCCTTTATTATATTTTATTATTTATGTATAGGCAATAATGGTAATTATTTAAAAAAATATAATCAGGGCATACTGTTTTCTTTAAAACATTTTAACTCATTTTAGTAGCTTATTATGTCTTTCATCAGATTAAAATCATGGCACCCAGTGGTGTCTGATATTGAAGGGATTATTTACAAAGTAACAGTTAATGAGAATAAAATGAAATTACGAAAAGTTTACAAATTCTAAAACTATATATTGAATGTAGTTCATTCCCCATATTTACTTTAAACCTGATATTGCATTATTCTTTCTTTTTTACTATATGCTCATCCTTGAACAGAATACAAACAGAATATTCAAGAAAGTCTCAGCCAGAAAAGCAAACATGTGCTCCGGTCACAAGGTAGATATATTAAGAGCTGATTTGAATTTATGTACTTTGGGTTTAGTTACTTTACAAATTGCATATTTAGTTCTTTACCTAGAAACCTTTAAGCTGTTTCTTTATCAAGCATAGGGAATACCAGACTAAACCTACTTTTCAATGTTTCTAATTTTTCTGATGCAGAGAGTGATTACACATTCTATCTGCATGATAGCACACATTCAGTTCATGGGTAACTGCTAAGGTCACTTAGATGATGACTGTCACATCAGGATAAATGGCATAACTCCTTATTGTCTAGTTGTATGTCCCTATACACTTCTGTCTCCTCTCAGTGTGTTAACTTTGCTAAATGTGAAACTGACCCAAATGTGCAAGTCCCTGTAGAAACTTTAATAGTCACTATTTGTACTTTTTTTGCAATACATTTATGTTCTTTCGATCACCTTCATTAAAGTTCAATTTCAGTGTACATTTGTGTGGCAGGTACAAAGAAAACTAATTTCACACCAACACTACTGACTATACATTGTATAGCTACAGTACATTGCAAAACTTCCAAAACAGATGGAAACACATGATTTAATCCTAGTTGTACTTTAACCATAATATTTAAGAAAAGTTTGTGTTACTGAATAGACTAAAAGGAGGAACTTGAAAAGCGTTAACTTTAGTTTAATTATGAATATAAGGTTAACTTTTTCAACGGGCTTCTGTGTGTATTGGCACTTTTAGACCAACATTTTTTTCACTTGGCACATTTAAGTAACTGCATCTTAGGTGCTGTCACCCTGGAAAAAAAAAAGTAAATGTTCTGACAGACAGGATAAATGTTTAATGACAAAAGTAATGTTGGTGTTTTCATTAAACAGGTGATAAAATCGGGAATATGGTCTTTGAGAGAACATGTATGTATTAAACACACAACAGTTAAGAAGAAGGCTGCAGAAACTAAAAATGTAGTGTAGGTTTTATATTTATATGGCCAGCATATTCAATTTGCTAAATCAGATATTATTCTTGTCACTAATTCAACTTTTAGTTTTCAAACTACATGAACAAATCCCTGATTCTAGTGTAACCATGGACAAATCTGAGACTCTGTCATCAAAAGATTCCAGGAATCTGGAGAAATATCTGTGCACATAGGACAAGATCAAACATCAATATTGGATGCTCGTGATATTCTGGCCTTCAGGTGGCAATGCATTAAAAACATGTCATGTCATAAAGATCATTGCATAGGATCAAGAACACTTCCAGAAATCATAGTCTGTGAACACAGTTGGCTGTGCCATCCACAAATGCAGGTTAAAGCTTTATCATGCAAAGAAGAAGCCATGTGTGAACATGATCCAAAAATGCTTTTTTCTTCTTTGGACCAAAGTTCATTTAAAATGAACTAAAGGAAAGTGGTAAGATGAATAGAAATTTGAAATTTTTTTTGGAAAACTTGGACACAACGTCCTCCAGACTAAAGAGGAGAGGGACCACCCGGCTTGTTATCAGAGCTTAGTTCAAAAGCCTGCATCTCTGATATTATGTGGATGTGTTAGTGTCCATGGAAGTTGCAGCTTGCACATCTAGAAAGGTAAATACAGGTTTTAGAGCAACATATGATCCCATCCCAGCAACATCTTTTTCAGGGAAGGCCTTACATATTTCAGCAACACAATGCTAAACCGCATGCTGCAATTACAATACCATGACTTCGTAGTAGAAGAGTCCAGGTGCTGAACTGGCCAGTCTGCGGGCAAGACCTTTGACCAATAGAAAACATTTGGTGCATCATGAAATCAAAAATATGACATAGAATACACAGGACTGTTGAGCAGCTGGAATCCTATATCATAAAGAATGGGACAACATTCCTCTGCCAAACATCCAGCAAATGGTCTCCTCAGTTCAAAGACGTTTACGGACTGTTTTTAAAAAAAGAGAGGATGCTACACAGTCGTAAACATGGCCCTTTCCCAACTTTTTTGAGGCGTGTTGCTGCCGTCAAATTCAAAATGACCTTATTCTTTTCTTAAAATAGTACATTTTCTCAGTTTAAACATTTGTTTTCTATGTTCTATTGTAAATAAAATATGGTTTATGAGGTTTGCAAATCATTACTTTCTGTTTTTATTTCCATTTTACTCAGAGTTCCAACTTTTCTAGGATTGGGGTTGTAGAATTTTTAAATTTTTCCATCATACTTTGTAGTTATTGGATAAAACTATTGTTGATGCAGGTAGATATGTCTATGGTGTCCTGACTGGTAGAGCACATTTTGTACAGTTACAGGGTCATGTGTGAAACAGTTATATGTGGCATGGGGAACATGCAAGGGAAGGTACTAGCTCACCTCCTGTTCATCTTGTCCACCTTGGCCTTGAGGCAGAACACTGAGTTGCATCACCTACAAAAAATATCTTGATGATACAGTAATTGTGAGGAGTTTGGAGGAGTACAGGACTTTGGTAAAGGATATTGTTGGGTGGTGAAAACATCCAGATGTGTTGTAGCTCAACAATGACGAGACAATGGTGGATTTCAGGAGCTCTAAAACTTTCTGTTTTTGTCATAATCGAGAATGGCTACAAAATGATAAAACCTTACAAGTACAGTGCCTGTGAAGGCACCTGGATAATAGACTTAACACTAGAATTACCAGAGCCTACGAAAAAACTTGTAGGTCCGTCCCACCTTAAATCACTTCTTAAAACCGTTCTCACCTCTCCGCCAGCGTCTTTTGTTAATCTAAATGTGCTGATAAAAGAAAAGCTGCAAGTAGCCGGCTATTCCATCCCCCCAACGACTTAGAACGTGCACAAACTTCTCCCAGCTCATGCCTTGATTATCTGGGAGTGAAGTGGAGTTTTAGAGTGGAAATAATAGATCATTATTTGGAATACACGCATTTCACGTGTGTTCTGTTTCTACAGTAATCCGTGTAAACACATTTTTAAAACAGAAACGTTTTTCATATTGTAGTAGTAAATGACAAAATGTAAGCATAAACTATATAATGTATGAAGCCTGAAGTCCAAATATCAAACACATTTACAAAAGGTAGAAATATAACAGAACAAGTATGCTTTTATTCAAAAATATAACTGCAGAAAAAAAGCCACCTTAATATGCCACATTGACAGATACTTGTTACAATTGCCACGGTAGCATAATGGTATCACCCGCTGACTAGTATTCAAAAGGTCATGAGTTCTATCCCGAGCGATTCAGTTTTGAGACGTAAACTGCTGTTATTCTTACTATTTTATAATAAAAACATAAATTTGATTTCACTGTCTAACGGCCGGTGTAGTTTATGATACTTGTAAAGGCTAGTTTTTTTTTTTATTCACTTTTCATTCTCTCAGTCGTGTTCAGGATCCTTCCCTACACCCCCCCCAAATTGAGAATGCTGTTTTCACATAAAGATGCGCTATAGCTCTGCAGCGTATTTGTGACTGCATTCTCTTACCAATGCTTGCGAACTGAAGAGCCTGCGTGCACTTTTCGTGGCATTATACGTCTATTTTTTTGAGCATGCCCGTGTCGCTCAAACACAGGAACATATGTTGGTGTACAAGAATAACAAAACAAGTGCACTTTTATTCTAGACTATATGTGAAGAAAAAATAAAGCAAGTTGCAGTTGGCGGTTGATACCACAGCTTGCGTGGTGCAATGCTAAGAACTGCTGATTTCCGATCCGTGCTATATAAAATCATCACATTCAAATATTAACAATTCCCACACACCCTTCCTACATTCACGACATGTGTACTTGTTGCAGTGTACACATCTCTCTGTGCTGTGGTTCCTATTACACTGAATGAGCACCTGACATTGTACTTTCTTCCCTATACAAATAACATTCGAGTATAGCGCGTCTCCAAATAAATCACATTCGAGCTATATCGCGTCTCCAAATAAATCACATTTGAGTTATAGCACGTCTTTATGTGAAAAAAAGCAGTGTCAGATTGGGGGGGGGATGGTGGACGCGACTGAGAGAATGGAACTGAATTAAAAAAAAAGCTAACCTTTATAATTATCATGCATTTACACTGGCTCTTACAGACTGACTGAAATCAAATGTATGTTTTTGTTCTAAAATAGTTCAATACATGCAATATTATTTGAAAAAGAAGAGCGTCAGATCGGGTTTGAATACACGCTGACGCTGTTACAGAAGGAGTCTGCTTATTCAGTGCAGCAGTTTCAACGCACAATACATGCAATATTATTTGAAAACGAACAGCGTCAGATCGGGCGCATATTCAAACCCGATCTGACGCTGTTTGTTTTCAAATAATATTGCATTAGTGCGATGATGTTTTTACATATATTGTCTCTTTCATTCATCTTGCGGTTTGTAATCAGTGACCGCGTGTTTTTTCCCCGATCTTGCCAATTCGCACATGTTGCTGTATGGTGGTGTTTCTTTTGTACTCCAGGACATGCAGAAGACAGAATAGTACAGAGCAGTAAGTTCAGCGCTATATGCAATCAGACAGAAAGACAGACAGGCAGAGAAGGCACTAGATATATAAATAAACAGGGAAGGCATTGTATAATAGATATATAAAAAACAGCTAAGGGGATAGATATATAGATAGGTAGGAAGGAACGGCACTATATGATAGGCAGACAGGGAAGCTCCTATATAATAAAATTACTGTTATTACTATATAGATAGACAGGGAGTTCAGGCAGGCAGAACAGCGAAGGTTAAAAATAAATAAATTTTCTCCCTACCGGAGATTCGAACTCGGATCTCTTGAGGTATTGTGTTCTAATTGATGAAATCTTACCAGTACGCCACATTTTGTGACATTTATTACTAAATTATGAAAAAGTTTCTGTTTTAACATTGTGTTTACACAGATTACTGTAGAAACAGAACACACATGAAATGCGTGTGTTCCAAATAACAATCTATTATTTCCACTCTAAAACTCCACATCACTCCCAGATAATCGAGGCATGAGCTGGGAGAAGTTGGTGCACGTTCTGAGTCGGTGGGGGGGATGGAATAGCCGGCTGCTTGCAGTTTGTTTTTATCGGCACATTTACAGGACAAAGGAGGCTGGTGGAGAGGTGAGAGCGGTTTTAAGAAGCGATTTAAGGTGGGACGGATCTACGAGTTTTTTCGTAGGCTCTGGTAATTCTAGTGTTAATTGGAATAGCAACACTGTGGCTCTTTACAAGAAGAATCAGAGTCACCTCTGCTTTTAGTGTATCATTCATAGATACAAGCATATTCTAAATTAGTTCTTTCCAATATAGTGTCACAGTGGCAGTAATTTATAAGACTTGCAACCAAGGCAAGGCCAGAAGCTAATTCTGAACAAGATACCACTAACCTTTGTGGGATCTTTTAGAAATCTGGACCTGTAGTAGGATTAAGTATGCTTTCAAGTCTATTGGTTATGACTCACATCTAATGTTACTCTAAACAGTGCCCTCTGGAATAACTCTGTTAGCTATTCACATATTTACAAAATCTCACATATCGATCTAGCATCAACAAAATACATCTACTGTGATTCAGACTGAATTTTGCATGACAGACTATAGTAATGAATGCTAAAAATACTGGTATGGTAAATGTGGCTGATGGATTTGTACACTACTAAAGTTCAGTTACATCCAAATATAACACCAAATCACAAAAAAGTTCTGCTACTTCCTATTTGATATTAATAACATTGATTCAAAGTATTCATTAAGACATTAAAAATAAAAATGAGTTCCTCTGTTTGTGCATCCTGAGGAACACAACATTTCATGGTTCTAATAAGACTGTGATGGTTATGATGCAAAAACCTCCTATTAATCAATTGGTCTTGAAACTAAAGAACTTAGCTGATGAAGTTCGACTTTTTTCTGTTTGCTTGATATCTGAGGACAACAGAAAAAGTTACATGTTCTAGTGAGATAAACCAGGTAAATCGAATGATTTGTTCTTGACACATAGTTCACAGCTAATTGTCCACCTTCTTCTTTATACTTTTGTTGCTTTGTTTCTGTCTTTGTATTTTTCTTTTTTTATATGCTTTTTCTGTTCTCTGCTGCTTCTAACAAGTTACAAGAAGGAAATAAAGCTTTAAATATGCAAAATGATCTGACAACTTTTGAAAAGCAATCTTCTCTTTAATTGTGTATGCCTTTTTATTCTTGGGCACTGCAGGGATCTGTTAGCTGATTCAGAAAACCAACAGAGTTAGAAGTCATTTGGAGCGGGTTCTCTTTCAAGCAGAATATATAATTTTAGCTGCAGTGCTATAGAAATCTCTGTCATGTACTGAAATGTGACACTCATTAGAAATGTTTTCCATCTCATGATGAGGTCTAGGACATCCAATGTTAAAACATTGAATCAATACCCAAGCAAATGACCATGGGAAATAATTAGGTTAAGAAAAACTAACGCGTGGGTAAAAAATCTTTTAGCTTTAACTGAAGAGAGTCACTACTTGGTAAAATGTCAAATGCATAAAGACCCCAATTTTTTAAAACAAAGCTTTGTAATCAATAAAATAAAACTTCAACAAGTTATTATTAAACATTTCATAAAAGAATCTTCTATTAAAAGAATCTTCTATTTCCCGACTGCAGTACAAAGGACTGCTGCATTCCACTGAATATGAAAAATATTTCTTTTTGATGTACTTAATCCAAAACTAACAAAATATGAATTGGATTAAGTGGGCTGGATAATGTTGTTAGTCTCCAGCTTCTCTACAATCTTGCACAAAATAAGCATTTTTGGAAAATGGAGGAATGGATAAAAGAATAATGTTATGTTTGCATAACAGTGATGGTAAAGTTCCTTCATAAAAAACAAACATACTTAAATATTTTGTTAGTTTTAAGCTTAATTTTAATTATATAAATATATAATCTACTATATTTTTAAATTTCAATCAATCTTCATTTTATAGGGCTCCAGTTATACAGTGAAATATCATAAGGTGGTTAACATAACAAACAAAAATACATTTTATAACACACAGTAAATATAACAGCTTTCAAAATCATATCTTTATCTACGTGAACAAAAAGAACAGCTTGAAATGACATTATAATCTTATGAACAGTATGCAATAAAATAAATGCACAGCAAATATGATTTAAATGCAAAGTAAAATATATCAGTCTTTAAATGAGATCCGTATCTGCTAATGTAGCTTCAAGAAAAGACCTGCGGAGTTCCAGAAAGTGAAAATCTGAAAGCTTGAGTGAGTTTTCAGCAACATTTGCCAAATGGGTCTTTGGAATTCTGAGAAAGCTGAATGCAGAGGACCTTCGTTTTCTGACATGTGGCTAAGATGCAAGCAACAATAAAAGTTTATTGAAATTAGAAGCCTTGCAAGACGTACAGAAAGCCTTAAACATGTACTGGTAGCCAGGGTAGAAGGGATATGTGCTTATTGCATTTGGTCTTTGTCAGAATATTTTGAGATTGTTAAAGTTGGTAATACTTTGAGGAAGAACACTGTTGAAAAGTGCGCCGCTGTAATCAGGTGAAGAGGTGATGAAGACATGACATCAAAGGAGGACAGGGAGGGCTAGATGTTTTAGTGAGTACAGACATATTTCTAGAAATTAATTTGTGGCTAAGGCAGAGCTTACGTATCACTGAAACTGGAAGTGGTTGAAGGCTACTTACCTTTTTATTACATATGTTCTGTAGAAAACTCTGTGTATTCTGTGTAAATCAGAGTGCACTTCACCCAGCAATTATAGCAATTATATAGAGATGCATTCACAGAGGGATAACAGAAGGTAAACTGATATGACACACACATGAAACTATGAACTCTCCAAGTAATGGACAAATAAACAGCAAACAGTGCCTAATAAAAAGTATTCACCCCTTTACAAGTTTTCACATTCTACTTTTATACAACATGGAATGACAGTGGATTTAATTTTGATTTTTTGACACTAATAAACATAAAACGTCTTTAATGTCAAAATGAAAAAAAAAAAAATTATAAATACCAAACATAAAATAAATTGATCACATAAGGACTTTATCCCATTTAATACGACACACCTAAATAAATAATCAGAGGTGCAGCCAGCTGGTTTTAGAAGCCACATAATTAGTTCAATGAAGATCGTCTGCCTCTAGTCAGGAGGTTTCAGTTGATTGTAGTATAAAAGCCCCTGTATGTGGAAGGTCCAACTTGTAGTCAGCCAGTGTCATGGCCTAATCTACAAAATGAAGACAAAACGAACATCAACAAACAACTCAGTGAAAAGGTGATAGGAAAGCACAAGATGGGATAGATACAACAAAATATCCAAGTCACTAAATATCCCTTGGATTCCAGTTAAATCAGTCATTATGAAATAAAAAGTCTTTGGCACAACTATAAATCTGCCTAGAGCACAAACTGATTTTGCAAGAAAGCCACCAAGAGACTACGATAAGTGAATGAGAACAGAGAGATTTTAAGGGAGAGTGGAAAAGAGAAAGCCTCTGTTAAAAAGAACACACAATGTGTCGGCTAGAGTTTGCCAGAAGGCCCATTGGAGACTCTGAAGTCAAGAGAAGAAGGTTCATTTTGGGGACTGATGAAACCAAAAGTGAGTTTTTTGGCCATGAGGCTAAACGCTTTGCTTGGTGTAAGCCAAACCCTACACATTGTTAAAAGCACATCATCCCCACCTTGCAGCATGGTGGTAGCAGAATCATGCTGTGAGAATGCTTCTCTGCAGCATGACTTGGAAAGTTTGTCAGGATATATTACAAGCACAACAATTCTTTTATTTAAATGATGATTTATTGAGGTGTTATCAGAATAGGATTATTATCCAATTTATCATCATGTTGGAACCTAAAAAAATAATAAATATGCAATAAAAAATCAAATATAATCATAAAACTACATTCTATCTTCCTTTTTATATGTCATGGTGATTCACCATCTCTGGATATAATATTTATATTATTAGAAATATAAACTTTACAGTAACAGAGAGCAAAATACAACAAAATCTTTAAGGGAAACCTGATGCAGTTTATAAGAAATCTGTGCCTTGGGAAAAGATCAGCAAGACAGCTACCCCAAACAGGCATTATGTAAAACAGCACGGTTTGTGATATGATAAAATTTTATGATATAGTAGAAGCCAATAGTGAGCAATACACTACAGTGGCAGAAAACACAGTGCACACCATAAACTGGAAACTAATGCCTCATGGGATTGACTTTTTTGAATTGAAGACCCACCTCTCCTCCCCCCCATTTGATGGACAAGAGTCCTATTTTACTTACAAAGGCTGTTAACTGCTTTTGACTTGCTAAGGCTATCTACCTCCTCCCCTCCGTGTCCTATAAACTATAGGACAACTTCATTCTATACTTTTTGCAAAATGGTTAGAAACCAGGCTTCAAAATAAACCTGCTATCTGTCATTAAGAGTGGATCAAAACTTAGTGATCCACTCTTGGAATATTTCTGTGCTAGAATACCTATTCTTTGAATTAGTTTGGTTCACTTTTCTTTTTCAAAACTATATTCTCTGATTTTTGGCTTTAATAGGTGTTTCTCACTTCAGAATTCAAGCAGATAACTTGCCAGAATATTTCACTGATTTTTTTTTTGTAATCTGCATAATTCTTGGTGGGGCGGCATGGTGACACAGTGGTAGCACTGCTGCCTCGCAGTTAGGAAACCCGGGTTCTCTTCCTGGGTCCTCCCTGCGTGGAGTTTGCATGTTCTCCCCGTGTCTGCGTGGGTTTCCTCCGGGTACTCCGGTTTACTCCCACAGTTCAAAGACATGCAGGTTAGGTGCATTGGCGATTGTAAATTGTCCCTAGTGTGTGCTTGGTGTGTGTGTGTGCGTGCCCTGCGGTGGGCTGGCGCCCTGCCCAGTGTTTGTTTCCTGCCTTGCATCCTGTAGACCCCTGTGACCCTGTAGTTAGGATATAGCAGGTTGGATAATGGATGGATGGATAATTCTTGGTCTTTGATTGTGTTACAGTATGTGCAGGTAAAGTAGATTTGGCAAATCTTTAGCCATTTTAAATTTGTTTTTTTTTTACAATATATTACTGTAAAATAATTTATATTGGTACTGATAATGGATATCAAATTCAAATCTACATAAATAAATTATTTTTATAATTACAAGAGTAACAAAAGTCATTTGAAGTGTAAAAGTCCAGAATATATACACTGGTAAACTGTCAAATATGTGTTTATTAATTCTGGGGAATTATCATGGCTAGAGTTCTTCATTCCATCATGAACTAGCTAAACTATTGATTTCTTGTCCTATCAATTTCTTACAAGCAATGTATGTATTTCACGATTTCTCCCTGCATGAGCTCAGCCGTAATTAATCAATCAGTTTGCTCAAAATTATTTATTAGCTTTTGCTCTCATTCTTAGATTTATAACTGTATACATTTTTGGAATTGTTCCTGTGGGTTTTCAGAAGTAGTTAGTTAAAAGCAGATCATAAGCTTTTTCTTTGTGCATGAAGCTTCGATGTCAGTATTCAGATCCAGGCTATAACAAAGTAAAACTAATTGTTCTTGATTGCATTCTAGAGCTGACATCCTATAAGGTTGATCGAAATAATTCATACTTTTGACATTTTTTTTTTTCAGAAATGAGCAGATAAAATTAATGATAATAATAACTTTTGCTCTACTTTTTTCATGGAATGTAGTTTTATTTTGGATGAGTAAAGAAAGCTGTAGACATAGACAGCAGTGTTACTAGTATCAATTAAAATTCTAATTAATACAAATACATTATTAACATCTTTAACAGAAGTGCTGCACTGTATTTCTATGTAAGCAAGAAATCAACTCTCTGCTGCATTGAAAGGAAAGCTTTTATTTTTCTTTTTGATCATGTTTAATTCTGTAGGTATACATAAAACATTAACAATGTAACTTGTTTATTGTAGTTTCCTCCTCTTCCATCAGCTTCAAGTCTAGATAATGGATACCATAATCACACCACAAAGGTTATCATGTAGATTTTTAAATGGATATACAGTCACACATTCACATTTTTGAGAGTTTGGAGTGAAACAAATTTGAACATTTGTGAATAATCCATGAATCCCCACTAACTGTAGTGGGCGTTTCACGGCGTGACTTATTAATGTTTTTATTTTTTTTAACTTTCCTTGATGGTTAAGTAGTGCTTACACACAAATACACTTGCCTTAATGAGTTGATTGCTGTATAGCTTGATCAGCTGGGGTTGGATGCCCAGATAATAAGAAAAGATACAAGTAAGAAAGGAGAAAAAGAAATTATGAGAAAGGAAATCGAGAAGTGATTGAGTGAGTGAGTGAGTGAGTGAATAAGTGATCATGTGCAAGGGAAGGATAGGTAAAGCTCTACACGGGTTTCCGGTAGAGGAGAGTGAGAGAGCCAGAGAAATGAAAAAATTGAAATGAACAAGAAATCAAAAGAGAGCACAGAGTGCAAACCAAGCTAGGAGAAGATGTCCAGATCTGCTGATTACCTAGGAGAGCAGTGAAGGTGGAAGGTGGCATAAATCCAGCAGGTTTTTTTTACCAAAAATAATTTTATTATTAATAATATAGTATGCACTTACTCCAATGAATATTAGGTAAAACTAATATTTATATTTTATCTGATTTTATGTCAGTATTAGTATTGCTTATATATTTTTGGCTTAGGTGTCCTCTGCGAGTTTCCACAATCTTTTGGTAAGCTCCAAAAATATTCTCATTTTATTGCACACAGCCAACTTGTGAATAACCCAAACTTTGTATGTCAAATTCGCGAACCTGGAGAGTTGAGTGTATTTTCAAAAAGATAATAGCTTTTTCTATAAACATTAAATAGTAATGTGGCCTCCAAAATTTATAGCAAGTAACAGTTCATCAGATATTTCACCATATTTGTAAAGAATGTCAGACTGCAAAGTACACACTGGAGCATAAGATCCACATTATCACTATGGAAAATGTACTTGTGATTTAGAAAGTAAATACACAGCCATGATTCTTGGCAGGAGTGCTGCTTAGAGATGTCTTACAGCATCCTTCACAGCACCATTTGTCAACGAATGGTCTAGCAGCAATTGCTAAAGATTTGGAAAATTATGAAAATAGAAGTAAGAAAAGCTGTCACTTCTGAGCACTAAACATTTACTTCATTCAACACTGAATGCAACAGTATATTTAGAACAATGGGAGCTCAGTTAGTTTGAATTCTACCCAGTTGCAGTACACAGACAGCTTCACAAGGTACAATATGTGCAAACAAAGTAAAATAATGCTAGCCCGATAGTCAGTATAATTGAGTCTAAGTAATTCAAAAATCTGTGTATCTTTATACGTTGGTGTTGTCATTTGGTGCGGACAGCAAAGAAATAATTTCATTGTACAGGGAAACGTGTTTCCTTACTGTGCACATGACAATAAACTTTGAACTTGAACTACAGTATCTTGTTAATAAATTCTATGTTTTGTAATGGATTCAATTTTTTAGCATTGACAAATTATTTTATTTGATATTAGATTTTAACGCTACATCATACAACACCATACCAAGTCTATACTCAGTATCTTCTTAGGGGTACATGCTACAAAAAAACTTTATCTTGCTATGCAACAAGTTTAAATTTACTATTATGCAGTTGAAGTGCTCACTGCAATTGGAAAAGTCTGAAAGTTAGTTTTTTTACACTAAATAACTAACTCAGGATCAATTCTAAATGATTCTCCTACTGACTGCACAGTTGACCCTGAGTGGCCATAAACAGTAGTACCAGTTTTTCTACATAAGTAATACTCTTCGTCATTTTCTCATTTACTCATCACTATTATAAATTATTATCTTGGGTTTGGTTAATTAAATTCACTTACCAGTTCCAGTTAAATTTATTATTTTTTAGTTGATAAGCAGAGCACTTGCTGAAGACAATAACTCTCTGGGCTTCCAAACATTAAAAATATATTAGATGCTACTTGTATGATAACTAAAAGACTTACTGATTAACCATTTCTTTGTTCAAGATAGGAAAAATATTTCTTGTTTTCTCGAATGAATAGGAGGTGCTTGTATGCCCATGAACCTGTGATGTCACAGCCACTAACATTCAGGATGTTCCCTATGTAACATCGCAACAACCACTATAAAATTGATGGCAGCCATGGTAAACAAAATGGCATAGCAGAGGACACAGTACAGAAATCAACTTTTAAATAACACTTTCCAGAAATAAATTAAGTCATATCCAGAAACCTTGGGCTTAAAAACCCCTAACTATCGAAAATATTTTCAGGAAAAATCTCAGTAAAGCCACAAAAAATTAATGAAAAATGGAAATCGTAACAAAACTCCTCTCCTATATCGTGATCTCCAAGCATGCTCACTGAGTTTATGTAGAAAACAGGCATGAAAATAAGACAAATCATCCTCAGGGCCAAACCCTTTCCAGCGCATGAGACGTTACATCCCAAAATAAGCTGCCAGAAATCCAACTTGGACTTTACCTTAAACTCCTTAGAACCCTCCATATGAACAGGAGGAAGCTGTGGAGAACAAACACAGTAAAGGCTGAAATGTATAGGTTTAATTAATCCTCAAATGCCAAAACAACCGTATAAACTTTTAAAGACTCTTGTGCCGACTTACTAGTTAAGGGTTCACAGTCTCGTACATCATAGATCTATTCGACAGTTTTTAGTTTTTAAAAAACAAGGCACAAAGTTACGTAATTCCTGAATCTAGAAAACTTTGTGATAGGATTGTACACCAAGAGTGGACTTGTCCATCTCTACAATAAATTGTATTTCAAAATCAGGATGTCATAATACAGGGGCAGCGGTAAACTGACATTTCAGATAGTCAAAGGCTTTTTGAGCTTCAATAGTCTGTGCAAACATTTTGTTATTTTTCTTAGTAAGTGAGGTGATGGGGAAACAACTGAACTAAAAATCTTAATGAACAGACAATAATAATTAGCAAATCCAACAAATCTCTACTTGTTCAGCAGTTTTTTTACTCAAACTAAGATTATATCCTGAATCTTTGGGCCATAAAATCCTTAACCATCCCTAACTATTTTCAGAAAACACCTCAGAAATCACAGAACAATTAACGAAACATGGAAATTACTGTATGACAAATGGAAAAATTAAATAAGTCCATTAAGAGATATGCCCACTGGCCTGCACAATATCATCAAAGCAACAACACAGAAACTTAATATAGGGTCAGATATTTGTGACCGGTGCTAAATGGACTTTCAAAAACTTCTAGAAAAACTGTGGAGTGATCAGATTTGCCAAACAGATGTCAAGAGAGGGCTTTGTAACACCAGCTAGTTTGTCTTGCACATTGGATAGCAGATGTACTGTTGAAGGTTAAGCATTGTTTTTTTTCAAGTTCACACCATTAAAGTCACCATCTTCAATAAATTCCTCCACTGGTTGTGAGTTCTCATGTCAGTTTAAATGTCTGTGCAAATCGTCCAATGCCTTTGTGACACTTGCTTTCAGTAGTATATAAAAATCATTAAAAATTGATTTAAACTTGATAGAAACCACAGTTTTGTTTTTCCTTCATATTAGCAAGATGGCCTGATTTGATTTATAATTTATGTGGGGTTTAAAGTATGAGTTAAAGCAGCCAGAATAGCACTACTATTTGACACTAAAACATGCATTGACACTACTGTTTGCTACAATGGAGAAACTGGAAGTTGGGGCAATAGGAAAATCCATCCATTATCCTACCCGCTACATCCTAACTACAGGATCACGGGGGTCTGCTGGAGCCAATCCCAGCCAACACAGGGTGCAAGGCAGGAAATAAACCCCGGGCAGGGTGCCAGCCCACCACAGGGCACACACCAAGCACACACTAGGGACAATTTAGGATCGCCAATCCACCTAACCTGCATGTCTTTGGACTGTGGGAGGAAACCGGAGCACACGGAGGAAACCCACGCAGACACAGGGAGAACATGCAAACTCCACGCAGGGAGATCCTGGGAAACGAACTTGGGTCTCCTAACTGCGAGGCAGCAGCACTACCACTGTGCCACCATGCTGCCCTCTTTTTAACAAATACCGGGCAGGGTGCCAGCCCATCACTGGGCACACACACACCAAGCACACAACCAATTTAGAATCGCCAATCCACCTAACCCGTATGACTTTGGGCTGTGAGAGGAAACAACAACATTTATTTATATAGCACATTTTCATACAAATAACATAGCTCAAAGTGCTTTACATGATGAAGAAAAGAGAAATAAAAGACAAAGTAAGAATTAAAATAAGACAACATTAATTAACATAGAATACGAGTAAGTCCAATGGCCAGGGAGGACAGAAAAAACAAAAAAAAAAACTTCAGACGGCTGGAGAGAAAAAAATAAAGTCTGCAGGGGTATCAGACCATGAGACCGCCCAGCATTCTACCTAACATAAATGAAACAGTCCTCTTTGTATTTAGAGTTCTTATGGAAGGACTTGATGATGATGGTTATGTAGACTTCTTGCTTTTAATCCATCAATGTAGGAACATCATGGTACTTTGATTAGGTGGTGGTGGCACAGGTCACCACCACAGAAAACTGGGAAAAGAAACAAAAGAGAGAGCAGGGGTTAGTACGGATTTTAGAGCCTCCATGAATAGTTATGATAATAAATTGAATATACAGAGTATCAGGATTACATTAAAATGAAGTAATGAGTTTTTAGCAATTTTTAAAGTGCTCCAATGTATTAGTCTGGTGAATTCCTATTGGCAGGCTATTCCAGATTTTAGGTGCATAACAGCAGAAGGCTGCCTCACCACTTTGTTTAAGTTTAGCTTTTGGAATTCTAAGCAGACATTCATTTGAGGATCTAAGGTTACGATTTGGAATATAAGGTATCAGACATTCCGATATATAAGATGGAGCGAGATTATTTAATGCTTTGTAAACCATAAGCAGTATTTTAAATCAATTCTGAATGACACAGGTAACCAGTGTAGTGACATCAAAACTGGAGAAATGTGCTCGGATTTTCTTATCCTAGTTAGGATTCTAGCCCTAGTTGCAAACGATTTATGTCTTTTTTGGGTTGTCCTGAGAGGAGTGTGTTACAGTAATCTAGTCGACTGAAAACAAAAGTGTGAACTAATTCCTCAGCATCTTTCAATGATATAAGAGGTCTAACTTTTGCTATGTTTCTTAAGTGAAAAAATGCTGTCCTAGTGATCTGATTAGTATGTGATTTAAAATTCTGGTTACAGTCAACAGTTACCCCTAAGTTCTTTAACTCTATCTTGACTTTTAATCCTAATGCATCAAGTTTATTTCTAATAACCTCATTATATCCATTATTGCCAATCACTAAAATTTCTGTTTTCTCTTTATTTAATTTGAGAAAATTACTCAAGCTGAGTGACATTGTGTTAGTGAAAAAACAGAGTTGGGGTCATCAGGTGCTATTGATAAATACAGCTGTGTGTCATCAGAATAGCTGTGGTAATTTACGTTATGCCCCGAGATAATCTGACCTAACGGAAGCATGTAGATTGAAAATAGCAGCGGACCCAGGATAGAGCCTTTTGGGACACCATAGAGGATATCATGTGTCTTTGAGTTGTAATTACCACAAAAAACAAAGAATTTTCTATCTGCCAGGTTGGATTCAAACCAATTTAAGACACTACCACAGAGGCCCAGCCATTGACTAAAGTGATTTCTAAGAATGTTGTGATCAATGGTGTCAAATGTGGCACTCAGATCTAAGAGGATGAGAACAGATAAATGGCCTCTGTCTGCATTTACCCACAAGTCATTTGCTACTTTAACGAGTGCAGTTTCTGTACTGTGATTTGTTCTAAAACCCGACTGAAATTTATCAAGAATAGCATGTTTATTAAGGTGGTTATTTAAATGCATATTGACTGCCTTCTCTAGAATTTTACTTAAGAAAGGCAGGGTAGAAATGGGTCTAAAATTTTCAAAAGCAGAGGGGTCAAGATTATTTTTCTTGAGTAGGGGTTTAACTACAGTAGTCTTAAGATAGTCTGGGAAGACCCCCGTATCTAATGACGAGTTTACTATGTCAAGAATACTATCAATTAGCACGCCCGATACTCCTTTAAAAAAACTTGTTGGTATTGGGTCAAGGACGCAGGTGGAGGGTCTCAGTTGAGAAATTATTCTATGTAAATCAGGTAAATTTATCCTGGTGAAAAAATTTAATTTGTTTATAACGGAGAACTGGGGCTTAGGAGGATCCGCAGTGTTGGGGAGATATACTATATTATTTCTAATATTAATATTTTGATTGAAAAATACAGCAATAGCCTCACAGGTTTCACTGGAAGTATTTTGGAGGCATTCCTTTGCATTACCTGGGTTTAGCAGACGATCAATCGCAGAGAATAAGATTCTGGGATTACTAGCATTGTTATTTATAATCTTAGAGAAATAGCAGCGCCTCTCAAGACGGACTGTGTTATTGTATTCTGTTATTTTAACCTTCAATATCTCAGTGGATAGTTAGTTTAGTTTTTCTCCATTTACGCTCAGCTCTACAGCATGTTCTCTTTAAATAAGTCACTCTTTGGGTCTTCCATGGTATAACAATGCTAGAAGATTTTTTAACTGTCTTTTCAAGTGCAACTATGTCAACAGCAGCTCTCACCATAGTATTAAATTTTTCTACCTTACTATTTACATTATCCTCGCTATTATAGTTAGCACTATAAACGGACTGATTGCTTAGAATATTTGCAAGTTTTAAAGCTGCTGATGAATCAAAGAAGCATTTTTTTTCAATATGCTTCTCATGAATGTTTTCTATCAATAGTTCTATATTAAATAGTAAAAGAAATTGGTCTGATAGACCAATATCAATGATCTGCTTTACATCAACTTTTAGTCCTTTGGTAATTACTAAGTCTAACGTATGACCTGTTTTATGTGTAGGCTGATTAATTAGCTGTCTCAAATCAAAAGAGACCAGGAGGTTCATGAATTCATTTACTTTTTGGTCACACTGATTATCGATATGAAAGTTAAAGTCGCCAACTATTATGAGTGTCATAGTTCGTTATTATAATTGACATTAAGTCTGAGAATTCCTCAAAGAAAGATGCATTAAATTTAGGAGGTCTACACACGGATAATACTAGAAAGTGAGAATCTCCATGAATAACAACGGCAAGATACTCAAAGGACTTGAATTTACCAAAACTGACATTTTTACACTTTAACCGGCACGAGTAAATGTTTGCTAAACCACCACCCTTCTTTCCCTGGCGATCTGCACGAGTAAAACTGTAATCCGGAGGCGCAGATTCGATTAAAACAGCCGCGCCATCTGAGCTAAGCCACGTTTCACTTAGTGCAATAAAATCAATTTTTATATCACTAATAAGATCGTTGATGAAAAACATCTTGTTCGTTAATGTTCTAACTTTTAATAGTGCCATATTTAATGTTTCGGAGGAGCATAGCTGATTTCTATGTGCATTATTGGTATTTGGAACAGAACATAAGTTATTTGTGTTAGCGCCGCTATGTGTGTATTTATTATTTAATCTATAATCGTTTTTTATAATTTTAATACATTGTTCATCTAAAGTAGTAATTGTAATTAAATTATTAGTGTTTATGCCACACTGCGTAGATTTTTTACGTGCATTGAGATTAGTTATTAGAGTATTAATGTAGTGCACTTTTATGGAAGACTTTGTTAAAGAATTATCATGTCCTAGCAAAGCATTAGCATTACGGAAGGGGTTAAGAATAGAAATAGACAGTCAAGAGAGACGAGAAACCCACACAGACACGGGGAGAACATGCAAACTCCATGCAGGGAGGATCCGGTAAGTGAACCCAGGTCTACTTACTGTGAGGCAGCAATGCTACCACTGTGCCACCCCGCAATAGGAAAATCTTTCTGAAAATTTTGGCACCACTGCTATGAGAATCAGAACAACATCCCACAATGTGAATGTATGAAAAATATTTTGTTTTTAAAGGTATTTTAGAGCTAAAAAAAGATATAACAGATTTCCTTCAATTCAGCATTTATCATAACATATGGTACCTGGTCATCCAGAATTACACAAAGAAAAGAAGGAAAATAGTTATCCCTGTATTATATATATCACCACTTTCATGACTTCTGTGGCGCTTATGAGACTTCATATTCAAACTTTACTTTAGAATTAACAAGGAGCAGGAACATGGAAACTTTACAACTCAGGAAAATAGATATTGCTCAGCAATTCAACAGACCTTTAAAGACTCATTTCACAGCATGATCACTCCCTTACTTGTGCACATCCCACTGATCTTCTTTCCTCTGCAAGGATGAAAGATGCAGAGATATGTTAGCCAAATTTGATGAAGCAGGACTGCTAAAGCTGCTGGTGCATATAATAATAATAAAAATAATAATACATTTTATTTATATAGCACCCTTCCCATGCTCAAGGTGCTTAAAATTAAATCTCCACGATAGTCTCCACATATATGGTGATCACCTATGTAGACAAGGGGGTTGCATGAAGATCAATTATTTGCTCCATATATAGGACTGTTTCAGTCAAGTAAAGCATTTGTGGCAGATGGTGGAACTCAGAACAGGTTCTGCCTCTCCCTTTTTTTCTTTGAAGTGAGACGCTACAAGCTTTGGGTTTCCACTTCAAGCATTGGTATAGTATCCCTGATACTGTTGCACCACCCAAGCGGTTGTGTCAATGTCATACCCTAATCAGAGTTCTTTTTCTACAGTTATATTCTTGAATAAAAGCACACTGGTTTTGTTATACTTATACCTTTTGTGAAAGTGTTTATTTGATATTTGGACTTCAGTCTTCACGCATTATACACTTCATGTCTACATTTTGTCAATTATTACTAAAATATGAAAAATGTCTCTTTTTTAGTTATGTGTTCAATATTTCTGCCATTTCTTGCGTTTCCTGTCATCCTAAATGTACACAGATCGTTGTAGACACAGAATACACATGAAATGTAAGTGTTCCAAATAACAATATATTATTTACCCTATACAACTCCAGGTACCTCACAACCAGATAAACAAGACTTGTGCCGGGAGAACTTTTTGCCCTTTATGTGGTGGTGGGTGGATGGGATAGCAGGCTGCTTACTGCTTGTGCTGATCAACACATTTACAAAACAAAAGGCGCTGATGGAGAGGTGCAAAAGAATTTAAGGTGGGCCAGGATTACTATTTTTTTCGTAGGCTTTAGGGATTCTAGTGTTAAGCTCAATACGATTTAAAAGGTGTGTGCAGGTTGAAATATTAAAGTAAATTAACTTTGGCTAAAGTTGGTGATAATATGTTTGTTGTATACTTCACTTTAAGGGTTGTGAGTTCTTAATTAATGCCAAATGCCATATTCACAAGTAATTTTACTAGTGTGTCACAAGCTCTTCATATGCCACACTTTATTGAATATTCACTTTTCTAATGCTTTATGATATTAAGACCAAAATGTCTGTTATTACATAACAGTGTGTGACTAATTGATGCATTATATATTGTCCCAAATCTAAAGTGCTACTGAACAATAAAACAATAAGTGTGAACATACAGGTTTTACTAATCTCAACCACCAGTTGTCTTCTAAGGTTACAAAGTCTTAAAGAAAAAACACAAATGAAGCTCTTCTTCATACTCTAATTAAACTAACTATAGACACCTAATTCTGTACATACCTGACATGATTAGGTGTAGTGTTATGTTAAGATTGAAATGTTACAGAAACCTACTACATACCCAGCAATTGTTTGGTGCATTTTAGGTGGCGGTAGAATGTGTTTTACTACAATTATAATTTTCGGTCCTGGAAACAGATTGCCCGCGATGCTTTGTAGTGTAAGGATGATGACAGGGAAAGACAGAGAGCACAACCATAGTTAGAATAGAAGGTTAATGTCCTATCAACCATATCATTTCATGGTATAGTATACAAAGATACTCTTTAAGGCAACACAGATGTACTAGCTGTGTTTACCACTAAATTTACCAGTATGAAAACTTATCCTACAAATTAAACTGTAGCATATTCTGGCTTTTCACATGAGCACCTCTAAATATCTCTAAATCTAGCTTATGGGGAAAAAATAATTGGATGTTTCTGGTGTACTTAAATTAATCAGATTGTACCACATGACAATACAATTTAATATAAAATGTAATAAAACAAATAATATATAAATCTGTTTAATAATGTTACCAGATTTTTTCATCATTGACAGCTACAGAAGGTATGTGAAAATGCTTAAAAGAAAGAAATGTGACAGAAGTAATTCTTCGTTTCAGTGCACTTTCATTTTGTGACTGTAATGACGATATTAATTGCATTTGCAGAGTGTAAGGGAAAAATCAAAATTAATTTTACCCCATGCAGATTTAATCTCTAAGGGCAGAGATTGACTGCTACTTCGGTATAGAGACCAAGATACATTATTCCATTATTTTTTTCTTCTGCATGGATTTCATCTGACTTTCTGCCAATAAAGTATGAGAGTGAAAGCATTCAGATGGTATGACTTAGGCAATTTTAAGTAGATTAAAAACAATTCATACGCTTATTTTAATAAGTAAGGTCTTGTTAAAATAAACACAGTAATGTTGGAACTATTTGATAATGTGTTATAATATGTAAGATACAGTCCAGGTTGACACAAATTAGACATTAGACTTATTTAAAATTAGTATATAAGCAACATTCCTTGGTATAGTACGTGAACTGTCATACCAAAAAAAAAACCTTTGCTTTGATTGTTATATTCTTTTTAACACTCTGATTTAGAGCTTGCCACATCAGACTGTTGCTTCCATCTGTTTAAATCCACACTGTTTTACTTGGTGTATTTTTCATTAATGATAGTTATGTCAGTGAACAGTGTATCCTTTGTATGATCTGCTACAAAACATAATTTGCATATATAAATACAGTACAGTAATGGTTAAAAGTTTCAGAATATCTCAGTTTTTCCAGGTTTCTTTTAGATTTACTCAGTTGAAATACAATGAATGACCTAAAATGGTGAAAAGGTAAGAAGCCTTAAATTTAAAGTTTAGGTTAGCAAAAACTGATAAAGAAAATATCAGAATATTACAAATGGGCCTTTTTCAGGGAACAACTAACAGGTTACAATCTAAAGATGTTCTGCAGCAATCGATGTACATTAAGCCTTGCAAACTGAAGCAAGCAATTTGCACAAGTTTCCCAACTTCTGTTCATTACTTAAAAACACTCAGGCTATCTTAAGGCAGAGTTGGAACAGACTATGTTACTACACTCTAGAAAGTTGCAAATTCCAGTGATAATGACAAGAAAACTGCAATTAGCAAATTAAATTAGACAGAGTATTATTACCCTTAGAAGTGTAGCTCTTTAATTTAGAGAAATTGCAAAAAAAAATCAAAGTGTCAGTGTGTTTGGTGTCCTACACAATTCAAAGGCAATTAGAAACTAGACAAAACCTCTTATAGGAAGAGATCTGGAAGACCCAAAGTCACAACCCAATCAGAAGACATGTTTCTGAGGATCACCAACTTGCGTGGTAGGTACCTCACAGCACAACAGCTTTAAGCACAGCTTAACAGTGGTCAAAAAAACAAGTGTCAATTTCTACTGTGCGAAGGAGACTTTGTCCAGTCTGCAGTAGTCCACAGTCGGTATTTCAAGGCCCTATTCTGTTTTTTAAGGAATGGGTTTCTTACTGCCATTTGCTCTGTCAAACCTGAAGCACAAAGTCTCCTCTGCCATTTTTTTCTTCCTACACAGAACCACTAAATGTTACATTTAGTGCAACATTGATCAAAAATGACATAAATAGATTTGATTAGTGACGTGGCTTTAAAACTCCATTGTTTATATACTTACTACAGCACCATCATTAACAGGAATTATGGAACACTTTGTTATGATGCTATGTATATGGGAAACGGCAATCCTGTTTCCAATGTTTCTACCAGTGGTTCTGTGTGTCTTTCTGCAGCTGTCATTGACCCTTTTATAGCATTTATTAATAGTTTTTATAAGAATGTCATTAGGACTTAGGGCACCCCCCACACAACAAATCATCTGGATTGGGATCCAAGTGCAGCTGTGCAACGGGTGACACCGCAGCACTACAGAGTGAGGTTTTTTTTTACAGTGACTGGAGTGCCAATCCTGCCACCAACCCCCAAGTTTTCCCTCCAAGTTGGAGGTCCTGCTCTAGACTGTCTTAATATTCCATATATGGGATGTTTCTATGCAATTTCTGTTCACTTTTCACGTATATGTTGTGAACTTGGCCCCGGACACAGGCAGATTGACATCGTTGGCTCCACCACACACTGTTTATTTACAATTCTATTTACAAGTCTTTATCGTGCACTCACAAACCCCAGTGCCTTTTGCACCGATTCCCCCAACTGTCCAGGCCACACTCTCAGTCACTGTGCCTTTCTTTCCTGGCCGCCTCCAGTCCTCTCTCCACCTCTGTCCACTTCCACCCGACATCCACTAATGACTGGAGGGAGGCGGCCCCTCTTATAGGAACCCGGATGGGCTCCAGCTGCTTCCCAGCAATTAGTCTTGGCCAAACCCCTGTGTGGCGGAAGTGCTGGCTGCGCACCCGGAAGCCGTCCGGGTGTCCCCTGTCATCTTCCCCCCGGCACTTCCTGGTGTGGCGGAAGTGCCGGGGTCCCGGGATGATAAGGCACTGGGGCGCCGCCTGGCGGTGGCCACGGGTCCCTACAGGGCTGGGCTTCCAAGCCCCCAACCCAAGGCCTCCTGCATAACCAGGACGGACGCCCCCTCTCGGTCTGAAGGAGGCACACGCCCTCCTCTGGTCCTCCAAGGCGTCCCAGCCGGGCTCCCGCCCCGGCCGGGGACCACACGGGATAAACCGGCATCGGGGCGCTGCCTGGCGGTGGCCACAGGTCCCTACAGGGCTGGGCTTCCAAGCCCCCTACCCAAGGCCCCCAACATAACCAGGACGGACGCCCCCTCGCGGTCTGGAGGAGGCACAAGCCCTCTCGTCCTCCTGGGCGTCCCGGCCGGAGACCACAATGTTAATGAAGCCTCTGTGTAATCATGATACATTATTAAAACCTTCATATATCAAATGAAAATTTGCATGCCCTTGTTTGCTGCATTGACTATGTGCGGTATGTGTGCTGTCCTCCCTTGGTATATCTTGGCTAAGTAAAATAATTCAGTACATTGCTAGAGTCTAAAGAGCACAAGAACTGAACTGGAGGATTTCCCTAAAAATTTCCGGTAAAATACTTTTGCCACTTTTAATGACAAATAGCAAAATGTTCAACAAGTGCTGCAGTATTTTGAGTATCATGTATTCTGAACCCAGGTAGAGTTTTTTATTCAGATTTGTGACTTTAGAAAAAAATAATGTATATCAATCCTTGGTGTGAGAGTGTGTGTGTGTGTGTGTGTGCCCTGCGGTGGGCTGGTGCCCTGCTAAGGGTTTGTTCCTGCCTTGTGCCCTGTGTTGGCTGGAATTGGCTCCAGCGGACCCCTGTGACCCTATGTTAGGATATAGCAGGTTGGACAATGACTGACTGACTGACTAAAACACTAATTGCCTGTAATTGCAGTTTTGCCACTCTTCAGTATTGTCAGGATTTGCCTCTAATGGACATATCCACTAAGACTAATTACACTCACAAGACTAGAATTTCATACATGCGAAAGTCCTCACATTAACAAAAAAATAACTAACAAGGAATGTATGATAAATGGATTCATTTAAAAAATAAATATATAATTTTTTTAACAAAAATAAGAAAACAATTATAAAACAGATGGCAAAACTAGATATAATCAAGTCAAACTAGATACAGTCGAATCAAGGCACAAGAAAGAAGGGCCTCTGCCTGGTATTCAGCTGAGGATTTGATACTTGGTTACCACTGTCAGTAGGCTGGCACAGGCATCTAACAGTACAGTAACTAATACTTCCTCTGCTGATTTCTGGTTGTCTTTATATTATACCCTGATATATTTTTATACTATCTCTTTGCATAGTGGAACAATGGCTTAAATAATCAAGCTAGAATATGAACACATGGCATACCATTAAGGTGCCTTTGGGGAGTTAGTTATAGTCTTGGAAGATGGGGCTTTTTAAAGTTTTGCTTATTTCTTGACATCAAAGATTGTACATTTGGTATATTTTTGTTTAAGAATTTATGTTGTAATAATTCATATTAAAATAAGTGAATATAGAAAATTACATGCATGAGTACAGTAAATATTTTTAATAACATTTTATAAAAACATGTACTTAAAAACAAAGCTCAGATAGGGTTATGGTGACTAAGTTCCAAATAAAGTCATGTAATGCATTAGTTAATGTATTATTAATAGTTGTAGGTTGTGGAACGTGTTTGGCTAATTGTTGGTCGTATTTCTTAAGCATTAAAAATTTGTGATCAGTGTTAAGATTCTGACTGGCTCCCTGCTCATAATTAAGACCTTTATTTTAAACCGATGCGGCAGGTTTCAAATGAGGCCTACTGAACAAAAATCAGCCATACCCCAAACTCAAGTAAAAGGCCAAACAAAAGAGATCAAAATCTAAATTTTAACAATTTTAAATTGGGTGATGGGATTTATTAACAATAAACTATTCAAAAAGAACACAAAAAAATCAAAAGCCCAAATAAACTGGTAAAAGCGTCAGCACAGTCCAGAATTCAAAAAATCGTAATCTTCAAAACAGGCCCAAGTCCATAACTAGAACATCAGAAATCACATTCATTTACAGTTTGCAAAAAAATCATAAGACGACTCAAAAGAGAGAAGATGAATGTTTACATCTGTTTTGTTCTTAAATAGCACTGGGGGCAGAACTCCAGCAGGAGCATCACGGTCTCCTCCTCTTTTAGTTCAATGAATAAAACACAAGGAACATGTAACAAAGGACTAATAACTCGTACATTAATAATTAATGCAATAGAGAGAATAATAGTAATTGAAGTACAACAAAATACATATGAAAGGAAAACAACATATTCTACAGTAAAATACCTCAAAGACAATACAGAAAATACAGATACAAAAAAACTTGAGCCAGATAACAATCAAGATGTAAAGTCTGTTGCTGACCCGTGACACGTCTGAAAGTTGCTAAGGTGTCAGCAATTTCCGCATGCCCCACACTGCTCGCCACTATTTCAATAGCTTCAATGACTAGTGTGAATCACTGGTGCGCTTTCTGAAAATGATGATTAGTGATTAACAAGCAACTTTACAAAACGTATTCATATATGAGGTTCTCTTCCATGTGTCTCCTAAAATATCTCTTAAGGAGCCACTTTAGGAGTGAGAATAAATTATTACTCTATTAATGTTAGCATTGAAGTTGGCTGAAAAAATTTAATTGACAATACATAAATTTTATGTGACATTTTTGGTTCATTGATGGAATGAAATTAAGTATTATGAATTAAACATGACAAAGCAAGAGGGTGTTCACAACTCGTACATACTTATGAACCTCAGAGGGTGGGTGTGGAGGAAGAAGGATAAGGGCCAGTTAGTTGCATTTATTTATTTCAATCTTGTATTTACTTAACCCAATAAAAATTTGATCACAAAAACAAGAGGCTTGTTATATTTTAGATGTTATATTTCATTTCGGAAAGACAAATGTAAGAGCCAATCTTAGAAAGTTAAAGTTTTGAGTTATTAATGTTTTCTTAATTTGAATAGAATATAAATTTCTTTCATAGTCATAACTTATGGTATAGTCTTTTCTCCCTATAAGTTAGTAGAAGCTAGAACCTTCTTACTGTAACTGAGAAACAGTGTGATAATAAGCTTAGTTGTGGTAAGAACAGGTCGATTTGAAATGTAACAAGATTTAAGCTTCGAACTAACCTTTTCTTAACATTAATTTTTTCTTTTTTTGTTATTTTAATTTTCTTTTTTTTGTGTGAACTGTTTTACTTTGAAACTTAAATAAACTTTTAAAAACGAAGATATTTTGTCTGTGGAATCATTTCTGTGCGTCAGGCTTTTGTTGAATCCCATTTTTTGAGTTGAAGCTACTGAACTTTGGTAATTTTGGGAAAACGCAGCTACATTTTCGTCAGAGACTGTGATATTATAAAAAGACATTTTGGATGATCGGCTGTGCTTTTGCCTGCGTCATTGAAGCCTTGTTGCAAGGAAGTAATCTGCTTTATGGAGCATCCTGATTGTGACGAAATTGCTGTCCTGTCATTTACTCGAACTGCTGTCATGGCAATGTCTAAGCATAACTCAAGTGAAGTCGGAAGCGATCTAAGTACAGACTCAAAATCAGAGAATATAATTAGAGATCTCAAAGATCGTATAAGTATAAGGAAAGAACGGCTCTCTGAGCTTAAGGCTGAAATAGAAAGCCTTAAAGACACTTTAGAAAATCATTTAGAAGTAGCAGAAAGACTTGAGAAATTTTGTGAGACGCACAATGAGATAGAGGATCTACATAAAAGGCTTCTACCTGCGTTAAGTAAAGAAGGAGCAATTAAGAAACAGAAACAGAAAACGACATTCGCCGAAAGCTATAAGAAATGGAATGAATTTATTGATGCTACAACGGTATGGCTGAAAGATACAAATAGCCTGTTAACACACACATCTGATGATCAGCTAGTTAATCAATTCGAAGAGATGCAATTACAAGGACGGGATCGTTCAAAGTCAAAAGTTCGAAAGTCTTCTCTTCAGTTAAAGCGCGCCCTTGATATTAAGCGCACCCTCTTCGACAGTCATACTTGAGTGGGCGGAACGCGATAGAATCCTGCAAAAACTTAATGAGCTTGAGTTTATAGTAAAAAAACAGGTACGATCGGAACAACCTTCGACTAGCGCAATAACAGGCACGCAGAGCTCCAAAAATGATATAATAGACATATTAGCGCAGAATCAAGCTGAATGTCAGAAAGTAATCACTGAAATAGCTAAATTGTTAACTGATCAAAAGATAACACCTGCTCCAGCACCTCCAGCATCCCGTGGTGAAGTACCACACAGACAGGTCCCTTTATTTTCAGGTGACCCACTGACTTATGCAAAATTCATCAGAGCCTTTGATCACGCTGTAGGTGATATATTAGCAGACCCACAAGATAAATTAGATTATTTGATTCAATATACAAGAGGACCAGCTCAAGAAATGATTGACGGCTGTACACGATTGCCACCAGATCAAGGATATAAAAAGGCTAGAAAACAGCTTGAAAGTTACTATGGCAACTAAGCGTTTGTAGTAGATACATACGTAAGTAAAGCTTTGAAGTGGCGTCAAATAAAACAAAATGATGGGGAGGCCTTGAGAGACTATGCAACATTTCTTGATAACTGTATGGACTCCATGACTAAAGCAAGAAATCAAGCAGCATTTAATAGCAATGAAAATATCTGTACTATACTCTCAAAGCTCCCATATTCTCTACAAAATAAGTGGCAATACATACCTTATGAAATTGAAGATGAAGAAGATAGAGAGATTGACATTCGTGATATAACTATCTTTTTACATAAACAGGCTAAGATATTTATGCATGCCATTTATGGCAGCTCAGAGAAAACGGAATAGACCAACAAAGTTAGATCTCCTCTTAGGTATGGACAGAAATCAGGAAGTATTTTCACTACAGGTATATCTGATGCTGCTGAAAAGGGGACTCAAGAAATCTCTGCCAAAAAGACTGTTAATGATACATGTGCATTTAGAAAGCCTTGTGTATTCTGCATTGGTCAGCATATCCTTGCTAAATGAAGTAAAATCAACGAACTGCCACATAAAGAAAGAATTGACTTTTTAAAATCTAAAGGTTTATGTTTTCGCTGTCTCAAACAGGGGCATCCTGGTAAGAATTTTAAAGAAAGAATGAAATGTCAGACATGTTCTTTTCACCACCCAGACATCCTGCACATCAAAAAAGACAGTGGAGCAACATCTAAAGCTACAGCCAGCTTAGCAACACCAACTGAAAAGGAAACCGAGACTGGAGCTTGTGCCTTTACTGTTGCTGGAGAAGAATGCGCACTGCAAGTAGTTCCTGTTAAGGTAAAATCTAAGAAAAGTAAAAGGTATGTAGAAATATACGCCTTTATAGACCTCGGCAGTACAGTAACAATTTGCACTGAAAGGCTCCAGAGACAATTAAGTCTTCAAGGGAGAAGAACACAAGTATTCCTCAAAACCATGAGTAATTATGATGATGATTCAAAGATGCTAACCCAATGTTCTGTCTTATCAGATTTACAAGTCTGTGGTCTCAATGATGTTGAATATATTGATTTGCCAAAGGTCTTCACATAGGTCTCCATTCCAGTGAACAGAGAAAGTATTCCACTACAAGAAGATATCGAAAAGTGGGCATATCTTAAAGAGGTATGTCTATCTCATATTGACTCTGAAGTAGATCTTTTAATAGGAATCAACTACCCAGAAATCTTCAAGCAGTCACGAATCATACCTAGCCAAGGAGGTGGACCTCACACCATGAAGACTGCACTCGGATGGGTGGTTGGTGGACCATATAAAGAGATAGATGACCTCACAAAACAAAGTGGTAAGCTGCCCAAACATGCAATCAATATTCAATCAATGTCACAATAACAGAGATTGAAGATATGCTGCTGCAACAGTATAACACAGATTTTCCAGAGCGCAGCTGTGAAGAAAAAGAGGAAATGTTGCAAAAGGACATCAAGTTCATGTGCATAGCCTCAGAATCGGCAAGACTGGTAGGTGGCCACTATTGTTTAAATTTGCCTTTGAAGGATGAAACACTTAAAATGGCTGATTTGTTTTGGAAAAGATGGACAAAGGAGTATTTGCCAATACTTCAAGAATGTCAAAAATGGCATACACCAAGAAGAAATTTCGAACCAGGGGACGTTGTTCTCATTGTAGACAAAGCTACACCTCACAATTCCTGGGTAATAGGTTGAGTCATCAAATCAATGCCAGATGCCAAAGGTGCAGTCAAAAGAGTCTGTGCACAGACTAAAACCAGCACACTAGACAGACCCGTGAATAAACTGTGCCTGCTTCAAGAAACAACCAATGTTTGAAATATGAAATTTTTAAAATGTTTGTTTTGCAGTGTTATTGCTGGTGATTAAAAAGAATAGTTAATATAAAAGTAATTGGCTCATATTGAAGTAAAGTATAGTAATTGTCTCCACTCCTGCATAGCCAATTAGGGGCCGGAAATGTAAGAGCCAATCTTAGAAAGTTAAAGTTTTGAGTTAAACTCATATTAATGTTTGCTTAATTTGAACAGAATATAAATTTCTTTCATAGTCATAACTTGTGGTATAGTCTTTTCTCCCTATAAGTTAGTAAGAAATAGAACCTTCTTACTATAACTGAGAAACAGTGTGATAATAAGCTTAGTTATGGTAAGAACAGGTCTCAGTAAAGAGGGACCTGACTCATTTTCTACTCAGAGATGGGATAAGCATACAGTTTTCTGACCGTTTTGAAATGGTTCAGAAATGTTAAGTAAATAGTAACGATCTGAGATGTAACAAGATTTAAGCTTTGAACTGAACTTTTCTTAACATTAATTTTTTCTTTTTTTGTTATTTTAATTTTCTTTTTTTGTGTGAACTGTTTTACTTTGAAACTTAACTAAACTTTTAAAAACGAAGATATTTTGTCTGTGGAATCATTTCTGCGCGTCAGGGTTTTGTTGAATCCCATTTTTTCAGTTGAAGCTGCTGAACTTTTGTAATTTTGGGAAAACGCAGCTACAACAAGTATAAGTGACAGTGTGAGTCATTAATAAATAATTATTTTAAATATGATAATATTAGGATATACAGTGATTTACTCGTCATATTTTGAAAAAAAAAACATGTTCCTCTTTCACATGATGACATTGGGCAAGGATTTCTCATTGTGTGTTTTTTTGAAATGTGTGGTTTTAAAATTCTATGTAGAAAATTCTTTTTTTAAAATAAGCACTTTTTCCTGCTTTACAACATTATCCAGCACAGCCTGTTCTTTAATGAACACATTCAAATTTTGATAAACTATGGTAAATGCAGTTTTTAAAAGGGCAGAATTCAAACCTTACAATTATAAATACATTTTCTTAATAATCAGTGTGTAAAGCCAGTATGAAAAGATGCATAATTTATTTGAGCCAGAATGGGAATGTATTTTTTTCAAAGAAGATAATCGGTCATTATTGTGTCTTCCAAGCAACATCAAATTATTTCATAGAGAATGTCTTTGACATAATTTCCACAATGAAAGAATATCTTAAATTTTCTTTAAAAAATGTGTCCCATTTATAAGTGGAAAAGCAGATGCAAATTGTATGCAAATTACTGAAAACTGGCTGGTTGTCATACTGTAGAATCATGGAGTCCTGGTTCATGCAATGATGCTGAATTTAAACTGCTTTCTGAAAAAATATGCATATTTAAGACTTGAAATTAATGAATAATCAAGGCAAAGCACTGCTGGCAGGGTTTGTGGAAGCAAGAAATTCTGGATGCAGAAATGCTGGGTGACTGAACACATAGCTTAAATGTTAAAGACGTGGTGAAATTTTTAATTGAAACTGGCACATTAGCTTTGTAAAAAAAAGTTTCTTGATAGCATATGTCTATCAGAATAATGTGGGGGTTTTGGACAATTTAAAAAAAAAAACAGACTGTATCAAAGATTTTTGACAGCCTATAATAAATTAGTCCAATATTCTGTAGTTTTCTAATTTTTCTACAAAGAACCATCTATATATAATTTTTTAATAAATTATCTGAGTTTCTGCTACATTATAAATACTCTGAGAGGTCTGGCTATATTGTCACTTTTAAGACAATACAAATCTTAGCAGTAAAATATAGTATATAATTATTGTCCTGGTCACAATTATGCCGAAAGAGAATGAACAGGTTAATAGCATAATATTAACAAATTAATTACATTCTCGTGCTACAGGAAACTTAAAACCACAGGGGAAGTGTTTACCAGCACTTCACCTGGCAGCAGAAGGGTGCAAGGCAAGAGAGAGTGAATGGAATGGCAGCCCAATTGCAAAGCACAAGCATCAGGTCAGGTTGGGGAGCATGCACTGATAAAGCACGTTGCCGCACCCTCCACACAACAAAACAGCTTGGGATAAAATTGGCAACCCCTCAGGCTATAAATGACCATCTATCTTCCGCAGCCAGGTGTTTTGTGGGTGTCCCCTTGACCTGGTCCAGCCACTTGGGTCCTTAAGAATGAGGATCACCCTTGGGGAATCGCGCCACATGGCTGTAGTGCCGTAACTGATGCTCCTTCACAATGCAGGTAATGTGCCTCAATCGGGACTCTGAGAGCACACAAATTCAAACCAGTGGTACCCATGGATTCTCCGTAGAGACACAGAACCGAAGGAGTCCAGTCTTCATCTCAGGTCACTAGATAGTGTCTGTGTCTCACAACCATATAGCAAAAGAGGAAGCACCAGGACTCTTAAGACTTTGACCTTCATCCTTTTGCAAAGATATCAAGAGCACCACACACCCCTTTCCACTAACCTCATGACCCACCATGCTCTCCCAATCCACCTACTGACTTCATAGCAAGAGTCACTAGAGACATGGATGTCAATGCTGAGGTAAGTAAATCTCTCAGCTTGGTCGACACTCTCCGCAGACAGACACACTGCTGATGGATGTGCCTAAGAGGTCATTAAAGGCCTGGATCTTGTTTTTTCTCCAGGACACTCGCAAGCAGAGACACTCAGACTCCTCGCTCAGTCTCTTGAGAGCCCCGATCAGAGCCTCCATTGAGATTTTTTGATCTGATGAGGCAAAACCCTAACCCTAACCCTGAGACAAAAGTTGTTCTTGTTGTGCAAAACTCCAGGTACCATATCTATCTGACCAGGCAATGCTCATCACCTCCCTAACACCATCAGAGCCTCCATTGACACTGTGAAGATCACAGCATCGTTGGCAAAGTCAAGATAAATGAATTTCTCTTCAACAACAGATGCCCCATAGCTGCTGGACCCCCTGTCCCTGCCCACCACACAGTCCATACAAGCATTGAACAGAGTAGGAGCAAGATCATACCCATGACAAGCTCCAGAATCAACTGGGAAAAACACAGAGGTTCTGCCTCCACTCTCCACAGTTCTCACAGTACCAGAATACAGGCAGGCCAGGATATCCAGCAACTCTGGAGGAATCCCGTGAAGTCTCAGGATGTCCCACAGGGAAGCTTGATCAACTAAGTCAAACATGAAGGCTGCAAAGAAACTCTGCTGATATTCACATTTCCACTACATGCCAACCCTCAGTGCCAGGATGCGGTCGATGGTAGACTTCTTAGATGTAAAACCTGACTGCCCAAGTCACTGGCAGGTGAGCAAGTGATCACAGATCCTATTGAGGATAACCCTAGCAAGGACCTTACCCAGTGAACAGTGTTATCCCCCTGTAGTTGCCACAATCTAGGCGAACACTGTTCCCTTTCCAGATGGGAATGACAGTCCTCTTTTCCAGTCAGTTTGGATGACACTCATCTCCCAAATGCAAGCAAAGATAGTTTGCAATGCAAGGAGGACAGTCTTGCCACCAGCCCGTTGAAATTCACCCCGGACACCACAGATCTCTGAAGCCTTCTCTACACTCAGCTGGTTCACCACCTGTTCAATCTCAGTGAGACTGGGTGGTTCACAGCTAATTGGAAGATCAGCCTCAAGAACCGTGGACCCAGAGATGTCCAACATCCTAGCCAGAGGATCAGCTTTAAACAGCATTTCAAAATAGCCAGACCAGCAGGTCACAAGTGCAGCATCATCATGCATACATAACTATATTAATCTATTTTCTGTTACTGTGATCTGTAAACACATATGGAGCAAGCGGAAGCACAGAGCAGATCAGCAAGCGGAAGCACAGAGCAGCGGCGTCTCCCACAGGCACGTAGCCCTTCGCAAGCACCCGAGCAAGTTCACCTCAGGTAAAGCCAGCAGCTGACCAGTAGAAATAACCGGCAGTGAGAAATTAAAGTCGATTGCTCAGCTGGTGGTGGAAACTTAAAGCCAACGGTCTCTTAGTGATTCAGCTGAACACGGAAGGCGCCGAAGCACCTATAAAAACGGCAAAGATGACTTCAACACTTAACGTAAGTTCTATCTGCTCTCTGCCTGTCGAGGGCACTTTTATATGTTGTGTGTCCTGCAGTATGTACAGTTCAGGTTTTCCGGCCGACAGTGTAGATAGCTTCACCTGTCAAAAGTGTTTAGTTAATTTAGAGTTGGTCGGGAAAATACGCGAATTGGAGGACCACGTTAGGAATCTGATAGCTATTAGGCAAACCGAAAATTGGTTTGACTCGGTTTGTTTAGACAATTCGGCTACTTCTGATTCGGATTCAGTCTCTCCAGGTCCCACTGTAGTCAGTGCGCGGCCGAAATCAGCAGCACCAATTCAGCCACAGGGCGAGTGGGTAACAGTAAGATTGGGGTCTAAGAGTCCAAAATGTAGTCCCCCGGCACCCAGGTCACCAATTCGGACCCAGAACAGATTCTCAGCACTCCGCAGCGTGCCTGTGGAAACTGAGAATAATAAAGTGCTCATAATTGTCGATTCCATAGTGCGGAATGTTAGAATTCCAAACTATGTTAAACCAGCAGTTAATGTTAAGTGCCTCGCAGGGGCCAAGATTTCTGGCATAGAGGCCGCATTGGACCGTGTCGCTGACGATGAAGTATCTACCTTATTGCTGCATGTCGGCACTAATGATATTTATTTACAGCAATCTGAGGTATTAAAGTGGAACTTCATCTCTCAATGCACAAAAGCTAAAAGAAAATGTCAGAATTTAATTGTATCTGGTCCCTTACCAAGATTATATAGAGGGGATGTGATTTATAGCAGATTGCATTCCCTTCACTGCTGGCTAGAAACCTGGTGTGCAAATAAAAGCATAGCGTTTGTGAACAATTAGGATGATTTTTGGGAAAGGCCTGGATTTTTCAGAAGAGATGGTCTTCATCCTAACTGGAGGGGATCTTATGTATTATCCCAAAATATGGCAGCAAAACTGCCTGGTTGACTGATTAGAGCACCATCCAGGCCGCAGTCATGTGATCTTAAATCAAAGGCTGTTGTTTATCCCACCTATTATTTTCCTGAAGCTGTTACCCTAAACCCTCGTGGGGCATCCAGTAAATTTAGTCTTGATACAAACCTTAAATTAATTGATAACCAAAGAATAAGCTGTATAATTAGACCAAGGGATAAAACCAGACCGTCCACCAGGGGCATCTGTAATAGAAATTTACTTCACATTAAAACAAATATATTTTAATATATAATATATCACCGGTTCAGAAAGAACCATGCAGTTTTAAATGCTGTTTATTGAACACTCGTTCTCTTGGCACTAAAGCTGTTTTGGTAAATGATATTATATTAAGTACAAAATCTGATCAGTGTCTTCTCACTGAAACCTGGCTTAGTAAATATGACACTGTTCCCCTAGCTGAGACGTCACCAGATGGATACTCGTTCCTTCATAAGTCTAGAGATTCTGCTTGAGGAGGAGGCCTTGGAATAATTCATTGTAACAAAATGCAAATCACTTCTAAAAATTTAGGCAACTTTACATCCTTTGAGGCATTCATTTTAAATATTAAAACAGATTCCAACACAATTATAGTGCTAGTCTACAGACCACCAGGGCCATATTCATTGTTCATGACTGAATTTAGCAACCTTTTATCTGATTTGGCTATAAATTATGATCACGTTGTACTGATGGGGGATTTTAATGTACACATTGATGTGGAAACTGACACTTTTAGCAAATGTTTTACTTATTTGTTAAATTCAGTAGGATTTTGCCAGATTGTCAAAGGTCCAACTCATAATCATAACCACACATTAGATTTAATTATAACTTACAAAGTTGAAATTCAAAATTTAAATATTACTCCATTAAATGAAGTTATTTCCGATCACTTCTTAATTACATTTGATTTAGTCCTGCCCTTGCCAATGCAGTCACAGATTAAAACAAAGACAGTGCGACATCTAGATTGTAATTCTGCTTCAAAATTTATAGATACCTTGAGTAAGTCGAGTGTAATTGTGGAAAACCATTTAGATCAGTTAACATCAAATGTAAACGTGAAATACAATTTAGATCAGCTAACATCACATTATAATGTGACCTTGAGAGATGCTCTGGACACAGTGGCTCCCCTTGAAATAAAAGTGATCAAAGCACATAGAAACTCTCCCTGGTTTAATGAAAACACTCGAGCTCTTAAATTAGAGTGTAGAAAACTGGAGCGCAGATGGAGAACAACAAAGCTACATGTCTTTCAAAATGCATGGACAGAGAGTGTTAATAAATATAAAAAAGCCCTCTTTAAAGCTCGCTCAAAATACTATTCTACATTAATAGATAGCAATAATAAAAATCCTCGGTACTGTTTAGTACAGTGGCTAAATTAACAAATGGGAATTCAGATCAACAGTGCAAAATACCAACAGATATTAGCAGTACAGACTTTATGAACTTCTTCAATGAGAAAATTAAAAATATAAGATCCCAGATCTCTGCATCACAATACAAACCACATACTAGCTTAGCAGACCATGTCTCACATTGCATTCAGCACTTTAATAATTTTAATCCTGTAACTGAGCAGGAAGTCTTAACTTTAATTACTAAAATGAAGCCCACTACTTGTTCCCTAGATCCAGTGCCAACAAAACTAGTAAAAAGTGCCATGGATGTTCTTGCGGCGCCTATTCTAACCATTATCAATAGTTTATTACTGCATGGCACAGTACCTGATACACTAAAAGTGTCAGTCATTAAACCATTACTTAAAGAGTCAGACCTAGACTCACACATACTAAATAATTATAGTCCTATTTCAAATTTACTGTTTCTCTCAATAATACTAGAAATAGTAGTTGCCAGTCAGCTTCAGTCACACCTTACGCATTACAATTTATTTGAGCAATTCCAGTCTGGTTTTCGCACTGGTCATAGTACACAAACAGCACTAACATGGGTTGTAAATGACATTCTGATATCCTCTGATGAAGGAAACTCCACTGTAATTATGTTATTAGACTTAAGTGCAGCATTTGACACCATTGACCATTCTATTTTATTGCACAGGCTAGAAAACGATGTTGGGCTTACAGGCCCCGTGCTCGCTTCTTAGTTCTTATTTATCAAATCGATTCCAATATGTACAGAAATGTGCTGACAGTACTCCATCATTATACACAGAAGTTCAATATGGTGTCCCGCAGGGCTCAGTACTGGGACCTTTACTGTTTTCACTTTACATGCTTCCACTGGGAACTCTCATTAGGAAACATAATGTTAATTTTCACTTGTATGCAGATGACACCCAGTTATACCTTTTATTTAAATCAAATGAAGTTTCTCCGATGTTATCTTTAATTAGTTGTGTTAGCAAATTAAACGAGTGGATGAATGATAACTACTTGTCTTTAAATACAGATAAAACAGAGATGTTAATTGTTGGAGGGAATGACGCGGATCACAACAATATTTTGTCATCATTTAACTCAGTTGGAATCCCAATTAATTTTACTGAATCAGCCTGCAATCTAGGAGTTATCTTTGATTCTAGCATGTCATTTAAAACATAAGTTGTCCAAAACATGTTTCTTCCATCTTAAAAATGTTAAGAAATTAAGGCACTTTCTAAATAAACAGGATTCTGATAAATTAATTCATGCATTTATCTCTAGTAGGATTGACTATTGCAATGCGGTGTTCACTGGCTGTTCAAACTTCTCTATACAGCCTCCAGTTAATCCAAAATGCGGCTGCAAGAATTATTACAAGAACAAGAAAATATGAACACATTAACTCCAGTTCTTAAATCCTTACGCTGGCTCCCGGTTAAGTTTAGGGCAGATTTCAAAATCCTCCTTTTAACATATAAAGCATTAAATGGCCAAGGTCCGACTTACTTGTCTGAACTTATCATGACATAGAAACCTGAGCGCACATTAAGATCTCAAGATGCCGGCCTGCTTATGATTCCAAGGATTAATAAAATAACAGTGGGAGGTCGAGCTTTTAGTTACAGGGCCCCTAAACTGTGGAATGGTCTTCCCGCTTCTATAAGAGATCTCAGCCTTTAAATCCCGGCTGAAGACTCACTACTTCAGTTTAGCATATCCTGACTAGAGCTGCTGATTAACCGTACAGACTGCATCTCTGTTGTTAGTCATTAGCACTAAAACATAAGTAACATGATAGTTATAATTGAATACTAACCCTCACCTATTCTGTTTCTGTTCTCGGTACTCAAATGTGGCAATTGGTGCCACGACCCACCTGCCAAGTTGTTTGCCTGCCTATGGTAAAGTCATCCCTGATGGAGGATCACAGGAATCATGGGAAAGAGGGATCCTTTCATTGGATTGGCTGGCCCAGCACTGTTTCAGCCGTGGAATGGCCAAATGGGGGAGGCAGCTTGATGGATGAGGTCTCCAGGATTCTAAAAATATCCAAATCTTATTATGTGATATCATCTACTGTTAAATTCTGCTCCGTACTTCTAAAATTTTTATTTTTATGCTGTATTAAGGATTTATTCTGTTCTGTGTATTGTATTGACCCCCTTCTTTTGACACCCACTGCACGCCCAACCTACCTGGAAAGGGGTCTCTCTTTGAACTGCCTTTCCCAAGGTTTCTTCCATTTTTTCCCTACAAGGTTTTTTTGGGAGTTTTTCCTTGTCGTCTCAGAGAGTCAAGGCTGGGGGGCTGTCAAGAGGCAGGGCCTGTTAAAGCCCATTGCGGCACTTCCTGTGTGATTTTGGGCTATACAAAAATAAATTGTATTGTATTGTATATGATTATTATTAATATATACAATCATTTAGCATTGTTAATTAAAAAAATATATATCTATACAAACATTATAGGAAAACACAGTCTAAAACTTAATCGAAAACAAGTTGTGTATTTAACAAGTTGAAATAAGGCTGGCTGGTGAGGGAAGGTTCCAAAACCAAAGGTAATAAAATGTAAAGTGAGTCAAATGAAACTGGGCATCTTCAATATCAGCAATGTATATGTATATTAGTCCAAGGTTAATATTAATCTTTTGAACACCATTACCTAGCTGATTGAAACAAAGAATTTTAGAAAATATTAAAACAGGATCTGGAATACACCGGAACACTTCCATAGAGTGACACCACTATGAAGACATTTTATCAGTTAAAGAAAACGGAGACTTAAAGACTTTGTTTTAAGCATATGTTTTCAAATGAGTTTGTTAAACAGTTAATGCTGAAAAGTTGCAAGCAAACAACTGTTACCGGCCTTAAGCCTCGGGGAACCTGGGCCAGGTACAAGCCACTGTTTCTTCAGGGTGTAGGTGCAGCGGTAAGGTGACAAAAGGATAAAAGAAACAGGAAGCAGTTAAGGAAGCTCTGACCATACTTAATTTTATTCTGATTTCCCCAGAGGTATATAACTGGTTCAGTCTCTGCCTAGATCAACAAGTCAATTGGTTAAACAATGGTACATACCAATTTCCTTTGCTGAACAGTAGTGTGTACACATTTTTATTGGTTAAACAATGGTACTGTTGCTAACTATCAAAAAGTACATATACCACTGTATGTTGATCTGAGACGATGTTAGTTTTTAAACCAAGTAAATACATGCATTTTCTAAGGAAGCAGGCAGTTCTGTTATCACAGTGTTGTATGTTGATGAGATACAAACCAACATAGTTTGATCTTCAAAGCAGGTGACTCTTATGTAAGACAGGTAAATATCTATGTCCTGTAGACAGCCATCAACAATAAACTGTAACAGAATTATTTGGGAAGTTTGCCTTTTCGTTTATCATCCCAGTCTCAGACAAAGGGTACCTATTTTCGATTCATTTATTGAGTTTTACATTTGATATTTACACGAGAACAACTCACAGAGATGTCTTGTCTTTTAAAAAAAGAACACCAATTTATAGCACATAACACAACATTAAAAGAAATCAAGCTAAGTGTAAAGTGTGTTTGGAAATATTTCTTTCAATGAGGGAAGCACATGCTAGGCCGAAACATTCTCAGTTACTGTTTTAAAAGAAATTAATTTCCATGGGATGTAGTGGGCCCCTGCAGGAATCATGCACAGATCAAACTTGCTCACAGTAGGTTCATTTAGAGTAGTGGTTCTCAAACTTAGTCCTGGAGACCCCATGTGGCTGCAGGTTTTTGTTTCAACCAGTTTCACAATCAGTGAGTCATTATTGATCTCATTTAATTAGGGGGGCTTTCCTCCTTTTCTCTTATTCTGCATTCAGAAAAGCACAGCAGTGTGATTATTACATTTATAAGACATTTAGAAATATTTTTATTTTTGCTGTAGCTTTTAATGCTTAACTCTCTTTTGCTTTCCTATTGCTATGCCTTTTCTGTGTAGTTTGTTTCCTTCATTGTTTCTTAATAATGACAATTAACAATGAGGTATGCAGGCAAAAGACACTCGCTGTTTTAAAGCTACAACTATTTCTATGTCTGACCCACTATTGTGCTAATTAGTAGATAATGGACAAAGCTTACTATTGTAAATTCTGCACTGAACCCAAAACATAGAACCTGGTAAATAACAACTTTCTTAATTAGACTAAGAATTCAATTAACAACAGAAGATGATTGGGGCAAAAACCTACAACTACAAGGGGTCCCCTGGTCTGAGTCTGAGAACCACTGGTTTAGGGTCACCATACAATCTAATAACATGTCAATGGACTCCACTTCCAGAGAAAATCATGAGGGCATATGTAGTTCAAGGAAACTCCGCACAGAAGGCATTCCAATAAGGGATCAAAATAGAATCCAGTTAGTTAGGTATAGTTAGCCCATTACTGGGCTGCCTGTGATACAGACTCCTTATGATTCATATACTATTTATTACATATACTTGTCATTTGGAAGTTTCCTTCACAGTAGTTTGTTTTAAGTAGTAGACTCTACTGAAAAGAATGCATATGAAATATGATAGAAGAATATAAAAAAATGACCGTATATTTCAGCAGAGAATTTATACACAGGGTTGTGATGTGTATTTTCAGATTAAGCTTTTTTCCTTATTTGATACTTTTTGTTTCTCTTTATATTGCTATACATTTAATTAGAAATGCATTTTTTTATTAGGGAAATTTTATATGTCATTTTTAAAGGCGAGATAACTTTGAAAGAGCATTTGCCAGTTTTTCTGTTAATATTCCTGCATTTTGTTTTTTATTATAGCAAAAATGAAAGTGACATAAGACAAAATGCCTCATTAAAGGATATTTTTGAAGTTAACATTTTTTTCATAATTGTTGCATGTTGTAATTTGCCCCAGACACTTTTGCTTTGTTATTTGAACCCGTATTTATAAATTTAGCAAAAAAAGTTATACCCACACAATGGCTGGAAATAGTGCCTAATAATGAAAGAAAACACTCACCCTTGGACTATTTTACATATTCCACACAGAGTTTATATCTGTCTTTTGCTATTGCAAAAAGATCATTTTCAACAAGCTGAAGACACCATTGCTTTGAAAAGATGGTTATTTAATTTCAAAATCCATTTTACACATTTTATAAATATGGCCCACTCATTCTAAATTGATTTTCAGCATATTTCTTTTCCATATATTGTTTATAAATTTCAGAACAAAGTCATACTGTTCATGATTTAGATTTAGAAATGTATAAAGTAATAAAATATCAATGTACTACTTCCAATTAGGGCATGTTATCAGGCAGTGACAAATCTGTTAATTACACCCTGGAGATCTCTACTTTTGGTTTGAAAACTAATAGTAAAAGGCAACATTTCCTCTAGTGACTGTGAGAGAAAATGTCTGATGAAAAAATGATGGCATTTAATATCTCTTATTTTTAAAAAGTGCACATTTAAAATACATTTCCTTTTAGAAATGTAATAAAATGTAATAATGACATTTACTGTTAGTAGAACAGTAAACTGATGATATTTTAAGCATATTTTAGGTTACTCCAGAAATTAGCATTCTGGGACAAAAATACAAATCATAAAAAGTCTTTGACACATTGACACATATCTTGGTAATTATAATGAGGCCCCAACAGGATGAACTGAACCATCTCCATAATCACATTAATAGCTTTTTCTAAATATATACATTTTTACTGAGGTTTTCTTCATTTTGCTACATAACATTCAAAATACGTTTTATATTAATACAAATTTATTATAAAACGATTAATTAATTTGAATAACTTCTTTCAATTATATGTTTGCTGAAGACCAAAGCCTATTCCAGGAAGAGAGGATAAAATATAGGATTTCATTTTTGGCACACATTCATTTTGCCTTTCTTTAGATTCAGAAAAGTAGAAAAGTTAGCATATTGCGAAGGGTTACAAAAAACATTCATGAGTGAGAGCACCACCAGACTGGAACAAGGCTTTCATTTATATACAGTAGCATGATATTCTTACTTGTATGCCTCCCCTAGACTAGGAGGAGGAGGAGAGGTTAGGAGCATGACTAGTTAAACTATTATACTAAAACTGCTGATTCTCTCCACATCTTATCAGTTGATGCAGATGGAATATGGTCAAACTCCAGTTTTCTGAAGGTATTAAAACAGTCATCATTTTCTGGCTTCACTATTCTTAGTACATCATGTTATCAGTGTTGGTGATCTGACTTACCATGATGGTGTCAACAGTAAATGATGGAGGTTGAACTAAGCACCTTATCCATTGGAGTACCAGATGTTAGGATCATTGTGGAGGAAGTAACACTTTGGTGCTGCCACAAGTAGCTGCCTGCAACAACTCTGTGTTGTTTTGTTGTTATTTATACTTATCTTTTACCAACTTTTCAATGGATAACATAGATAACCAAAAATGTGAGGAAGGATTCACACTCTCTTACATATGGCAGCAACTGCTGGACCTGAGGCATTTGTCTACTACAGCATAGATTCCAGTGAACGAGAACAATCACCCAACTCTGCAACAAGAGAAGAAGGTACAGACTGTACCTGGCTTTGATTGTCATGAGCGATGTAAGATTGCTGGTGAATAAAATTGATAAGCTTTTAACACTAATCAGGAGCCAAATGGAATACAGACTCAGCAGTCTCATGTGCATCACTGAGACGTGGCTTAGAGCAGAAACAGTGGACTCCGTGGTTGCACTGAATAGATTTTCATTCATACAGACAGAAGTAGGAGTGAAAGCTGCAAGAAGAAAGTAGGTGGATTTGCCATTTTTGTGAATGAAAAATAGTGCAACCCTGGCCACATTACAATTAAAGCACAGGTATGACACTCGAATGTTAATATGCTCGCAGTGGGCTTTACATCCTTATTATATGGCGAGAGTTTTCACATGCTATTTGTGCTGGCAGTTTACATTTGACAGACGCAGCAATTGCAACAGAAGCAGTAAACTCTGTAACAAACAAACTCACTTTTGACCATTCCAGTGCTTTCATCACAATTTTTGGGAACTTTAACCATGTTTCACTTTCTTCCAACCTCAACAATTTTTGACCAGTTTTTGGACTGTACAACAACAGAAAACAGGACCCTGGACTTATTATATGCAAATGCTAAAAAGGCATATAACTCTTTTGCTTTGTCACCTTCAAGCTGATCAAACCATAATTATTACAGCTCATACCTGTATATAATAAACTCATTCTCTAAAGATTGCCAGGAAGCACCAAGACAATGAAGGAATGGACAAAAGAAGTTGAGGAGGCTCTGAAGAATGTCTTTGAGAGCACTGACTGGGGTATGCTTTGTGAGTCACACAGCCAGTGTATCACAGATTACATCAGGTTTTGTGTGGATAACACAGTCCCCACACAGACTGTACACTCTTTTCTCAAGAACAAGTGATGGATCACAACAAACTTGAAAGTCCTGCTGAATATGAAGAAGAGAGACTTCTGCTCTGGAGATAAGGATGAAATCAAGTTGGTGCAGTCAGAACTGAAGAAGCTGCTCCGTAAGGGGAAAGCCCAGTACAGAGACAAACTTGACCACAAGTTACAACAAAACAACAAGAAAGAAGGGTGGAACAGAATGAGGACTATCACTGGCTATAAGCAGGCTGTAAAACATGCAGAGGATGGGAACAAGAACAAAGCTATAGAATGGAAACAGTTATCAGGTCTGAATCATTCTTGTCAGTCCTCTGCCAACACTGCTAACTTCTGTGTGCAAGGAGGAGGTTCCAGAATTCCAACTGCCATCTGCACCCTGCATGAACTTCCCCTACAATGACATCACACCTGTGGTCTCCAGTCCCCCTGCATTCCCTGAACTGTGTGTCTCTCTTGATCAAGTAAGGAGAATGCTGGAAAAACTCAGCATAAACAAGGCTTCAGGGCTGGTTGGCATCAGTCCACTGAAAACATGTCAGCCAGCTCTGTGGGGTCTTTCAGCACCTGCAATCTCTTTCCAAGAATTTATAGAAGGTTTCCCAGCTGTGGAAAACATCATGTGTGGTTCCAGTGCCAAGGAAAGGGCAATCCAATTATCCCAAGGACTTCAAACTAGTTGCTCTTACTTAATTAATCATGAAGACCTTTAAGAAGCTGGTCCTAAAACAGCTATGCTCCCTTGTTTTGGAACATCTGGATCCTCTGCAGTTTGTCTATCAGGCACATGTAGGTATGTAGGATGCTCTCATCTACATGCTCCAGAGAGCCTACTCCCACTGACAAAGCCAGATCCACAGTTATGATAACGTTCTTTGATTTTTCTAATCTTCTTAACTTCATTCTGTCTCATCGACTGGGAACAAGCTCAAGGCTTTGAATCTTAATGCTCCAACAATCTTCTGGATCATGGACTTCTTTAATAATAGACAGCAGTTTGTGAGGGTGAGAGAGTGTCTATCAGATGGTGGTGTGTAATATTGGACCAACTCAAATGAATGCCCTGTCCCCATTCTTGTCTACCCTCTACACAACAGACTGCCGGCACAATAAGAGAGTTTTCCATCTACAGAAATTTTCAGATGACTCATCAATTACAGGCTGTATGAAGTAATAGTACTTGTACTTGTCTTGTGGCAGAGGGACAACAACCTGCAACTCAGGTATGCCAAGAATCCTCTGAAACCAGTCACCATCCAGGGGTAGGACGTTTAAGTAGTGTAGGGCTGCAAGTAGCTGAGGGTTCACATGAACAACAAACTAGACTACACTGACAATGTACAGTACAAGGAGGCCCAGAGCAGACTGCACTAGCTAAGAAGACTCAGATCTTCTGATATGTGCAGCAAGCTGCTGGAAATATTTTAAATATTTTATCATAAATGAACTCCAATATGTGAAAAACAGTGGCTGTGACTGGTTGTATTTCTTCTGTTGTGCATATTTTCTAGGTAGCTCTGTGTACAATATCAATGTTAGCCCTTAAACATTATTAATTTGCTAGTCTTTCTAGTTGTAATAAACTAAATATGTAAAGTTTTCAAGTCAATGCTAGGGATGATGTTCTAAATCAGTTGATATTTTTGTTATTTAATTTTACATTTACTAGCTATCAAATCAGCTATACAAATATAGCAAGAAAAAAATTAATGTGTGAATCAGAGTGCAGATACCTATCTTTTTATATACAGTAAGTTACTAATTCTCTCAACTCTGAAACAAATGGTATTATATTACAAAAGTATTGAACATTTTGCAGTATTTTGCAAAGATATTGCCTTCTTTTTGCCCGTAGCATTCCGTACACAAGCTTTTGTCTTGTGAGAGTTGAGGAGAGATTGAGCACATACATAGTGTGCAATCAAGAGATAGGAACTGAAATAACTTTATAGACTTTAATTTTAATCAGGTTGTTTAGGGCAGACATTTTAATGTGGGTGGAGTAATGGTGCAGAGCTAGCATTCCTGCCTTGCAGTGCCTGGAGCTCAGGTTTGATTGCTAGCCTAGTCAAGTTCTGAATGGAGTTAGCACATTTTCCTTATTTGTACATGGATTAATTAGTATGAGTAAGAGTGTGTTACTGTAGAAGATTACTTGTTTTTTTTACTGAACACTGTAAAGGCAGAAAGCATTTAACTCTTAACAATGACACATTTCCAGTTACAGTCATACAACAGGTCACAGTCTACAGTTATGCACACTCATGATACTGTCACACACGTGCTCATGGGAGGCAACTAAATGGGCCAAAGGAAGGTAATTCCATGCAAGGCCAGGGGGTGGCAGGGTGCAATAAACCCTTCTCTTTTATCTCTGCAGACCAGACATGGGAAATTCTGCTTGATTCCTACAATGTCACTTCCGGTTCGAGCCTGATGATGTCACTTCCGGTCCGGACTCCAAGAATTCCACTTCTGATTTCCTCCCTCTAAGAATGTCATTTCCGGTTTCTGGGCCCCGAGAATGTCACTTCCGGTTCCAGGCCGCGATGACGTCACTTCCTCCAACCTTAAAAGCAAGACTCAACTCTGTTGACATCTGTGCAACCTATTTGCCTTTTGCTGCCAGGATTCAGGTAAACAGGTGGCTGCCCCAGACCTTTTTTCATGTGTCAAGGCTATTTATGTGCTGTGGAAGGCTTGTACGGGGACCACTGAGAAAAGAAAAGTGTTCATGGCTCACCTTGCAGAGTTGGTTCGTCGTCACTTCTTACAAGAAAAGGTGATGGATAAAGCAAAAGAGGATGCAACATCGACAAGCTTTTGTTTCAAGACCGCCGTTTCCCCAGCCCCTTCAGTGTAATAGTAACCACAGCACAGAGAGAAGTGCGTACATTGCAACAGGTACACATGTTGTAAATGTAGAAAGGCCGGTCCTTGGGTGTGTGGGAACTGTTAACATTTGAATCTGATTGCATATAGCGCGGAACTGACCTCTCTGTACTATTCTTTCCTCTGCATTTCCCAGAGTACAAAAGAAACACCACCATGCACCAAAATGTGGAGACTGGGCAAGGTAGGGAAAAAACAAAAACAAATGTGGTCACTGATTACAAGGTATGTGAATGAATATAATGTTGCATCAGTGCCACAATGTTTTCCAAAATGTACTATACAGGTCATAAAATGAGTTATTCCAAATATCATATATACCTATGTCTCTGTTTTTTGTCAGTGCGGCTTTGACATCATGGACCATAAGGTGCATACTAATTCAGTGTGAGCATTAACACTCAATAAAACTGAATAAAAAAAAAAATTCAAGTGACAGTGAGATACGAAGAAGGCAGATTCACCAGCGCTCGTGTGTCAGCTTCTATCCCTCCAGATCAGAGAATTTCCAGTTCCATTGTTTCAAAACACCACTCACATCTACAGTTATTCCCAGTTTCAGATAAAAAGTGACCGCGTCAGATCTTGGGGGCGTTGTATCGTGATTGTGACTGAAAGAATTAAAGTGAAAAAAAAAAAAACGCTAACTTTTACAAGTACTGTAAATTTACACCAGCTCTTACAGATACAAATCAGATCAAATGTATGTTTTTAGTGTATAATATTAACAGTAAGAGCTGCTCACTACTGAAAACAGTAAACTTGCCGGGGAGCTGGTTTCGAACTCACAACCTCCGGATTATAAGGCAGCAAATCTTACCGCTACACCATGGAAGCTGTTGTAGTGTACTTGCACCTTTTGTGAAAGTGTTTATTTGATATTTGGCCATCAGCCTTCACACATTATACAGTTCATGTCTACATTTTGTCATTTATTACTAAAACATGAAAAACGTTTCTGTTTTAACGATGTGTTTACATAGATTGTTGTAGACAAAAAACACACATCAAATTATTTCCCCTTACAATTCTGGGTAGCTCACTCCCCGATAATCAATCAAGGCAGGAACTGGGAGAACGTCTTGCCCGTTCTGAGGTGGTGGGGGGGATGGTATAGCAGGCTGCTTGCTTCTTGAGCTTATCGATACATTTAGAAGATAAAAGAGGCTGACGGAGAGGTGTGAAGGGATTTAAGATGGGCCGGATTTACGCGTTTTTTCGTAGGCTCAGGTAATTCTAGTGTTAACAGCCTTTTTGCCTGACCAGCAAACACACACATATATAATTTGTAGAATCAAATGCTGCTAACCATTAGTAAAGTGAACTTTTCTGAAATACGAAAATGAATGAATTTGCATATCTTTGTTTTAATCTACATTAAATGATTTGCTTCTTTGTTTGTTCATAGTTATTATAGCTAAAATTACATTACTTGTAAAAAAATACCCTGAAACTTGATTAAAACTATTGTGTTGCATGAAGTGATTAATGCATGTGAATATGAATAGGAGATTAATTTTAATCTCTAACCCCATAATGTTTGAGAGAGCTGGTCCTGCTGCCTCACAATAAGTGACAGTGTACTACAGAAAGCTCTTTTAAGAGATTGTTAAAAGCAATGCACTCCTGGGGCTACCTGAAGTAGCTAATACCAGCAAAATGTCTCACCAAAATAGGAATCTTGGCTAAAGTAATTTTTGACTCAGAATATTCTTTCTTTTGACTTTAACTATGAAAATGTTAACTCCAAATTATGTTAAAAACACCTATTTAGCTGTTGATTTACATTTTATATTTGAAAAATACTGATTTAGATTTAACATTAAATTTTTTTTTCTCTGAATATAGTTATGCACCATTTTAATAGTAATAACACAACACTGAGGGGAAACATCAAGACAAACTAACTTAAGAAGAAATATTTATAGAACAGGTAAGACACCTGACAGTGCCGACTACTGCAGAGAAAGGAAACATTTTTAAAATAACCCAGGAAAAGAAAAAAACACTGCAATTACTAGCTTCTCTTTCGGTTTGGATCACTCAAACGAAAGGGAGTTAATAATGCAACTTTGTCACCATCCATGTTATGAATTACATAAAATAAAAGACTGCAAGTGCCCAATATACAGATGTAAAAAACAAGCAAAATCTGATTATGTGTGTGCTGCTACCGTATTAACAGTAGTCGTTAGTGACACTGTCAAGCATAGTTAGGGTAAATGCTAGAGATCCAGCCATACAGCTCAGGAGTTTAGAGGCTGTAGACAGATCATTTATTTAGGTCTTCAGAGGAATCTGAAGAAAATGATGCATAAATATTTTCTTTCTGTATGCAAAACTAATAAAAAAACAAACAAAAATAATAACTTGTAGTGTTAAATTAAAACATTTAAGTGCATTGTTTTAATAAATGTCTGTTAAATTTAAATGTTTAAGTGCATAGTTTAGTAAATGTCTAGTTGAATAAATTCATACATCATAATTTAAATGACCAAACTGTTTGAAACAGAGAACCGCAGAAGCCCTTTTCACATGTTACTGGAAGAAAAACTTTGTACACAGATACACTAAAGTAATTAATTAAAAGTGTAACATTTTCCATTCATTTGAAACTCTTAAATAAAATGCTGTGTTTGTAAAAAATAGTTATGCATTGAATTACAGCACTATACATAGCAAAATACTCTTAAAATAACTTCTGAAGTGGCACTTTGCTGGTTTGTGTGGTTTACTTTCAGAAGAGTTCTTCACGTGTGTAGTTGGTTCTTTGGGCTTGGAAAAGTTGTCTAAAATAGAAACCTTTGATGTATGGTGGGCTACTTAGCAGGATACTGACATACCAAGACAACCTTGGACTTGGACTGTGGTATCATATGCAACAAGAGTTCTTTTAAAAATATGAAGCCCATGAGATTTTACAAATCTGTTACCATCTACTCATGGCTATTTATGGAACCTGTTACAGATCTAAATGAATAAAGGTTCTTTAATGAACTTTCATGTGGATAGTTCTTTTGGGACAAAAAATTAGTTCCTCTATTGCATTGCTCTGAAGAACCCCTTTGACGCCTTTATTTTAAAGAATGCAAGGTATGTCTGCCTTTATTTCCCCTTACAAGGGATAATTTCTATGATACACCCACATTTCATAATACAGTAATAATTTAAAAAAATGCTTGGTTTGGTATACTGATAACCAAAGCACTCATCTGCATTAACTCCTGTCTCTCTTTCTCACACATACACACAGACACATGTTCCAAACGTTTCTTTTTCTTTCTACAGAACCATCCAGGGACAGCAGCAGCTCTTTTTAGATATAGGAATATCATGGTTTAACTCTGTTTAACTCCTCCAAGTGTCCCTGTTTTATTAAACTATGTGTAGGTGTTAAAGGATCAAGTCCTTTAACTTTCTGCCTCCCTAAAAAGTGAAGCACACCCTGATTCATCCCAGTTATGGACCAGAAGCTCCCTCATCACAGCTGGATGGGAAAGTCCTGTTCTCCCATACATTCGTCCTGACCAGACTGTTATAGGGGCAAAATTAATACCAGCTTTCCTGACCAGTGACAACTGGCTGTAGCCAAAACGTTTTTTTCCTTTCTACCAAACATCAAAGGTCTCTCACATGTTTTGCTTTTCCTGCTAACTTCCTTGAAAACCATTCTGGCTCTTTCCAGTGCGCCTCAACTTCTTTGACATTGTGTTACTCTTTAATTAAAATTAAAATTTTGATGGTGACGATGGTTACCAATAATGTTGTCAGGATTTATCAGACTGGAATGACAAGGTATGCTTAGACTGCAGTATTGTCTCTCCATGAGGAGTCTCCTTTGATGTTCTCAATGTTATAACTACACACTTTTGGTGGTGTTATACACTTCTGTATTTGTATTTTAAGGTTTTCAACCATTTTTTAATTTTACTTTTACGTTTGGAAGTTTTTGTTTTTATTTATGCAACATGAAAGGTGCCAGGAACTGTGTGTCAGGTGACTGTGATCGTTGTATTCATTAGACTTCCAGTATAAATATTGTCGTGATTTCAATAATGAATATCCCTCAGTTTGTTAAAGGATAAAGAAAACAATCAAGTCTCTTAATATTCATTTTCTTTCTTTCATATTCACAGGTCTTGAATCTCTTCTTTGTCCTAGACTTTATTTCCTAATTTGTTCCTTTGATATGATTGCCTATGCTATTTATTTTTCTTTTCTCCAGTTTTTTGACTTTAGCATGGCACAGACTACAATTTCTGATTCATGTTTACACCTCTCAGTCTTTTCACTTTTTACAATAATCCCTGGAGACACAACAGTCACACATGCAGTTCGAGAAATATTTTAACTAAACTTTGAAATATCTTCATTATTAAGAATTTAAAATCCCCACAGATACCTGCTTAAACAATAAAAATTTTGTTTGAAATTACAACAATCTGTTTTTTTCAGGAATACAGGAAAGAATTCTACTCTCTATATGTAAAATCCTAAGCCTAAAAGTGCAACAAATCTACGTAACTTTTTATGTGCCATTTTTTGTCATGCTTTAAATCAGGCTTATTTTAACTCTTTTAGGGCTAATTTTTTTGGTTTCTTTTCTCCCAGGGCTGAATATTTTTCCAAAAACTAACTTTTTTTTAAAAAAGAACACAAAGCAATTGTTTAACATATCAAATCAACAAAAAATATTTATTTTTGACAAATGTTACTGTTTTGCATGTTGTATGAGCCTGCATACTATATGATTTCACATACTGTACATGTTACAAAGCAAAGTCCTGCAAAGGTTTGTATTTTTTGTGCCACACTTTGTGGGCTTGTCTGGTATATATTGGCAGAAAAAAGGTGTCCCTTGTTTTTTATCATTGATTCATCCACAGACAAATCACGGCCAGGCTGTTAAAATTGTTTACGTGTTGGTTCCACAATGTCAAGCAGGGGCTGAACTTTATACATTGGGTTATAGCCTGTCTCACCCCTTGGGATTTGCTTTTGGTTATCACAGAAGTGCATAAAACTTTGCAGGAGCACGTACCTCTCACGCAGCATAAGCTGTCCAAAGCCACCAGGGGACAAAGCATGTTTGGACCAATGCTCCCTGTAGTTATATTGCCAGTGTAGTCCCATCTCTTTTTGTAATGCCACAAAGCCTTTCATCTCATCTTTTAATGTGGCTTTTTGAAAAACTAGAATGCGGAGCAAGCACATCCTATGATTCAAAAAATTGCTCTGCATATCTGTTTGTCTCGTCTGACAGTAGTCCAGCGGCTGGTAATCTGTCGTGTCCAACAGTTAGCCATGCCGTCTTGTAAAGTCCGGTAGCCAGTTTGGCTCCCACGGATCAATGTCGGGGTATTCCTCCCACGCGAACCATGCTGTAGGTGCATCGGCTGCGCGAATGTGCTCAGCTGGCATCCAATCAGCTGGGGCGGCATTGGCTGGTGTCCGATCAGCTGATGCCGGGTTCTCACTCTCTTGCTCATTCTCCTGATCACTGTCAATAAAATCAGATTCTGTAAAATCAGAGTCCGACTCAGTGATAATAAGCAAAACATCGTCTGCTGAGTATTTTCTTTTCTGCATTTGCTTCGCTCCCTCGTGAGATGTCGTTGCCATCTTGTCTTTGTTTACATTTGTTTACATTTTGCAACTCACGCACACGCAAGAATTAGTTGCTGAGTCAATGAGTCTAACATTCCTGCATGCAGACAGGGAATGCCTGTGACGTGACAGTGAGTTTTGTCGCCGTTAACAGCTGATTGTCTCTCTCTATCCCAGGATGTCGACTTTTGTCGACAAGCGCCCTCAACCCCTCCTGTCGACTTTTGTTGACAGCCGCCCTAAAAGAATTAAAACATACATATATATTTTTGGTATCATTCTTTACAGAATTTATCGAACGTTAATGTGATGTTGTTGGATTTTCAGATTCTTATTCTGTTTTTAAATTATAAACTAAAAAATATCAAGAACTCACGTCCCGTGAGACGAGACTTTGTACCAAGAGACTTAACCCTGCCCGGGGCCTCAAATAAAAGACAAAAAGTAGGACAGCTGCTGCAAAGGCTTTTAAATGTTTGAAGCACTGCGTGTGATGTACCTGATTGAGCAAAGAGGAGGTCAAAAAAAAACTGGATTTGTTTCCCATTGTATCACAGTTTAAGAGGGGGTTTCGGAGGAGTGACCACATCTCCTTGGGGTGCGTTCAGCCCCCCTCAACACAACGTGAGCGGCAGAGATGCAAAGTAGCTGGCGCATAGTGCAAGCCAGGGGGTTGGCGAGCAAAGCGAGCAGGGGGCAAACTCCCTATAAATAATAATTTTTCTTTTGTACATTTACAGATTTTACTAATGTTCTGGCCACAGCTGGGGGTTGCCCCCCAGTAGAGAAATATTTATAATGCTTTCCTATACAGAGGTGTAACAAGCTGTGTGCAGCCATAGTTATTTGGATGTGGAAGAACCTAAGAATCTTTTAATGTAGTTTTAGGTAACTTTTGCTTTTGTTTTATCACCTATTTGCCATCACATCTGAACTTTAGCATTCACTATATGGATGAATGCTCATGGGTATTCAACATTGCTTCTTCAGACTCAATGCCACCTTTAGCTTTGGTGTAACCTAATCACTAAAGGTCAATTGTGTTCATTGTTCACAAAAAATCATTATAATTAATATGTTTAAAAGTTTAGTTTTGTAATAATTTTAAAATATAAATTCAGGACGCTAAGGGTACATTTTGAATGTGTCTGAAAATGTTTTTTAAGTGTCATACAAGTGTAAGAAAACAAGGAAGAAAATATTTTTATTATAAGATTTGGTTTTAATGTTTGAAAGAATTATGAAAGATTCATGTCTGAAAAGTAAAGAAAACATCTTAAAATGTATACAGGACAAAGGGATTAAAGACACTTAATGTGCACATTCTGTAAACGCACTGTTTTCCTTCTGAAAACGTATCATTTAAATATCTAGAAACATTTACGAAGAACATGGAAAAGACAAACTAAATGATCTGACAGCCTGTTTGTAATTAGAATTTTAAATAGCTTTATACAAATTACAGATCCTTGATGCTGTTATTAATGAGAAACACAAAACAAAGGAGCTTGATTGCTATGCTATTATCCATAGAATGAGGGTAGCAAATAATCTGTCAAGGTTGAATTTAGTAACAGCTAATTCATGGGAAATCTATTTAAACAGGCTTAAAAAATAAATGTGCATTGTAGGGGTTCATTAAAATGAGACTTCTTTGTTTCAAACACTTGTTAAGAATCATTAACAGATATTGGTTCACCAAAATATATCTCTATGAACAATAGTTAAAGACTATTAGAGCACTTGCACTCTGAAATGGTTATTGCATTAAACCTAAATACGAATATTATAAAACTTACATGGGCAATTTGTTAACAGGTTACTCATTTTAATCAAAGTAAGCAGTTAGGTCTTAAATTTGGAAGTGAAAAGAATTAACATGCATGTCTTTGGGATGACAGAGGAAGGCTGGAATTGCTAGGTAAGAGCCCATTTAGATATGGGTAGAAAGGGCATACTCTATACAGACATTGTCTGGGCTGGGATTCATATGCTGGGATTTCCTGAGGCACCACTGCTGCCAACTTTGTCATCGTGTTTCCCAGTTTTCATAAGATCAAAGAATATAAGAAATCTGACAAACGTAAGGAGACCACTCAGTTCATCAAGCTAGTTTGTTTAAAGTTGATATGATGTCCCAATATCTCATCCAGATTTTTCTTAAAGGTTGTCAAGGTTTTTGCTACAACTACATGCCTTGGCAGTTTGTTCCAGAGTTTCACAACTCTTTGCATAAAGAAGTGTTTAATTGGCTTCAGTCTTAAATGTACGTGAAAAAAAGTACGTGATTCGCCCTTAAGCGGAAAAAAAAATGTCTTTGAAAAAAACTGTATAGAATCAACCAGGTTTAAACTAGAAACACATTTACAAATAAAATAAGTCAAATGATGGATGCACTGGTAAAGGAAATCTGGCTTTGTTGTTTAACAAAGGATTCATGAAGGTAATAAGAAAGCATTAATAACATTATAATCTTTCGGATTTAAGGTTTAATAGTCTATATATGGTAAATATGATGCTTGAAATTGTTTATTGGAGTAAATACATCCATCCATTCATTACCCAATCCACTATATCCTAACTACAGGGTCACGGGGGTCTGCTGGAGCCAGTCCCAGCCAACACAGGGTGCAAGGCAGGAAACAAACCCTGGGAAGGGCGCCAGCCGACCGCAGGGAGTAAATACAAGTGAATGCTATTTCCCTACTATACCTTTCCATTAGTAAATAACAGAATCTATTGGAGTCACCTGAGCTCATGCCATGTATTTCAGTCTGCAAATTTTTACAAATAACGTCTTAGCTACACAGTAACTCATTCTAGTAACTGATTTATTGGTCAAGGCAGTGATGCTGGGGCCTCCAGCAATTGACTGCTGCTTTCTACCACAAAACAAAAGAGGCTTAATAATAATATAAAATAATATCTCCATTAACCATCACAATTATTTCTACTTAATGCAGGTTAACAGAACAGTAGACAATAATCAAGATCCTTAACATAACGGACTCCCAGAAACAGCAGCAAAAAGGAGATATCTTATGTGACCAAAAAGAGCAAAAAATAGCAGTTATAAAGGAAACATTCCAGAAACCAGAAACTTGTCAATGGCTTCTATAGCTTATTTTGTATTATCAAAATGGACGTGCTCTAAAACAGAATACAAATGAAGCGTTTGCAATCACACTTCATAACCTCCTTTCAACCCTGGAGCCAGAGTATTACTAGCTTGAACGTTTGCCAAACTAAAATCAGGAAAGAAAATATTTCCTGGCCTTCTCAGAGTAGAATTTTTATGTCCCCCAAAAATATTCAGTATTAAAGCCCTTGGATTGGATTACAATGAGATGCACAGATTCAATGACAATGTAATGCAACAAATGGGCACTGGCCGAGGAAAAAAGTTTATTAGCCAAAAACAAGAAAAAGACCCTTAAAAGACAAACTTGCAGATTGGTAACAAAAAACTATTATGTTAAAAAATATTAACACCTTCAAAGTAAAACTAACATTAAAAAAGAAATCATTTCAGCATTTCCCCAAACCCCCAGAATCTTAGAGAAAAATCTGAAAAACACAAATTTAAATGTATGAAAACGTTGCAAAATCATGACAGACACTTCAGCACAAGAGTCATGAAAGAAATAGAAAATAACCCCCCTACCCCAGCTTTTTTAGGAATTAAATGGAGTTTCCATTGTCACTAATGTCAATGTTATTTGTAGGGTTTCTGTCCTCCACCTCTGTAAGTTTGGTATTCATTGATCACTGCCACCATTATTCTATTGAAAAAATTCTCTACATTATACCTTGTTACTACACGTAAGCTTTCTTAATCCTATTTTTTATTCTTACTGCTTTAAGTTAATTTGCTCAGATATTTTCTGCCAAGGTTGTCGGTATTAGACCCATTTTCTAACATTTCTTATATTTGTCAAAAATGATAATTTTTTATACCTTCCTTCTAATAACTTTTAAAATTTCTTATATTACTAAATATAGTACACACAATACATTAAATTAACTCTCAATTTGTATTTAAGGGTTATCTAAAAACTAGCAGATTCATGCTTCTCATACATTTTTAAAAATACATACAGTATACAAATAACAAAACAGAAATACCCATGATTTGCATTTTTTTAATGTAGACTTTATTCAAAAAAATCTATTTTCTAATGTAACAGAGTGGTGTATATAACAAGTAATTTTTCATGCAGAACAAATGGGTGATTTTCTAAAATAAGATACATTAAAATACAAGGATCATTAGTTAGAAGCATTTTTAAGTACACAATTTGAGAGACATTTATAAGGGTCTTGTAAGACAGCAATAAAAATTAGGAAACAAGAAAGCCTCTAGGCACAACAATTTTAAAAGCATTTTAGTCAGTTCAAACTTAAAAGTTTCTTCATATTGCTGTACAGTCCTCAGATATATAAAACATTATAATTTTGTGAATAATATGTGTAAACGTTTTAGTTAGACTACATTTGAAGAAGGCTACCGAAATTATATAGTGTAAAATCATATATCATTTTTGCAAAGGAAAAGTCAGTATTTTAATTAAGGCAAATTTTTATCATTAAATAAATGACATCATTAATCATTTTGTTAAGCAAATCACATGACTTTCAGGGACACCACCTAGAAAGGTTGATAAATATTTGTGATTTACATAAAACATTTATAAGCTGTTTTGGACAAAACTTTAGCTAAATAAATAACAATGTATTTCCAGGATGGCTGGTGTGTGGTGTCTTTGTTAGAATACGTCAGGGCAGTCAGGTAGGGCAGCATGGCAGTAGAGAAGTGGCGCCAAGTGCCACATCCAGATACCAAGAAGAGATACAGGAGGGTTAATAATGGTTTAAAAAAATATTGTGACACTTATATTTCTGTAACAGAAACAGAAATGCAATATTTACAGCTAATTGACAGCTCTAGTCAGGGTATGCTAAACTAAAGTAGTGTGTTTTCTGAAAGTTGGGACTGAATGTGTGCTTTGGTTTGCAAACAATGATAAATTCAGATAAGTTCACAGGGTCTTGGCCATTTAAGGCTTTATAAGTTAAAAGTTGGATTTTTAAATCAGCCCTAGGCTTAACAGGGAGTCAGTGCAAACACTTGAGTACTGCAGTTACGTGTTTATATTTTTTGGTTTGTATAACAATTCTTGCAGCAATAGTTTTAATTAATAGAAGGCTATATAAAGAACAATTTCAAGAGACAGTGAATAACACATTATAATAGTTAATTGTACTAGAGATAAATGCATTAATTAATTGCTCACTATCTTGCATACTTTGAAAAACATCTTTCAACATTTTTAAGATTGAAAAAACACATTTTGGTGATTTTTGTAATGTATGTTTTAAATGACATGCTAGTGTCAAAAATAAAACCTAAATTGCATGCTTATAAAACTGTATGACAGAATGTTGTTGTGGTCAGTATTACTTTTTCCAATAGCTAACATTTCTGTTTTTTCAGTATTCAGAGACAATTAGCTCTCATCCATCCACTTCTTTAACTCACTGACACAATTAAGGACAGTACTGGGGAAACGTCACTTGGTCTATAAGACAGGTGTAATTATGTTTTCTAATTATAGTTCCCAATGGAAACACATAGAGTGAAAACAGCAAAGGTCCCTGTACTGAGTGCTGCGGGACATCATATTTAACTTCTAGGTGTAATGATAGCATATTGTCAGCACATTTCTGTACATAGCCTACTGTACCAGTAATAATTTGATAAATAAGAACTTAACCAGGCAAGCACAATGCCTGTGAGCACCACATAGTGCCAAGTGATCAGTAAGTACTGTGCATGTGATGTCAGTGACCAGTCACGGGTGAGGCAGTGAAACACTGTCTGTCTTGTGTGCATTGGCAGTGGTGGTAGAAGGGCAATCTAAATCACAGGATTCACTTCTTCAGGCCACTGCATATAATTAGGTTGGGAACAGAACTGCAGTTCTTCAGACTGTTGAAGTGGGGTGCATATATTTAATGATGGGAGGAGGATTCAGAGGTTTGAGCTTCTTCAACCTGCTGCCATGAGATATCTGTAAGCTAATTTGTAGAAAGTGTTGCAAATAAACACTTACTCTCTTCAGCTAGCAAATTGATCTTGATGGTACCAAATGTAAATGAGCTGCAGAATCAACATGATTAGTTAAATCTCAAGAAAAATCCTTACTGCCCGTAATATATCAGGCTAGCATAAAAAAGCTAAAATACTTCTTCATACTTTGTTTAAACAAACTCTAAAATAAACAGATGAACAATATGAGTTAGCTATAATTGTTTTGGATTTTGATGAAGATACAAATACTTAGCCAGTAATTTTTTTTCTAGTGTGCAGTGGCACCACAGTATTACTGTATTGCTTTTCAGTTTAATGAGTATAGTCTCATTAAACACACAGCTGCATGCCACAAATAGATTTGAAAGCATAAAAATGATAAGCTAAAAAGGCACAAACAGAACAACTCTAGCTGAGAACAGCACACTCCAAAAACTTGAAGGAATGCAGCATAATAGAAATAATTATAATGCTTGTATACTGTATATTACTATTAATATACAGTATATTGTCAGTAGTGAAAAATACCATGTCATTGTCAATACATAAAATTATGGATGTCTTGCTGTACTTCTAGAGGTTATATTTCCCTTTTCACATGTAAAGTAGAAATCTACTAATATGTAAAACCTTTGTACCACAGTAAAAGGTCTAATGGTAAAGACACTGCTATAACACTTAGTGTGCACTTTTGTCCTTCTAAAAAAGAGAAAACAATTTACTTTTTAAGAAAAACATGTCCAATGTAATAATCAAACTTGCTTATAAAAGTTTTTTGAAGTACCAAAAACAGCATCTTATCATGGCCCGGTTTTGTTCTTTAAGTACCATAGTAGGATATGTGTGCAGCTGTAGTGCAGAAGCTTTTCATCTAAGAAGAAGCCAAAAGTAAACTAAAATGAGGTAACAAATTATGTCACATTTCATGTTTAATACATATGTGAAACAGAATTCTGTTGTATCTTTTCTTTTGTTATTGTTTTGCAAATGAATGTAGAGGCAGGCATATTGTCAAAAAATTATAGTTCAGCCCCCATACTACTCATGGGTAGAAGATGACTTGAGGCATTATCATGTCTAGCAAATGCAAAGTTCCATGAGACAGTGGTTGGGCTGGCTGGGGGCAAAGCAGAGTATATTAATCTTTAAACCAGATTGCCTTTAAGGACAGCATGATTTTTAAGATTTAAGAAGTCCAAATCATATGAAAACCCTTATAGATTTTTTTCTTTAAAACCACACAATCGGTTTGTAAAAAAGACATAGGTTTCTTATAATTCTGAATAGCTCTTAATATTATTTTTCATACAAGATTAACCCTCCAGCTCGATGTCAAATGTGTGTAAGATTTTAAATTTTATACTGGATGAGGTTTATTATATTGTGGTGATAACAGAAGAATCTTTACCTGGAGTGAATGTTTTTTACATGGGTTCATTTTTTTATTGAGAGCTTTGTCGTTGGCTTATTCTTTTGCCTAATTATCATATTTTTCAGAAAAGCTTGCTTTTATACACTACTTGTGTACCTTATTCCACGATTACCTATTTACATATTGGTTACACAGAAAAGACTGAGAAAGAGTAGTTTAATGTAGAGAAACACAAAATCCTACATTAAAGTAAAAGAAACATTAATTATAAATGCAAGGTATGTGATGCTGAACTTCAGCAAGGATTAATGAGTTTAAGATGACACCATATTGTCAGCATCTAGGTAATGTATTAGAATTTGTTTAAAAGAATAAAATGGAAGATTGTTAAATACAGATTAATGCTCAGAAAACACTAGTGAGAATGCATTTAAGAGTACTGTGTGCAGTTCTGTTCACACAGCAGCTGTAGAAACTGTGCATGCCAAAAATTTCCCAGTGCTTTTTAAGTGAGACTCTATTTAAAAGCTCTCCTTGACAATTAAACTTCCATGACAAATTTCCTTGAAGTGTGAGTATACCAGATTCAAATGAATTTGGTCACTGGCAGCACAGCTTCATGCAGACACATGACAACAACTAGAGGTGTTTTTAAGCTTTATGTGAATGCACCTAAAAATGGTAACAATATATAATTATGTGTTGATATTCTAACTGTAGTAATGCTCTAAATCTGGAATTCTCCACCTTGTCTATTTTTCCTGTGATAGGCATTCAATTTTGCATATCACTCAAAGTGCTCTGAGAAGCTGGTATTGGCAGAGATATAAAAGTCTGTCGATGTAACAGTGGACCCTCCACCAATATACTTATAGAAAGAACCACTCCACTGCTGATGACATCTCTTCTGTGATCAGATTAGTCTTCCTAGATTTCAGCTCTGCCTTTAACACCATCATCCAACAAACGCTGGTGAACAAACTGTCCCCACTTGGACAGTTTAACTCAATACTTTGCAATTGGATTTTGGACTTTCTAATAAACAGGCCCCAGTCTGTCAGAACCCATGGTATTACATTTTCTACCATCTGACTCAGCACCAGCTCCCTGCTGTACTCTGCTGACCTATGACTGCATATCTCACTATCCAAACAATCACATAGTGACATTTTGCACATGATAGAGCAGTAGTAAGACTTAATGTCCATCATAATGATGAGTCAACATACAGAATGTAAGTGTCTAAACTGGAGGCTTGGTGTGAGGATAACAACCTTAGCATCAATGTCAAGAAAACTAAGGAAATGACCGTGGACTTTCGGTGGACTATTACTTTACTTCCTCTGCTACTTTACATCAATGGAGAAGAGGTTGAAATTGTCACCTGCTTCAAATACTTGGGGGTGCATATTACAAATTACTTCTCTTGGAGCTGTGATAAGCCAAGTTCAGTGGCTATAAATAATGCAAATATAGAGACAACCGCTTGGCTTGTCACGGACATTTGAAAAAAAAAAAAAGTTAAAGAAATAAAGTTTTCATTTACCTGTTTTAGCGCCCCTTCACAGATTAATACGGCAGAGGCACAAAGTTTTACCGACGGTTTGAGCGCTGGGATGCTCGAAGGGCTGCCTGGAGGCCTACGGGTGCCCCGAGAGCAAGCCATGGGGCTTGAATTAGCCACTGCCGAGGCACGTGTCTGTGGACATTTTTCGAGCACACTCACAGTTTCTGGCAGTTAAGTGCAGAGGCACGCTTCTATAGCTGCTTCAGGAGAGAGGGAAGAAGTGCAATATTTAAAGTCAGAGAAACAAGTCAGAAGGATAGAGAGCTCAGTTTTAAAGTAGCTGGCAAAGGGAATTCGCACATGTAGCAAAGCATAGAACTGAAAGAGGGGGAAGGTTAAACAGTACTCTCTTGACTGAGGCTGAACGGGAAGCCCACAAGTCACCAAGACAGACGGTACGCACACCCAAGTGCAGGAACATTTAAATAGGGTGGACTGCACCAGAGCAGCTGTTGACAAATGGTGCATTTCCCAATGTGACGAATTATTGGAAGTCTGTGGGTAACGGAAATGCGGATTGGATGGTCAAAAGGGCTGGCGAGGTACAAAACCAGGGTACGAACGCCAGAGGTCATCTTTTGACCAGGTCTTCGGGTTTTAACATAGATCGGTGCTACTGATTTGTTTCACTGAGTAGTGATGATACAGTATGTAGATTTTTTTCTTTCAGCCTGTCCCTCATGATCTGTTTTACAGCTGGATGAAGAAGGTGGAAGAGTTTTTTTTTTTTGTTCTTTTTTTCGCTTTTGATATGGAAACCACTGTGAATATTATAAGTAACACCTGTACTGATTTTTCTTTTTGGAAATGTCTTTGCATTGGACTTTTTTGCAACACATTTGTTTGTAAAATAGCTTGGACACTGCTGGAATAAAACAGAATCCTGTTTTTGAATAGTGTTTTTCAGTCTGAGCCTGTCTTACTCCATCCTCTGGTTGCTCAGTCCTGTCTACTGACACCCCAAGTCAGGAATTGTAAAACAGTGTCCTTACCCGGGGTGTCACAGGAGCTACAATACAACCTGTCTGGTAAACAAAGCCCACCAATGCCTCTTGAGAAGGCTGTAGTGAGCTGGTCTGTGCCCCTCTGTTCTGTCCTCCTTTTACAGGTGTGTGGTTGAAAGCATCCTTACCTCCTGTATTACGGTGTGATAAAGCAGTTGCCTGGCCGCAGACAAGATAGCACTGCAGTGGGTGGTTGTGTGCTCAGCAGATAATCATCAGCAGCAGCCAACCCGCTATTGAGGACATATACTCCAGCAGATTTAAAAGTAAATTCTCCAGCATTATGGAAGATGTCACTCATCCTGCACATGGACTGTTTGAACCCTTCCCATCAGGCAGGAGATTGTGCAGCTTATGGGCTAGTACTACCAGGCAGTGGAGCAGTTTTTTCTTGGATGCTATTAGACTAATGAATAAAACACTACTTAATTGGCTGTACACCCTGTTTGACTTGTACCAAAAATTTTAAATTTTAGTCTCACGAGCTAAACTATCTGCTGCTACCTTTTTACTTACTGCTAATTATAGGTCATACTGCTATAATATTTCTTTTAGCTATAGTTACCTTACTCTGGTTAATTTGTTCTATGTTATTGTGTTTATTTGTGATACTTTTATCAGGAAGTCTATGGGTTTAAGGGGACTACTTATAGGGTACATTTTATTATAAAGTTTTTTATGTGGTCATTGTGTGCACTGTTTAATTACTAGGACCTGTGCACTGAATTTTGTTTCTGCATGTGGATGTTATGGATGCTATTTTTGTTTTCTGACATGGCAGTGTTATGAACTGATGTGATATTAGTTCCTGAATAAGGCAATGCAAAACATTTCTATCTATCTATATATATATATATGTATATATATATATTGTCATGGATGGCTGGGGTCCTTGCCTGGCCTGGACACCTTTTCTCTGGGTGGACCTGGGGAGCAAGCCTGATCAGGACAGTATCTCCCCCGAAATTCTAGATTGCAGCCCCCAGGGTTGCAGCGGTGCCTAAGACTCCCGCAGGGAATTGGGAGTTTGGTGCTGCCCTGTTGGGATCCATGGGTGCCACCAGGGGGTGCTGCAGCTGCTGCTGAGCCCTGGAAAGCAGCTCTTCCGCCACACCCAGAAGTGCTGCCGGAAATAGGTCATCAAACAACTGGAGCACTTGTGGTTGGGCTACTAAAGGAGGAGGGAGACGAAGCTTGCCGGGAGTAGTGGAGGAGAAAAAGGAAAAGAAAAAGGAAAAGAATTGTGTTTTGTTAATGTGCTTGTGTTTGGGACTGTGTTGCTGTGTTTGTGGGAGACGGGGAAGATGTTTCCCACAAGGGAAAAGAAAAAATAAAATCCCTGTGTGCTCTGAACTTGTGTCCTATACCTGTGTGTGTCAGGGCTGACCTTACCATATATATAGATAGATAGATATAAAAAATGTATTGTATAAATAAACAGATTTGTAATACATCCATTAAGTTTGTGTTTATATTAACACAAATTGTTTTTTATAGAGTAGAATAAAAGGCTGTTTTCAAGAGAACCCTAATAAACTCTAATAAAAACAGCCTGGAATGTTTTTCATAAAGTTATTTGATCACGTAAGTACAGTTCTTCTCTTTTAGAGTTGGTCGATTGAGTTATTGCCAAGTATCAGAGGTAGTTTTGGCTATCATAAACGGTTGAACTGGCCTTCTCTCTCACCCGTAACCTTTGTACTCTTATCTCTTTACAGCACCTGCCAGTTTAATACTCTTTTATCTCTTTACAAACAAACCCCATACTAATCATTCTTTTTTGGAGAGCTAAAAAAGCAGACAAAAATGTGATTTTTTTTTCTTCTGAAATACAAATATTTTGTCATTTCTAGAGTATTTGCTTAATAAATTTTAATGTTTTTGAATTACTCTATATGTAGCAACTAGACTGTCCAAAACTAGTGCAAAAAACACATTGGAAACTTACAGGTTCCAGCTGAAGTAAGCAGTTTCATTTTGTAGAACGATGTCCAAAATCCGGTTCCCTTTTCTAGATCAAGAAATTACTGTAGATGCATGATAAACAGAAAAAAACTTTTTTTTTTCTACATGGAAGTGGATAAAAGAGAGCATAAAACATGTGAAGATGATAGAAAAGAAATTAGGATGGTTAGGATCAAGTGAACATGAGTGCACAGGTCCGGCTCTACCATATAGGAAAACTTGTTGGCAAAATGTGGGAAGCTGGCACTTTTTAACCATTATAGACGTTGATTTACAAATACTTATACCCACTACAACATTAAGCCCCCCCCCCATTATTCCTTCAAATGTAAATACTGTGCGCAAAACATAAACGGCGACCCTCTGTCCTCACTTCACTGGAACATATGTGTACCTCTGCACTTGAAACCCGAAAGAAGAAAACGGCTGCTCTATAATTAAATTAATAAGTATCTTGACATTTAAATAGGAAAAAAGAAGCCTCAACCTGCCCTGAATCGGGAGTGGACCCTCTTCTCTACCCCAATTTTATGATATTGATAACATATATGAGCATGCTCGAAACAACAACTAGGGACCTCAGACAGTGCCCCTCACTTGCTCCTCAAATTTACATACATATAACTGTGCTAGAAATCCCACAGTGCCCTATATACTATTCACCAGACTCATGAAATCTTCTCAGACAAAGCCAGTAAACAATGACAAATGACTTAAAAACATTTATGTCAGGTAAAATGCCCTGTAGGGGCTGGGCGGTCTTTTGGCCTTGGAACCCCTGCAGATTTTGTTTTTTTTTTTGTTCTTGTTTTTTTTTCGTCCTCTTGTCCATCTGACCTTATCAGCAGAACCATCATAAGATACTTACATTATTATATATAAGGGCACTGCCCTTCTACTAATTATATATCTGTGTCTTATAAGATGGTAAAGATTTGTTTATTTTCTTTTTTACTTATTCATTAATAATCTTAGCTAATCCTTTTTTCTTTTCTTGTAATTTTCCATTTGACATCTTGTAAAACACTTTGAGCTACATTGTTTATATGAAAATGTGCTACATAAATAAATGTTGTTGTATAAAGTTATATTGGGCTTGGGTGCAACTTTTGCAGCTTTGTTGAACTTATAAAAAAAGCTACAGCCAGCATTTTGTTTGCTTGTGAAACTTCATAAAGTTTTATCAGTGACAATTTGGACATGGCCTGTTGTGGCATGTTTCTGGTTAAGGTACAGTCGATCATGATACCGCAAATTTTGACTTTTAAATATTCACATTGTATAATTTAATTTATTGTATTACATTTATTATTTAATAAGTTTAATTTTACTTCACATTAATTTTATAATTAATCCATCATTTTAAGATTGATCATTTATTTAAATTTTTATTAATACGTGTCTCCTAAGCCTTTTCCTTTAATAATATTATACCAGTACTTAATACTAAGTACAAAGTATAATTTCTATTAACTCAGTGAAACATGAGCTGAAACTCTGTTTGACAACTTTTATTTTCTTCAATAAATCAAGATATATTGTTAAAAATGGCATTGTTAGAATTTACGGTTGTGTTTTGCAAAGCTTTACAATAATAATTTCTGGTCTACAAAGAAAATATTTTACAATTAAACACAGTGCAATGCTTTTACCAAACAATGAAGAAAAGTCATTTTTCATAAATAGGGTTTACAGGTAAATATAGAGAATGAGTAACAAACACCTGAATACTGTTGTTTACACCAAACATTATATGATGACATAATCCTTCAATAGCAGAATGAGATCACTCAAGCATGTTTTTGTTTTTTCACTTTTCCTGACAAGGGGGGTATTTTTCGTACATGGATTACTCGTTTAGCTGGATGTAATTGTTGACGATTTGGCATGATCCTGGATCTGTCGGTTTTTCGAAACTCTTGCTGGATGTGTTGTCATAGCAGCACATCCAGAGCAGGTTTGTTCTATGTAAGTATGGATTAGCTCACACACTTAATCAGTGTCTGTGCATGGAATTCATTCAGTCATGGCTTCGCCATTCATGAATGAGCAACCAATTGATTATCAGTGTGCAAATTATAAGAAGAGAATTTCATATAGAGAGGGTTTTGTGAGATCGGCAAGATCCTTTATTGCTCCCAGAGGAAATTCTTTTCGAAAGATACCGCTTTAGCCAAAGGGGAATATTGTACCTCAAAGATTTATTAGCACCTTATATTCAAAGTCAAACTAGGCGAAGTCGGGCTCTCTCAACCACACAGACAGTATCCATTGCTTTGAGGTTTTTTGCAAGCGGAACTTTTTTTATATACTGTAGGCGATGCGGAAAATCTAAAACTGCAGTTTGCCAGGCAATTCGTAAAGTCTGTTTGGCACTGAAATATTTCCTTTGGGTTTTCATAGTGTTTCCTGGACACCTGTGTGTGCAAACAATAAAAGAGGCGTTTCATGCCATTGCAGGTAGGTAATACACAGGCAAAAACACCCACAGTTCCATAAAGAATCTCACAATCAGCCTAACATTCTGATTACCCAGGATTTCCAAATGTGACTGGGGCACTGGATTGAATGCAGATCCAAATAAAGGCCCCATCAGGTCCAAATGAGTAGATTACATAAACAGAAAAGACTTCCACAGTATTAACATGCAGGTAATGTAACTTTTTGTAAGAGTTGAAAATAGCCAATAGCCATGTTGACATAACAGTAAAATTGTTTGACCTACATGCTATAAATTCTCAGATGATCTGTGATGCATCCTACCTTGTATCAAATGTAGAGGCTAAATGGCCAGGGTCTGTTCATGACTCAAGAATTTTTAAGGAGTCACACCTGTATCAGGCATTTGAACAATGTAATAATCTAATTATACATCATGGTGATGTGTGCATTGTATTCACAATTTTTACATAATCCACAGGTCATCATGATGGAAACCTGCTTAGGGACAGAGGATATGCCTGTAGGCATTTTCTAATGACCCCTTTTCCTAACCCCAACCCTGGGCCGCAAACTCGATATAATGCAGCTCTGTCTAGGACAAGGGCACGAATTGAAATGACCTTTGGCCACCTGAAGGAGAGACTTCAATGTCTAAAAAGGCTGAGGGTTGCACCTGACAGAGCATGTGACATAATTGTTGCATGCTCTGTCTTACACCACATAGCGACCATCAGAAAAGAGAGAGTCCCTGAGGTTTTGGTGCAGCCTGATGATGACCTTGACCTAGTGCACCTTGAGCAAACCAGTGGCAGAGCTGCCAGAGACAGAAATGTGGCCCAATATTTTCAATGAAAAAGACAACAGTGGTTTCACACAAAAGTTATTTATTGTATATTAAGGCCCTTCAGCCTGTAAGGAGGAGAACATAAATAAGGATACACATATACATATGGGAAAGAGATGAGAATTTTGTTACCAATTGTTTTTCTAGTGTCACGCATGCGCGACTAGGAAGCCGCGGAGGGACCTTAAAACACCTCAAAAGATGCTCGCCGGCGGGGCGTGGCGGGGTACTAACCTTGTTTCTTTGTTTTCCAGAATGAAAGACGCTCCGCCATAAGGACTGACCGCAGTACGTCTACTTCCGCCCTTCCTCCGCCATCTTTCCTGACGTCAACGGTCCCATCATCCCTCACGCCTCCTTCCCAGCATTCCTTCACTTCCGGCTCCTCCCTTATAAAATGGCCGCCGACGCCTAGTATGGCGTCGCGCATATGAAAGTTTAATTTCTATTTGTTGTGACCTGAAGTTTTGTTGTTTACAGTGGATTGTAAACAATATAAGGGGCCGGAAAACCCCAAACCTTTTTGCTGTCTCCTTTTGACTCTTTTACATTGGCGTAGTCGGCAGGATCCTTGTCCGAAGAAGATGTCAGAAGGACAGGACCTAAATTCCGTACTCCAGGGAATGAATGCCCAGATAGCTGCCTTGCAACAAGCTCAAGCCGCTACCAATCGGGAGTTGGAGTTAACGAGGGCCCAGTTGGCTGAAGCACGAAAGGTACACCCCGAAACTCATGCTCCCAAACCCCCGCCTTTAGTGGCTATGACGGAGGGTGACGACGTGGAGTCATATCTGGGTATTTTAGAACGGACGGCCACCCGGAACAAGTGGCAGTGGTCCGAGTGGGCGTCCATACTTGCGCCCTACCTGAAGGGACCCGCGCAGCGCGCTTATTACGACCTCCCTGAGGAGGAGGCCGCGAATTATGATCTCCTGAAACAGGAGATCCTGGCACGCTACGGCATAACGCCGGGCCAGCAGGCGGCTGAATGGAGGACCTGGCAATTTGACCCAGAAAAGCCAGCCCGAGCGCAGGCCTTCGACTTTTGGGTAAAGATGGGGCGGTGGTTAAGGCCCGAAGGTCCCCAAGCCAGGAAAGTAGTTGAGCAGGTGGCCTGTGAGGGCCTAGTTAACGCTCTACCTAGCTCTCTCGCCCAGCAGGTTCGGCGCCACCCCTACAAGGACATGTCAGGACTCCTGGAGGTACTAGAGCCTCAGCTCGCGGCCTACCAAGCCGGAGGGTCCGAAAGGCTAGCGCGTGGGAACCGACAGGGACGGGTGGCCCACCCCAAGCCCTCTCGACGCACTGCGGAAGCGCCGTTAAAATCCAAAGAAAAACCGGTCTCTCCGCGCTGTTACAAGTGTGGGGAGACCGGTCATCTACTGCCGACCTGTCCCCTCAACACAACAACGGAGCCGATGGACTGCACCTGGGCCTCCAAGGAAAGGTACTGTACTCCATCGCACCCGCTGGCAACTCCAAACACGGGAGTGGTGTTATTAAATGGGCACTCGGTGGTGGCTTTGTTTGACTCCGGCAGCAACATTACCATTGTTGCTCGCCGTTATGTATTACCGCGACAGTGGCTTACACAACATTTACAAGTCACTTGTGTACACGGAGAGACCAGGTCTTACCGTTCCGCTCGGTGCTTCATTACATGGAAAGGGCAGGTTTCCTCTCTGATGGTCGCTGTGTTGCCTGAACCTCCCTATCCGGTAATCCTGGGACAAGACTGGTCGCAAACAAACTGCGGTAAAACGAGCACTGCTCCTGAAGCTTCCTTAGGTCTAGCTGTGAGGGGACGAGGCACCCTTCCCGCGGTCTCCACGCCATGCTCCAGGGCAGACCAAAATGGCGCAGGCACCTCGCAGGGCGTCTCTCAGGCTGTGGACTCTGACCCGGAAGTATCCGCCGGGGAAGGGACAAGCCAGGGAACACTCCTGCAAAGCCACTCACAAGATCCTCTTACTAATTTGGACTATCAATTTCGGTCCACGCCTGCATCATTTAAGAGAGAGCAGTGGAATGATGATGCCCTCCGGTTTGCCCGGAATGCGGTTGTTCTTCCAGGCGGCTCACAAGCTGATAGTTCCATACCACGCGAGCCCTTCTTTGTACTGGAAAATGATCTGTTGTATCGGGTAGCCACACACGAGGGGGAGGTGCGGAAATTGCTGCTAGTGCCACGTACCTTCCTGCGGGAGGTGTGTGAACTAGCACACGCTCACCTCCTGGGCGCCCACTCTGGGGCCGAGAAGACACTGGAGAGAATTAAACTCCGTTTTTACTGGCCCGGGATTAACGAGGAGGTCCGGCGTTTCTGTCAGTCCTGTCCGGAGTGCCAGATACACCAGATTCCTAGGAGGGACCGTGCTCCTCTCGTCCCTATTCCCCTAGTAGATATTCCCTTTGATAGAACAGGGGTCGACATAGTAGGACCCCTCGATCCCTCCAACCGTGGCTACAAGTACATATTGGTCATGGTTGATTATGCCACCCGATACCCAGAGGCGGTTCCCCTGCGCTCCGCTACTACAAAGAATATCGCACGGGAGTTAGTCAATTTATTTTCAAGAGTGGGTATTCCTAAAGAAGTCCTCACGGACCAGGGTACTCCGTTCACCTCGGATACGTTCAGGGAAGTTGCCAAGCTACTCCGGATAAAGCACCTAAAGACGTCTGTCTACCATCCCCAAACAGACGGATTGGTAGAACGTTTTAACCAGACGCTTAAACAGATGCTTCGCAAGGTAGTCAGCGCCGATGGCAGGAATTGGGACCAGCTCCTACCGCTTGTACTCTTTGCCTATCGGGAGGTGCCTCAGGCATCTACTGGTTTCTCCCCCTTTGAATTACTATATGGGCGACAACCCCGGGGAATTTTGGACATATTAAAAGAGGGATGGGAGGCTGAGATCATTCCCTCCCCTAATATACTGGAGTATGTTGTGCAACTGCGTGACAGGCTTGCCAAAATCTGGCCTATTCTAAAAGACCATGTGACTCGTGCGCAAGCGGCGCAGGCCAGGTGTTATAACCGCAACTCCGTCCTCCGAGAGTTCCAGCCGGGGGATCGAGTAATGGTTCTCGTGCCCACCTCCCATTCCAAGCTGCTGGCTCATTGGCAGGGGCCATACGAGGTTAAAGAAAGAAAAGGGCTCGTCGACTATTTAGTTCTCCAACCTAATCGTCGACCGAGCGAGAGGATCTACTATATCAACCTGCTAAAACCTTGGAAGGACAGGGAAGAATCTCCCGACACTCGTAGATCCCTCTCCCTATTCACTGGCGCATCTGCCCTTAACCTCGGTGAAGAGCTAACACCCTTACAACGGCGTGAGATAATCCAGGCCATCCACGCCATCCCTGAAGTGGTGAGCGAGACACCCGGGCGGACTGCCCTGATTGCGCATGACATAGTCACGGATCCCGGAGTGATCGTCCGGGAGAGACCTTATAGACTCCCGGAGGCAAAACGTGCGGAAGTGGAATTGGAGGTGCAACGAATGTTGGATATGGACATTATTGAGGAAAGTCATAGCCCTTGGTCCAGTCCTATCGTCCTCGTTTCCAAACTGGACGGCTCCTGGAGATTCTGCAATGACTTTAGACGTCTAAACCAGGTCTCCAAGTTCGATGCCTACCCGATGCCTCGCATTGACGACTTGCTCGAACGGCTGGGTGCGGCTCGATACTTGACTACCCTTGACATGACAAAAGGGTATTGGCAGATTCCTTTAACGGCATCCGCAAAAGAAAAAACGGCCTTTAGCACCCCTAGTGGACATTGGCAGTATAAGGTTCTCCCATTTGGGCTGCACGGGGCCCCAGCGACCTTTCAACGTCTGGTGGATAGAGTGCTGAAGCCCCACCAGTCCTATAGTGCCGCCTACCTGGATGACGTTGTCATCTATTCCGGCACCTGGGAAGAACATTTATTGCAGGTCTCGGCTGTTCTCGCTACCCTAGCTAAAGCCGGCCTCCGTATCAACCCCCGTAAATGTTTCTTTGGCTTAAAGGAGGCCAAATATTTAGGCTACCTTGTGGGACGAGTACAGGTGAAACCACAATGTTCCAAAGTTAAAGACATCTTGGAATGGCCCCGTCCGAGTACCAAGAGACAGGTGCAGGCTTTCTTGGGGCTAGCCGGGTACTACCGCCGGTTTGTACCCTGTTTCTCCGAGAGGGCAGCGCCCTTGACTGACTTAACAAAGAAAGGCGCTCCCCTCCGTGTGGTATGGAACGAGAAGGCGGAACATGCATTCCGTGACTTAAAAAAGGCCCTAACATCGGCACCTGTACTAAGAACCCCTGATTTTGGTTTACCATTTATTCTCCAGACCGATGCTTCGGACACAGGCCTGGGCGCCGTGTTAAGCCAAAGCATCGATGGTGTCGAACACCCTGTGATGTACCTGAGCCGGAAACTGCTGGACCGGGAGACCCGGTACGCGGCGGTGGAGAAGGAAGCCCTGGCCATTAAGTGGGCCGTGACTTATCTCCAATACTACCTGTTGGGTCGCGAGTTCACTCTGGTGACAGATCACGCCGCGTTGCAGTGGATGTCCCTTCATAAAGAGTCAAACCCGCGGGTCACCAGGTGGTTTCTGGATTTACAGCCTTATAAGTTCACGGTCACTTATCGGCGTGGCAACCTTCAGGCCAACGCCGATGCCCTCTCTCGTATTCACGACCTCTCGGTTCGGTCCGCCCGTCCTGACGGTTTCGGGCTAAAGGGGGGGTCGTGTCACGCATGCGCGACTAGGAAGCCGCGGAGGGACCTTAAAACACCTCAAAAGATGTTCGCCGGCGGGGCGTGACGGGGTACTAACCTTGTTTCTTTGTTTTCCAGAATGAAAGACGCTCCGCCATAAGGACTGACCGCAGTACGTCTACTTCCGCCCTTCCTCCGCCATCTTTCCTGACGTCAACGGTCCCATCATCTCTCACGCCTCCTTCCCAGCATTCCTTCACTTCCGGCTCCTCCCTTATAAAATGGCCGCCAACGCCTAGTATGGCGTGGCGCATATGAAAGTTTAATTTCTATTTCTTGTGACCTGAAGTTTTGTTCTTTACGGTGGATTGTAAACAATATAAGGGGCCGGAAAACCCCAAACCTTTTTGCTGTCTCCTTTTGACTCTTTTACACTAGTATTTGTATCTGCAACTTCATTTTGGTTGTCCTCAGTTCATGAAGTTCCTGCTCTATTTTTCTCATTTTTAGTTTTCTGTATGTGATTTTCTGTTGAAGATATCTTTTGTATAGAGCCCTCACATTTTTCTGCAAATAAATATGCAATTACAAATGCCTTTTTCCCTCTATATTGTATACACAGTATATCATTTTGAATCATTTTGTATAAAGTACAACAAATGGCTCAACCAACCTCACCATCTCCTTTTTTGGATGTGGTTCCAAAAGGGATATGTGTGCTGGCTACAGGCTCCTGCAAAACAGTTATATCACGATTAGCATATGGGACTGATCAGAGTGGAGTTTGTTCAAACATTATTTGGAAAATGTACTTCTCCTCTTGATGAATAATCACACACAATGTTTTCATCAAATATTTGACCTTCGCCAATATCTCGTTGGTCAGACACAGGTTCTAGGGATATGACTTTCCCTGCAGCTGACCCAACAAAAAAGAGGGCTATATGGAACATACCTATTGCACACATTGAGGACAAATATATGCAATGGCCATCCTTTACCTGAAATGAAGTGACCACTGCATCCTGCCACTGGTTCTGAGGAGGAGCTTCCCCCTGGAATGCCCTCAGAAACAGGGCGATGGGCATTTTGCTGGAGAGCCAACTCTTCTGCAGGGGTTAGGTCTGGACCACGTGGACCTCAACCTGTTTTTGCTTGTCTTCTTATTAGCTTTAAAATTAATGTTTTTTTATATTATATACTGTATGATTCTTTATGTCAACAATTCTTTAAATAGTTATATACCAATATTTACCAGTTTGAAGTATATTCTTGTACTTCACTTTAACCTGTTCCCATGTTCTCCTCGTGCTCATGTTTGATCTGGAATTATGACATATTAAATAATAATTAATCTGACACATAGGAAATGAAACGCTGCATTCAGTAAGTACAATGCACACTACTTATGCATTTAATTTGTCAGCCATTTTTTGCCAGCCTTCTTTTCTGGTTTGGGCTGCTTTTGCAGTGTTACTCCTTGTCCATATTGAATCTTGAAATTTTTCATATCCTTTGAGTAAAAGATCCTGCTCCGCTTGTGTGAAAAAATGCACCCGTTCTTTCGTCATTTTGTTGCAGCCTATCAAAGACTTGCCGATCATCTTTTTTAGACTCAATATATATGGGCTTTTCAATCAGTGCAGGCGCGTGCAATCATTTTGCATGATTGGATCCAGCTAATCTAATATACTATACAGCTGTGTTTGAAAAACCGACTTATTCAGGATGAGTTTCACCGGCATTAACTCATCTAAGATGAGGCATCTGATCTCGGATGATTTAAGCGATGTACGGAAAAGGTAAATGGTCATGTGCCAATAGCGGTTTTGGATGACAGTGTATTTTTATTATTTGCTGCGATTTAGATGACCGGTTGATCTGTTTGCTGTACTGTGGTTAGAGTAATATGACAGAGCCCTTTCTAAATTTGGCTCTTTTACACTATAGCTCAGATATATGTTGAAAGATGAAATGATGGGAATACTTTTTTATCCATGAAGTAATGTATTATGTTGTGTCTATCAGTAGGGTATATTCACTTATACTCGTTTCATATGTTATAGACAGCAAAATGGTTGCTTTCATTATTATGTGTTTTGGAAATACATGTTCTATGGATCTTTTTCACATTAGTGACAGTGATCACTTTGCAAAACTCTTTGATATTGTGTAACAAAACCATACTTAACAGTAAGATATATTCAGTATGTATATGTTGAATGCGATATTATATATTTATTTTTCCTGTCTGCAACTGTGCTGTGAAGGATGCATTTCCCTTTTTTGGTGTAAATGGAAAAATTATGCAATAGCAGACCAAGGATGTTTGTCTTGAGAGTCCCATCACTGTTATCTGGGACTATTTACTGTAAACCACAAATTCTGGTACAATAAACGATTACTTGGTGGGGATATTAGAGTTAATTACAGTATCATAGTAATCTTGGCAAGTAAAAGAAGTTTCAACTTTATTGTGGATTATAGCATTGTTAATGAAGAATTTTACACTTGGGAACTGCAGGAAAAAACAACATTGTTATGTTTTTCGGTCTGGGAAGGTTTTTTAGGCCCTGATCTGCAGCGACTTTTAGGTTAACAGCTACAGTATGTTGGTGAGTAAAATGTTGCTTTTGTTTCTGGAATTCTGTTGTGACTACTAAATGTTAAATCTTTTACTGTTGATATTTTACACAATATTCTTCAAAGGATTTTGTATTTGGGACTGTGTTTTGCATTGAAGATTATATCTGAAATTGTGTATGTGTGTGATACTTATTGCAATTAATATATTGGATTGATTGTTGCTATTATAATCTGGGCCTGAGTATACCTTATCTAAGATGATGGGTTTTAGTAAGGAAGCTAGTTTTGCATATAAGGGCATAAGCTTTTTAACGCTAATAATTATTTAGGCTTCCTATTGAAGTATTTTATGTAGCATTCGGGAATGAGATTAACGTTAAATTATAAATCAGATGATTTTTAAACCATTAAGTAAATGGATGTGCTCCTATTGTTACGTGGTCATCAGTGAACTCAAGGAGGCAACATACAATGGTTTTGTTAACTATAGTTGAAAGTGGTTTGATGAGTAATAGATTATAATCCTTTGGAAGAAAATACTTAAGTTTAGGAAACATTTTGTTTTAGGTTATGAGTTTCTTATGTACTGTAAAAAGCTATCCTTTAATATCTTATGCTTTTTTATTTACTATTTATATTCTTTAATTGTATATAACATTAGTTTTCTATATAAACAGTCATTGTTAATTAAGAGTAATGTCATGGCTACTCACTGATGACTGTTTTATTTTTAATGCTTATATTATTTAAACAATAAACAGTTGATTTTTTTAGATTAACACGATTTTTTTTATTATTAAGATATTGTAGTTTAGGACTACTATTAACTTTCAAAATAACTTTTTAATTTTATGATGCCTGATCAATCTTCTCATAATACATGGGCTTTTCTTCTTACGAGGACAGGGATTACTAGATCATCCTGTCTACATGTAATAAATGTTAGAATGTCCTTAATTTATTTTTTCAGTGTCATACAAATGCACCAGTAGGTGGCTATGCAGGCCGTTAGAGGATCAGGTAAGTTATTTCTTTTCAGTGAGTTAACAATACTCATTTAAATTATGACCAAACACACTTATAAATAAGTATTAATGACAAAGATTTTTTACTGCATTTAAACTGTCATTAACTAACCTCTGAAGGGTACAAGTTGCATGATTTACTATTAAAAATGCAACTTTAATTACTTTCATTTATCAAAGGACATTCAATAATACTTGTCCTGTGGAATGAATAAGTTAGACCTTGAGCAAATCTCAGCAATTAAATCTCTTAAAGTGTGTGTGTGAAGACCATTCATAAAATAAATGATAATAGCAGAGTACCCAGTAAGCTGAGCAAGCACCTTCTGACTGATTTGTTTGTGATTAAAAAACAAACAAACTAATAATTGTACATAGCATTGACTATGACATACAAACATTCTCAGGAAATTCACCTAATTTCATAAGACTTTCATGAGACATGGAAATCAGGTCAGCGTTCATCCAGTGCTATTCCATATTTTTGTTGAAAAAATAATTTTCTAGTGTGTACCCTATTAATTCACATTATAAATTTGAGCACATCTGTCTTGCCATTTCACATTATGTCTAATGTTATTAAAAATGTAAACCTTTGCATTGATTTAAATTAAAATTCATTTGTCACATACCAACCCAAATTTGAATTCTGTCCAGGTCCAGGGTATCTATCAATTCACGTAGTTGTAAGTAATTACTTTGTTAACTGTACTATCATCTGCATCATTAATATTTTTTTTTAAGTAGTGGTCCTAGAAAAGTCACACTTATGTGGAGAATCACACTTTTAATATCAAATTCAAAAAATATTTTTTGTACAATAACCTGTTTTTGTATTTAAGTCAGTTGTGCACACTGCCTTCAACAAATTCATTTTTCTTGTAATTTCATTAATTGTTATTCATTTGAAAATTCCAATTATTAATGAAGAATTATTCTATGTCCCAATGTAATAAAATGTAAATGCTTTTGAGGCTTCTCATAAACATCAGAGGCCTCGTATAAACGGTGTGTATGCTCAAAAATTCTGCGTACGCCCGTTTCCACACTCACATCGCAATGTAATAAAACTAAACTTTGTGTAAAGCCACGCACATTTTCATGTCAGCTAAATCCTTGGCGTATGCAAGTTCTCTGCTCAGTTTTGCAAACTGGAGGCACCAGTGTCAAAGCAGTGCTTTTGTTCCAGTGTGGTTTCCCTTTTTTTTTTTAGGTCCACATCCCTGACGTGGCTTTATCAAATACGCAGAAGTTAACAGCATATTGTTTATTAGTTTAAGGCATCTGATTGTAATTAACCTGTAACAATATAATGGTCCATGGAATTGCCAAACTATTCCAAATACCATAGCTGCTTTAGCGTTATTCCTCTCAATGCACGACATTTTCACTTTTGTCCGTACGCCATGCTTTAGTGTGAATTCTACGCACGGCGTTATGCATGAAACCCCATGTATTTTAGTGAACAATAATCTTTACTCTCTAAAATCATGTTGGCTGCTTGCAAATGCACCCATACTTTGATAGTTTCTCACAATCGTCTTTAAATTCTTCTTTACACCCTAAGGTAACTGACCTATAGTTACTAGATTTGGTCCAATCACCTTTTTTTAATGAGTTGGATGGAATAGGACTCAACACTTACTGACATAACACTACACTATCCTAACACTACACTATAAAATTCTGTATTTCAGCAACTGCTTATTAAGCTGAAGAACACTCCAAAGCAGAGGGTGACCAGTTAACATAGTTCACCAGAGCAGTGACTCAGCTTGTCAAAAAAATCATGGGCAAATCTCAATTGTTACTTTATTAGAAACTGATATTAGAATGACTTTGGTTCCTGCTTAACAGTTTATTTACCTTTATATTTATGTATGTGTGAGTAAATATGATAAAATATTGTTGTTTATTGTTACTATATTATATCTGTAAATTTATGAAAGTCATCAGAGATTTAACTTAGTGAAACATTTTATACAAGAGTAAACTAGACTGATTTAGTATGTGAAGCTGATTTTTTTTTGTTTCATAGTATTGTTTTCTTTATTAAACATCACAGTGCTTTTTTTTGTTTTTTTCTGTCCTCCTGGTCATCTGACCTTATCTTTTTTTTGTTACATACTGTATAATATGTTATTGCCTAATCTTGTTTGTGTTTTATATTAACTTCCTTTTTATTTCATCTTATTTTTGAAAAATAAGTAATACTGTTCCCCTCAGAAATATAACCTAATATTAAAATGTTTATGTCAATCATCCCGATTAGTCTTCTTAAGCATTTTTTCCAATTTTCTGCTCAATGTATTTACTAGCCCCATGACCCTGTAATTAGGATATAGCGGGTTGGATAATGGATAGATAGATGGATGGATGTATTTACTTACCTAGAAAAATAAGGCTTCTTGTAATATGTGAAATTATGTTCATGCCGGGTGCTGTAAGCTTTTTTTTTTGGCTGACAAATCATACAACTTAGTTTTTCAGTGTTCTCTGTATACTTGTGTGCCTCCTGAACTTTCCACTTTAGCAAATAAGCTTGAATATCACTGCCCATATTAAATTGAACACCTACTTTTCCAAATGGAGGTCATACAACGACATGTCAGTAAAGAACGAAGTCCAGTGCCATTTGCTCCCTTATAGGTAGCCACCATAAACTGAAAAAATGAAAAAGAAAGAACATCAGTATCTTCACAAGATATTACATGGCATCTTGATTTTTTTCACACTGCTGAGGACCTCCTTAAATTTGAAAAACCCCCAAGAAACTCTGTGTACACCCCTTCAACTTTGTAGAAAAGAAGTCAGTATTATAATGTTTCTGTTTTAAATAGTGTGAAATAAAAACATGCATGTGTGTATTTGCTGCACAGAAATTAATGCTGCTGTCAGATGAACAGTGTGCAGTTTGATTCTTTCAGTATGTGTAGTCTACGTGTTCTTTTCCATGTCATTTTAAACCTGGGGTATTGCTTTTTCAATTTACGCAGTTCATAGGCAATAGATTTCTGGAGCAGCAGGTAATTCTGAGCCTCTCTCTTTACTTAGCGATTAATTCTACAGTATATGACTCTATTTCGTCTGATAAGACACACCAAGCACCCGCATCCCTGTGTTTGACTTATTTTTATGATGTGAAAGGTACATAAACTTGCAAGTTTTGCTAGTCATTAGTAATATGTTACCTTACATTACCCAACTAATGTGTACATTAGAGAAGTCTGCACACATATGAGAAAATTTTGGTATGGTCCTACCAGAATATTCATACCAAAAACACCACTGTTGCTAACAATCCTATCTCCCTTATACTCTCCTTAATACACTGTATCTTCATTTTGTTTCTTTTACTGTTAAAATACTAATAAAATCCCTTAAGGCTGACTTGTGCATTTTCTACATTATTCTTTCTCTCCCTCTCTCTCTGTCTTTTCATATTTCTAATTTTCTGCTTATCTTTTCTTATGCACACAAATACCTCCACACCATTAAATTTTTTCTCGTTGTTTGTAAATATATATTTTTTTCTGTATTATGTTAGGCTTATGACAATTTGTAGGTTTTGGTTATCAATATAATGTTGCTGCTTTGATTTAAACGTAAGCCATCTCAGGGGTACAGGTCCCTTCTTTCCCAAAAGCAGATCTAATATCCATAAATGTCTGATCTTCTAAACTATCACTATCCCAAGATTTGAGTCACATATTAAACATTTGTTTCTTTTTCAGCCTTATCTGCACTGGCTTAAGGTATATGAGTGAAATTACAAACAAACGATTTTGTTACATCTGTACCCAAGCTTAGTACCTATTCCTTTACATTTGTCTTAGAAAATGTGTATGCTTATCCTTACCTTAGTCATCTGTTCTACCTTGAGCCTTGACAAGTAGATCCCACCGAAGATTTTGTCAGGAGTTCATATAATCATCAAGGGAGATGCACCTGTCATTAATGCAAAGCTGTGTGTCAGTTCTACCAATAATTTAGTATCCTACTAATGGGTTTAGAAATGTCTAAAAGTGGGTTCCTCAGTCTTGCTTACAGGATTAATGTTACCAGACTCCCTATCCACGTCCAGAAGAGGATCAAAATATTTTGACTTCTCTCACTGAGGGGTTGATTCTCTGTATCCTGTGCTTATGTTGGTTGTGTCCCATCTTTCTCTGTAAATGTGAATCTTTCTCTCATACTACTTCTGGAGTATGTTCTGTCTCACTAAAGGACATTTGAACACATCTGTCTTATTCTCTGTTACAATATAGCTACCTAGCTACCTCCTCTCTCACAAGTTAAGCTATACTGATCTTGAGGTGACATTTTAGTTGGTGTCTCGTAAAGATGTAGGCCTCTAAAAAGCTCACTTACACGAATGCAAACATTAAAGGTTGTTGTTTTCCAAGTTAAAGTTATTTTTCACAAATATGGGATAAATGTGTTTGCTGTGTGAAACTGTGTTCTAAGCTTAAGCATTTTCTTTAAGTTTTAAAAAATGCATAGCCAGTTCTGGCATTTGCATTGACCTTGTATTGGGCAGTGTGATGGACAGCATAATAAAGGTTAAACTCTTTTATTACTTTATTAGACTCAAAAGCATGTGCAACTTTGAAACTGTAAAGGATTGTTTAATAAGAAGTGGGACAGGCTAGAGCTCTAATGACTCACATTTAACTAAGAGACAGAAAATAGCACGTATTTTTATGTTTTGAGCATAATAACTGGATAACTGACATACAGATTATGCATCATGTTGTACATTGTTGTACAACACTTGTCACTATTACCTTCTGTTATGTCATAAACATCCTTGTCTCCATTCTGAAAACATGAAATTAACATTTTTTTTCTTGTCTACCACTGCAAACATATAAAAAATTTAATTTTTGGATGAAGCATTTCTTAAACTCTATCTGCAGTCAACAGTATGTAATTATGTGTGGATAAATCTGTAAGCTGTTTTAGCCCAACACTTCATTTTTTAGTTAGTGTTTCTTTATACCATTTTTATAGGAGCTTTGACAACACTTGGCCACCTTTAAATACATTAGAAAATGACTGGATACATGTACCAAATAAAATTTGCCAGTAGAATTGTAGTCCTCTCTTCATTGTGTGATTGTTGTAGCATGACTAGACACTTTCCCACATCTCAACTCTCCTTAACATCATCAGCAACTGCATATTAACTTTGTACACTTTTCACTTAAAGAATAAATTGATGACACCATGATTAAGCTGATTCTTAAGTATCATTAATTTAAGGCAAGTAAGACTGATATTTTGGAGTAATGTAGCTATGCTTGCTAATCATGGTAATGGAGAGTGTTGACGTGTTGCATATTAATTAATGAATGTAAGTAAAAATTTCAACAATAATGATCCTACAAACCTAGAATGTATACCGTCACTTCTCACTGCCTCCAGCAACTCGGATCTTTTCCTGATTAACCTCGAATTAGCTTACTTCCCAAAATAACCCTTCTGCTACTTTTTGTCTTTATTCTATACTAGCAAAATACCCGCGCTTCGCAGCGGAGAAGTAGTGTGTTAAAGAAGTAATGAAAAAGAAAAGGAAACATTTTGAAAATAACGTAACATGATTGTCAATGTAATTGTTTTGTCACTGTTATGAGTGTTGCTGTCATATATATATATATATATATATACACACACACACACACACACACAAACATATATATACATATATATACTGTACATACATATCTACATATATACATATACACATATATATACACATATATATATATACACACACACACATACATACATTCACATATATACATATATATACACATATCTACACACATACATATACATACGCATACATACATACACACACATATATATATACAGTACACACACACATACATATATATATATATACATACACACACATATATAAACATATATATATACATATACATATATATACACACATACATATATATACATATACAGTGGAACCTCGGTTTACGAGTAACTTGGTTTACGAGTGTTTTGCAAGATGAGCAAAATTTTTTAATAAATTTTGACTTGATAAACGAGCGATGTCTTGCAATACGAGCAGTATGGATTCACTTTGTCTGCTGAGTGTCATGTGATCACAACTGAGCTGATGGTTCTTCTCTCTCACGCGCATGCGTCTCTCTCTCCTTATCTCTCTTGCTCGCACAGCGCATCTCTCTCTCTCTCTTTTCTTATCTCTCTCGCTCGCTCGCACTCGGCTCTCTCTCTCTCCTTATTTCTCTTGCTCGCGCGCAGCGCGTCTCTCTCTCTCTCTCTCTTCTCTTGAGGGCAATTGTCTCCTATTCTCCGTCTCAGTCTGTGTGCCTCACTCATATAGTCAACATCCGTACGAGCGTATACTGTTTACTACAGCATTGTGACTGTGTGTGTGTGTGCGCGCGCACACGTGTGTACTGTGAAGTGCAAGTCTCCATCTTGCGCCCCAAAACACAAAGCTGAGTCTCAGTACTTTAACAACACCAGCTGCCTTCAGCTTGAAACAGCAACAGCGCTGTCATTTATTGTAGCGGGATCTTTATAATGTTCCTTGTATCACCCATTGACGGCAGGCACTTATAGCCTGTCTGTGATCTTTTTGGATGCGCTTATACGGCGAACTGCTACAGCGCTGGGAGACTGCGATTGCTTTGGGACACTCTTCCGCGTGTCATCCCATTGGGTGGAATCCCACGAGTTTAGAAACTCACTCACACCAGCCATTATTCTTTTTAAAGGTAAAGTGCAGGTTAATTTGTTTTATGTATTTTTACTTTATATTTTGTGTTAATCATTTTTATATGAATAGTTTTGGGTTGTGGAACGAATCATCTGAGTTTCCATTATTTCTTATGGGGAAATTCACTTTGATATACGAGTGCTTTGGATTGCGAGCACGTTTTCTGAACGAATTATGCTCGCAAACCGAGGTTCCACTGTATATATATATATATACACACACACACACACACACACACACACACACATACATATACACACACATATATATTTACCCTTTGGGGTGCGAGCAGCTGTTGCTGGGGGTGCTAGAATCCATCGAGGAAGAAAAATGAAAAACATTATTTGTACAAAATCTTAATTTATCTATCCATTCCTAAATAATTAAATGGGCAGGCGATTTCGTATCAGTGCAATACGCTGCTTGTTAAAACGGATGACTTCCGCTCTTACGTGCAGTTAGTGCTGCGTGGGTATTATGAACTATCGTATCGTTCAAGTTCTATTTAAATTTTAAATATAAGTAATTTTTATTTAGTCGACAGAAATATATTTGGTAGGAATGTAAGTTAAATTTAGTCATCATTGCATAAATTTTTCTTCACCATAGAAATTTAAAGACTAAATTCAACTTACATTCCTAGCAAAGATATTTCTGTCGACTAAATAGAACCTACTTATATCCAAATAGAACTTGAAAAGATATATTTTTTCGAATCTGATCACGCATTTTAGATCAACTTGACGCGCAGTACATCGAGCCCGCGTGCTATTGTGCTGTCGCCTGCCTGCCTCAATAAGTCACCGTCTCTTCGCTCTTACTTTTTTACCGTTCATTTAATAAAGGCTAGTCGCGAAAAAATTAGAAAATGGAAGGAGGATTACACTGACTATGGCTTTACCAAAACAATTATTGATGGCGAATAAAGTATCCATTATTCATAAAGCTTCAATTGGTGATCTGTTTTTCTGCATTAACCTCATATTTTTTCATACTTCTTCTCATACCAAGGGGGTGCGAAATCGTCCATCACAGGGGGTCCGAGGGTAAAATGAATCGGGAAGCACTGATATATATGTATGTGTGTGTATATATATATATAATATATGTATATATATATTGAAATAGTTTTACTGTCAAATAATGCAAAGAGTACGCGACACATATTTTGCCCTAATTGCTCACTGCACCCCATCTCGGGAATCGAACCTCAGACGTCAGCGCTAGAGGCGAAGCCTCTTGTGTTGCGCTACAGCATGTGGTTCGTTTATTTGACAGTATGTAGATCCGGTTATCTGAACACCTGAAGGACTCTGGGATGGTAAGAAATAAGATTCTCTGGTCTGATGAGACCAAGATAGAACTTTTTGGCCTTAATTCTAAGCGGTATGTGTGGAGACAACTAGGCACTGCTCATCACTTGTCCAATACAGTCCCCACAGTGAAGCATGGCGGTGGCAGCATCATGCTGTTGGGGGTGTTTTTCAGCTGCAGGGACAGGACGACTGGTTGCAATCGAGGTAGAGATGAATGCGGCCAAGTACAGGGATATCCTGGACAAAAACCTTCTCCACAGTGCTAAGGACCTCAGACTGGGCCAAAGGTTTACCTTCCAACAAGACAATGACCCTAAGCACACAGCTAAAATAATGAAGGAGTGGCTTCACAACAACTCTGTGACTGTTCTTGAATGGCCCAGCCAGAGCCCTGACTTAAACCCAATTGAGCATCTCTGGAGAGACCTAAAAATGGCTGTCCACCAACGTTTATCATCCAACCTGACAGAACTGGAGAGGATCTGCAAGGAGGAATGGCAGAGGATCCCCAAATCCAGGTGTGAAAAACTTGTTGCATCTTTCCCAAGAAGACTCATGGCTGTATTAGCTCAAAAGGGTGCTTCTACTAAATACTGAGCAAAGGGTCTGAATACTTAGGACCATGTGATATTTCAGTTTTTCTTTTTTAATACTGTAAATCTGCAACAATTTCAAAAAATCTTTTTTTTGTCTGTCAATATGGGGTGCTGTGTGTACATTAATGAGGGAAAAAATTAATTTAAATGATTTTAGCAAATGACTGCAATATAACAAAGAGTGAAAAATTGAAGGGGGTCTGAATACTTTCCGTACCCACTGTATATATATATACAGAGAGCCCCATGCTCTCATTCAGGTTTTTCTGATGAAGGAAGTCAAGGAGATCAGTGGAAGATTCTCCTGCAAAATCATCCATGGCATACATTACAGTCAGTTCTGTTTTTAGCCGAGGCAGATCAAAAACCGCTCCGTGGCTCTTGTGTTAAACTGGAGAAGGCTGCATGCGTGAAATTTTTCTTGTATTCCCGAAACTTCTGGGGCTCGAGGAGCGTGACAAACATCAGGTTTTCGTGGTCTTGAAATCTGGTCTGTGTCTGGCAAATAATATTGTCCAGAATCCTGCCATGGAGTTGACCGTAGTGCGCGCGAGAATCTTGCGCTCGGAGCGTTTCCGGTGCGTTCAGTGGCCTCGTAGAGTTCCTCATATCGGCTTCTATCCAATCAATGGGTCTGAATACGATGACGTTGCCGTACGCCTGCTAGAGGGCCCTACTGACACCAACTCAAAATCTGATTGGTTGAAGCAACAGGTTAATCGACATTTATTCTGTGTTAGAGTGCCTGCGCAACGGATTGTCAAGGCCTCTCTGCCTGGCAACAAATGATGGCTGAAATGTGATTGGTTAAATGCTTTAATACGAAAATACATGCCTGGAAGCAGCACAACCATCAGAAAAGCTATGAAAGGAAGCGGACAGACTATTTGGAATTATTTAATAAGTATTCATGGACAAAATATAATTAACATCAGTTTGTGATTTAGATATTTTTACTTATGAATATGCTAAGCACAGTCCTTGACCCACGAATATTTACCTTATATGGGCAGGCACTCAATTACGTGAGAGGCGTGACGATGCGAGACGCAACTCCGCCTCCCACAGCCATCGAGCTGCAGTCTATTACAGTATATGGACGAAAATAGGTTCCAGTTTTGACCATTACGCATAGAATTCCGAAATGAAACCTGCCCAACTTTTGTAAGTAAGCTGTAAGGAATGAGCCTGCCAAATTTCAGCCTTCTACCTACACGGGAAGTTGGAGAATTAGTGATGAGTGAGTCAGTCAGTGAGTGAGTGAGTCAGTCAGTCAGTCAGTGAGGGCTTTGCCTTTTATTAGTATAGATTTAACCATAAGTACTCTTGATAGTGTTATTTCAAATGCAGATGCTCAATAGTCTGATGGTGACTTCATTCTCATCACCTTCCTTTTTGTCATTCACTACTCAAAAAAAACTGTAAAGCATCCATAAACACAAACACTTTTAAAGGGGAAAACTATATTGTCCCCTATTGGCAAACAGAGCCCAAATTTTACGAGCTAAAGTAAAGTAAACACTTGAACAGTGAGAGATCACAAACACAATGAAGAAAATGTGCCTTGATTGCTTTTTAGTTCTACTGGACTTTCTTCAGTATTTCCATGTCCTCAAAATTTGAATTCCTTTAACTAAAATTCTTAATTTTAGGTTCCTGTGAAGGTTTTTGATTTTTTTTACATATCTTGGCAGTTCCTCTTCTTGTGTTTGCCTTTTAAGCATGCTACTGTATGCTATGTTTACTATTTGTGATGTGTACACACAGAACACAAAAAGACAACTGCTTTTGATGAGTTTCATTATTTGCTTGTTGACATAATACCCTGGTAAGCTATAAAGTCATTTAAGAGAGAAGTACCTAGCAAAACCACCTAGGAAGTTTGTATAAAACAAGCTGTAGCCTAATGTTGACATAGATTTTTTTAGGTAAGCCAGATAGAGTACTTTGGCAATAACATCATAATAAGGGCATTAGGCGGTTTCAATTTATTATGAGCAAGCTGCTACAAGCAAGGCACAGCAGCAAATATCACAGAGTCAACCAAAGGGAATCAAAGGAAAAATAATTAGAAAATCTGAAAAAAAAAAAAAATCTTTCAGGCACACGTGCAGTCATTTAGTTATGCCACAGTCTCATCGTTCCATTCTATCCATTCACTTTCTTAACCCTTTTATTTTAATTAAAGGTAACAGGGTGTAGAAGCCAATGACTACAGAATTAGGTGCAAGGAGTTCACTAGAACTGAAAAATTATGATAAACTAATAAAGATCATTGAGCTCCTTTTAAATATTGTGTTTAGCTAAATAAATAAATTCTTTAACACAATTCTGTAAGAAGCAAAAATTACTAGATGCATTTTTGTTAACAAAGTTATCGTCAGCAATACAATATCAAAGTGCTAATACTGAAACTGATGTACTTTGGATAGCTTTGCCATCTGCTTAGATAAAAATAAACTGCTTCTTAGTAATCTTATCAGTTAATTAAAAATCAAGAGAGGTTAATTGAGAGTTACAAAATCATGGTAGAGTCAGAAGCTTTATATATTTTATTATATATTAGTTTATTCATTACTCGTGTAGAATTAAGCATTTTTATTCTGTCAACTCTGAATATTACAAAAATGTTATTTAAATATAAATTATACCTGTTAACTATTTTTTGCAAATTGCTTCTCCATGAAATTGAGAAACATGGTATATTTTTGTAAGACAAAAACTAACAATTCACTAAGTCATACAGTATTCGTTCATACTGATAAGGAAAATCAACATTATTATCATCATTTTCATTCCACATTTTGTGTCTTGCAGATGCTCCCAGGGTAGTTGAAAGATATCATACCCTCAGTGTACTCTTCTGTCTTCTAGTAGACTGTGGTCTGTAAACCCCCTGAATGGCACATCTGAGGCATCCAAAAAACATGGCCAAATCTCCTAGCTGACACCTGGCAATCCAGAAAAGCAGTGATTCTACTCCTGGGTTCTTTAATATTGCTAAACTACTCACCATGTTACAGAGAGTGAACCCAGTAAACCTTTGCAGAAACTTAATTTTAACCACTTTTATTTTTTATTTTTTTCTTTTAGTCACAACCCAGAGCTCGTAACTATAGGTGAGGATGGGGATATGAATTGACTTGGCTTCTGCTTCAACACGATTGTCAAACACTGTACAATGTTTGTAAAATTACTGGCCTTGCACCAATTCATTGATCAATCTCATAGTCACCTCTACCTTTTCTCTTTAATAAAATTCTAAAGAGGACATTGAACTTCTCCACTTGAGGCATCTGTCATCACTTTAACTCTTTTCTTTTCAAGGAGGGGATTGTGACTCCAGATTTGTAGGTGAACCTATATGTGCATGATGGATATCAAAGTCTAATGAGGTAAAATGGACATCATCATTTGCAAACAGCAGAGATTCAGTGCATTATGTTCTCAAATTCAAGACCTTTCAAACCTCGAGGTTTGATATACTGCTATTGCAAACCATGGAGAGGAGTGGAGAGAAAGGGAGAGAGACAAGACACTCCCTTGACAACCCGGTTGCCCAACTTGAATGGTCTTGACATAGCCCCCTGGGATCTGAGTGAAAGTTAATAAAGTTTTTGCCATATCCTCAATTTTCTGCAAATTTCATCAACTTAGCACACAGAGATTCCAAAGTATTTTATACATTTCAGCACAAACTCATCTACAACAATATGTAAATAATTAGTTGTCAGGAGCTGTTAAATTGTTCTAAAAACACACAAATTGCAAACAACAGGTTGAACATTTTTGTGATTTTTATGAAAAACAAACTAAGCAATTGATATCAAGCTTTTTGAACAATGAAATATACCATAATATTTCCACTGATCCACTCAAAAGGCCATAATATAGCTAAAAACCTATTAGTAACATTAAATCTTTTTCAAGGCAACAATAGGTAGGCCAAAGGCTGTGTGTTACTGTGTGTTACATTTGTAGTGGGGTGGGCCATTCCTTACATTAGCTATTTACTCCTGAGCTCAAGCCACACTCATAGTTGCAAACTTCCAACACAAAGGAATGCCATGTGATTAACATAGAAGACATTGAAAAAATAAGTTCCTGGAGTTGTATAGGGTAAATAATACAGTATATTGTTATTTGGAATACAGTACATGCATTTCATGTGTGTTCCGTGTCTACAAAGATCTGGGTAAGTGTAGGATTAAAAGAAATAAATGCGAAGCTAGAAATGTTGAACACATACCTAAAGCAGAAACTTTTTCGATGTTATACTAATAATGACGTGAAGTGTAAAATGTATGAAGACTTTAGTCCAAATATCAAATAAACATGTGCGCTTTTATTCAAGAATACAACCGAAGAAAAAAAAATTATTTATATGTTGCTGTCAATGAGTTAAAAACCCAAGCTCAAATGTCAATCGGCAGGGAGATTATATGTATTCTGGAATGGTGTAGAGGTAAAATCTGCTGCCTTGCAACCCAAAGGTCCCGGGTTCAAGACTGGGTGCTCTGCATTTTAAGTAGTGAGCTGCTATTATTATTATTACTATATATATATCACAAATTTGTCACAATAACAGTCCACAGACATCAGAAAGGTTTGGGGCAGCCACCCATATATTATGCCATGGCTGCAAATGGGTAATTTTTGGTTGAGTTGTTCACAGGTTGGAGTCCTAAACAGAACTGATTTAAGAGTGAAAATATGGCGGTTTAAAAGACCAGGAAAGAAAGTGACATCATCGGGACCAGACCCGGATGTGACGTCATCAATAGTGCCTGGACCGGAAGTGAAGTCATCGCGCCGGAAGTGGAGTTGTCAGTGGCGCCAATACCAGAAGTGATGTCATCAATGGCGCTGGGACCTAGTAGGATTTCTCATGGATAATCTGCAGAGAATTGAGAGAGAAAGTCAGTGCAGCTTGCCACCCTCTACTCTGGCGTGGTACTACTATTATTCAGGCCCTTAAGCTGCACATGTGTGACAAGGCCACCCCCTTCACCCCAGACCCATTGGGTCAGACGGTTCTGACTGAGAAGTTGTGAATACAAGAAAGGGCATCGATGCTCTGGCTCAGCACGGCACCCAGGCCTGTGTCCGAAGTGTCTGTCTGGAGAACGAAAGGAAGCAAAAAGATAGGTGCATTCATTACTGGTGCTGACATAAGTGCCTATTTTAAGTCACTAAATGCAGTGTCTGTCTTATCAGTCCATACCACATTGTTAGGGGCCCTCTTCTTTGTTAAATCACTCAAGGGTGCCACTCTTTCTGAAAATCGAGGTACAAACTGGCGGTAATACCTGGCTAATTCGAGAAATGCTTGGACTTGCTGCTTGGTTCACGGACAGGGCCATTTCAATATGGCATCTAGCTTCGAACACTGTGGCTTTACGGTACCCCGACCCATGAGGTAGCCTAAATATTTAGCTTCCTTCAACCCAAAAAAATATTTTTTTGGATTGATCTGAATCCTGGCTTCACCCACTCGGACCTGCTGTATGTGTTCCTTCCATGTGCTGGAATAAATGACGATATCATCCAAGTAGGCAGAACTATACGCGTTATGAGGGCAACCAGAAGTGTCTTCAGAACCGGAAGTGGCATCAACAATAGTGCCCCTGTACCGGAAGTGATGTCATCAATGGCACTGGAATCTAGCAGGATTTCCCATGGATGGTCTGCAGAGGATTGAGAGAGAAAGTCAGTGCAGCTCGCCACCCTCTACTCTGGTGTGGTACTACTATTATTCAGGCCCTTTAGCTGCCTCCCAAACGCACATGTGTGACAAGGTCCGCCCCCTCAGCCCAGATCCATCGGGTTGGGTGGCTCTAATTGAGAAGTTGTGAATACAAGAAAGGGCATCGGCATTGGCATGGAGAGAACCCCTACGATGAATAAGCAAAAACTTATATGGTTGATTCGACTCCTTGTGTAGGGCCATCCACTGTAGGGGTAAGAGATAAATTAACATGCATAGTGATAAAGTAATACTGGCAATTTTGCAATGTAGGTCAATAATTAATTTTTATTTTATTCAAAGGAGATGTATAAAAAAATGTTTGCAGTATAGGTTAGTTGTAATTTGCAACAAAAAAGTTTAAAAACCTAAGCTGCAAAACAGGGGTGGGCCAGTGAGCAAAGTGGGTGGGTATGGGCCTACCTGGGCACCTATACTGGCATTGTCTCTAGTCTGTGTCACAGCCACCCTTCCAGGAATGATTCTAATATTGTGGCTTTTTTCTTCCAAAGATATGGCATTGTTGTTGCATTTTGATGTGATAATGTATGGTTATAATCCTAAGAGATAAAAGCCTCTCCTGACCACCTGTACTGTCCCATGAACAGCTTTCAACTGTCATAAAATGTAGGGAGATTCAGCATTCTTGAATCATGCACTCTCCCTGGAGCACCTGAGAAAATGTCAATAAACTTTCCCATTGTCATCCACAATTCCCCTGAAGACGCCTAGAGTAAAATAACAACATGTTTGAGTAGTCTACACAACAGAACAAGGAATTTTAACATGACACTCATTAATTGTTCCTATGTCATCTATTTAACAACAAATTCTTTTACATAGTACTGCATTGACTCTTTTCTTACACAATTGATGAGGGTGATGCAAGACCACATATTACTCAGAGTAACTCATTTATTATTATGCATTTCCTGACAAGTTAAATTTATCACACGATGGGTCTTCTTTTGAAGTTTAAACTGCATTCAGGTAACATGCAGGTGGCATTTGAAGGCATAACCAAAATTTCCATCAATAGTTTCTTCTTCACAAGATAGGTTGTTCACAATGTTAGACTTTGAAAGATACTGCTCTCTTAAGATAACAAGATATTTTGTGAATTTCTGTGAATAGCTGAGAAAGCTAACAAACTGAAATTCTCAAATTAAATTCTACAGAAATTGAGCTATGAGACCTCAGGAAATGTAACCAATAATAAAGTAGTTCCATATTATATAACATGAGTTACATGTACTATATGATAAAACACAATGCAATTACGTATGCTGTATATAATAAAAATAAATACATAACAAAGTACAAAGGAACAACGGAGCAAATTAAATTAATTTATTTGTAGAAATTTGACATGTGGCAGGTCGTAGTTTTTTTTTGTCTAATTGCTTTGTTTTTTAATCTCCTGTGCTGTGATTCACTGATTTCTTTGTTGATTAATTCATTCCTTCGTAATAACTGTTTACTAACTAAGCACCTACACTGGAGAAGGGACTAAGTAACAGAATTGCAGGGTTACGACAGGAAAAGACAAGAAGCCTCTCCAAAGACTGTTGAACCTGGTAGAAAAAAACAGTCATCCCCAAATGTAGATTTCAGATTCAAAGTATGTAAACTGTGACTAGGTGTGTGCAACTGGCTCTATGAGCCACACAGGACTGGTGAATGTAAACCAGATGGAAAGCCCTGAGGCACCATTAACAATTTCTGCAATTATCTGAGCGGGGGGTTGCACAAATTGTTTTGTTCCCCTTTTGTGACTGGTAGTTGATTGCACTGCTAAAATGGTCTTAGATTGAAATGAGAAGCATTTGTGTGCCTCCCAGGTGAGGAGAGAAAAGAAACCCTTAACACCACTATTAACACAATGCATTTAGATAGTTTACAGCATCAAAAAACAAATACCCTAAGGGAAAAGGGTAAAAACAAAAAAGTATAGTTGTAAAATCATTAAAAAACAAATGTTGTCATTCATTTGAAAAATACTTTTTAATATAAATTCTGTCCTACAATTTTGATTTAAACACAGGCTGCCTCATGAGACTACAACTTCCAGCATCCAAATGAGTGGGCATACTGACCCAGAAATGCTGCCACGAAGCGTGTTGGGCAAGCATGTATTCTTGGGATATTGAATGGCCGGCCGCCAAACGTCCATCCATTACACTGGCCTCCCTGACAGATAAAGGTCTTCTTTTTTCCTCCTTTGGCTGCTCCCGCTAGGGGTTGCCACAGCAGATCATCTTTTTCCATATCTTTCTGTCCTCTGCATCGAGGTTTATCCCAACCAAGATATCAGCCCACCCCTGCCCTCTGCCACAATAGTATTTGTTTAGAATTTTTATTAACTTTGGTTAAGGGATTTTTTTTTTTTATCTACAGCGGACAGAGCTGATGATGTGGTATTTTTTCTCATCAGCCATTTCTTCCTGTGATGTTTTCATTAGGTAGTGAGGATGAGGATCCTAAGTTACCTCAAATCTAGCAGTCACCCAGGAGTAATGTCAGTAGGTTGGTGTGTGTGCATAATGCATTAGAACCAAATGAGTAATTTTAACATTAATTCTTAAAACTATTTGCCTATAAGCTTCTAGAATTTAAATTACAGTTTGGATTCATCCTAATATAGGGTAGATTAATAGACATAGAACTTTATTTGTCCCTAGGGGGAGTTTTGGCTCTTTGAAGAAGCTCAATAAATGAATAAATACTCTTTATTATATTACAACAAAAAACAAACCCCTATCAAATATATACTAGAATGACTAAAAAGAAAGAAAACCTCTCACTTGGCATTTACAGTCACAGTGAGGCATTATAAATGTGTATTGCCATTGGTAAAAAGGATCTCCAGTAGCATTTCTTGCCACACTTCTTCTTAAAAATCCATTTATTGAAAGCCAATGCTAGTGTGTCAGAGAGAATGACCAGTGATGTTCATAATGCCACTCAGTTTTGTTTTCATTCTCACCTTCACTACAATGTCCAGTGGGCCAAGAGTGCATCCCATAATTGAGCCCGACTTTTTAATCAGCTTGTTGATTTGGTGGGGATTTTCTTGAAGTGATGGTACCAGCCAAGCCTGCCACAGTGCAGAAAGTCAAACTCGCCATCACAGAGTTGTAGAACATATAATGTATATCACTGCCCATATTAAAAAATGTGGTCTTCTAAGAACAAAAGGAGTCTACTCTGCCGTTTCTTACATAGTTCCTCATTGTTATGGGAAAATTCCAGTCACTTGTATGTACCCCCAAGTATTTGCAGCAGTGCACCTCCTGTATATCCATTCCATGAATAGTGACTGGGCACTGAGGATCTTTGGTACGGTGAAAGTGAATAACCATTTACTTTGTTTTGCTGATGTTAAGTTGAAGATAATTCTCTTTACACCAAGAAACAAGCTGGGCATTGTCGTGCACCAAAAGGAACCCAGGACCCACTGCACCAGCACAGGGTCTGACAATAGGTCCAAGGATTTCATCCCGATACCTAATGGCAGTCAAGGTGCCGCTGTCTAGCCTGTAGAGGTCTGTGCATCCCTCCATGGATATGCCTCCCCAGATCATCATTGACTCACCACCGAACTGGTCATGTTGAACGATGTTACAGGCAGCATAACGTTCTCCACGACTTCTTCTGCCCCTTTCATGTCTATCACTTGTACTCAGGGTGACCCTGCTCTCTTCTGTGAAAAGCACGGGGTGCCTGTGGTGGAATCCTATACTCAAAAAACATTGCTGCCAGCAATGTCTAGAGAGTAAATCATGTGGAGAAGACAGATAATTGCACCCTCCAATCACTCCAATCCAGTTGGTTTATCACAAGTTAATTCATATTGCATCTCAAAGGTTGTATGTGCTATGATGTGGAGTCTTCCACATGGCAAAAGTGGTCTGAGGCCTCCAATGGGTATAACTGGCCGGGCCGGCCCTCCATTACCTGCCTGGAAAACGCCTCAGCAAACAGGGCTTATTCCTAGCTTAACTGGCATGACACAGGCTTTACAGACATAAAAAGAGGATAAACCTTAAAAACAGATTTAAATGTCCTAAGAAATACAACAAAGGCTCCACAAGAGGATAAATTAACATAAACCCTGGGCTTGTATAAATGAGGCAATCTTTATGAATGAAGGATTTACTAACAGCATACAGAGAATAAGGCCAAAATATTAAAAGTCAAAAAAGGATTTGCCTCAAAAGCAACCCACATTAAATAGATACAAAACACAAACCAGAAGAAGAATTTAAAAACAAAGGGAAAGATCATCCAAAAACAAAATTTAAAAAGGAATCAAAATGCACAAATAATTCCACTGTAAATGAATGACATCTAGCCTTGAAGCCCTCTCAGCAGATTTATATAGCCAGAGGGAGGGCCCAGGATTGGTGACATCAGTGGCCCCGCCTCCTGGGTTCCACCCAAAAAGAACAAGGAACATACAATTTAAAGGGACAGTACACAAAAAAGATGCAAAAAATAAGAACTCAGTATTAACAAAAACAACAACGAAATGCAAAATATACATAAATTGACTGATACATATCAATACCTATCTATTAGTGATGTGAAAGGTTTGATTGGATTGACTAGAGGAAGATTGCATATTCAGTGAATGGGCAAAGTTTCAAACTCATTCCCTGGATATATGCGGTAGAAGCAGTCACTGCATATTTTTAATAGTTCTTTCTATTATTACAGAAGTAGATGATTCATTAATATAATGCCAAATGATACTCAGATATACAACTAATACAGTCAACCAAAAGTTTTACTTAAGTTACATGTTTAAATTTATAAACTGCTCAAAAAAATTAAAGGAACACTTTGAAAACACATTAGATCTCAATGGGAAAAAAATCCTACAGATCCTACATAGACTGAGCAATGTGTTAGGAATGAAAGGATGCCACGTCATTTCATGAAAATGAAAATTATCAACCTACAGAGGGCTGAATTCAAAGACACCCTGAAAATCAAAGTGAAAATAATGATGCGGCAGGCTAATCCATTTTGATGAAATTTCATTGCAGCAACTCAAAATCGTACTCAGTAGTTTGTATGGCCCCCCACGTGCTTTTATGCATGCCTGACAATGTCGGGACATGCTCCTAATGAGACGACAGATGTCCTGGGGGATGTCCTCCCAGATCTGGACCAGGGCATCACTGTGCTAAAGGGATAGTCTGAAGTGCAACCTGGCAGCATCGGATGGACCGAAACATAATGTCCTGAGGTGTTCTATTAGATTTAGGTCAGGTGAGCGTGGGGGCCAGTCAGTGGTATCAATTCCGTCATCCTCCAGGAACTGCCTGCATACTGTCACCACATAAGGCCGGGCATTGTTGTGCACCAAGAGGAACCCAGGACCCAATGTACCAGCATAGGATTTGACAATGGGTCCAAGGATTTCATCTCAATACCTAATGGCAGTCAAGGTCCTGTTGTCCAGCCTGTAGAGGTCTGTGTGTCCCTCCATGGATATGCCTCCCCAGACCATCACTGACCCACCACCAAACCGGTAATGCTGAACAATGTTACAGGCAGCATAATGTTCTCCACGGCTTCTCCAGCCCCTTTCACGTCTGTCACATGTGCTCAGGATGAACCTGCTCTCATCTGTGAAAAACACAGGGTGCCAGTGTTGGACCTGCCAATTCTGGTATTCTATGGCAGATGCCAATCAAGTTCCACGGAGCTGAGCAGTGAGCACAGGGCCCACGATAGGACATCGGGCCCTCAGGCCACCCTAATGAAGTCTATTTCTGATTGTTTGGTCAGAAGCATTCACACCAGTGGCCTTCTGGAAGTCATTTTGTAGGGCTCAGGCAGTGGTCATCCTGTTCCTCCTTGCCTAAAGGAGCAGATACTGGTCTTGCTGATGGGTTAACGACCTTCTATGGCCCTGTCCAGTTCTCCTAGAGTGCCTGTCTCCTGGAATCTCCTCCATGCCCTTGAGGCTGTGCTGGGAGACACAGCAAACCTTCTGGCAATGGCACATATTGATGTGCCATCCTTGAGAAGTTGGACTACCTGTGCAACCTCTGTATGGTCCAGGTATCGCCTCATGTTACCAGTAGTGACACTGACCGTAGCCAAATGCAAAACTAGTGAAAAAACAGTCAGAAAAGATGAGGAGGGAAAAATGACAGTGGCCTCCACCTGTTAAACCATTCCTGTTTTGGGGTCATCTCATTGTTGCCCCTCTAGTGCACCTGTTGTTAATTTCATTAACACCAAAGCAGCTGAAACTGATTAACAACCCCCTCTGCTACTTAATTGACCAGAACAATAGCCCAGAAGTTGACTTGATGCTATACTCTGATTAAAAAGTATTCCTTTAATTTTTTTGAGCAGTATTTTTATTGTAATACTGCAATTAAATTTTTACTTGTCTCAACCCTCCCACAATGTATATATTTACCTGAGCAGTTTTCTTTGCTTTACTTAGAGGACAAATTATGTATACACTGTACTGACATGCATTAGCTTTTTAATTTTACGCATAAATTAATGTCAAAAATTAATACAAATAAAAAAAATTGAAAAGCATCTTCTCAAGATTCACTCACAACACTAAAAGAGTTTCAAGAAACCAAAAGCAAAGTGATAAATAACTTGCACTTGTTCATTAACAGACAGTTCTTGGGTAATTATGCAATTAAAAGTGGGAAGCTAGGCTTATTTAAAAGAAAAATAGCAGGGTACACTGAAAGACAAAGTAAAACAGACAATTTAATTTACTGAACTAGACAATGTTACAGAGTGTACTTACCTCTTAATGAATAACTATTTGCTTAAAATATATTAATAGGAGTTATTCATTATTCCTCATTGCCTTTACACATTTACAAATGAGAACATTCTCAGTTTTTACCTGTTTTTAAGCTTTTTCAAAGTTGGATAGAAAGCTTTCTAAAACTGAAGCCATAAATTAAAGTTCACCTCTTCACATTTTATAACAGATTACCTACTAATTTAGAATTTAAACAACATTCAGCACAATTTTAAATGTGTAGTTAGCTCAAGTACAAAAGAATACATAACTTCAATATGACTTGGAACACAGTATTTATTTGAAATATGCACTCATTCATACATTTTATAGAACAATCTGACAAAACCATAAACATCAATGAAAGTGGTCCCTTTGGATGCAAATGGTGAAATATTCAGGTATAGAATGTTCAAGTAAATGCAAGCTTTAACAACATATTCATTTCCAAGAAGACATAACCATAGTTTTATGGTTACCTGATACTTCTACCAATTAATAATAACATGCTCTGCAAATTTAAAAATACACCTGTCATAATGGTAAGCTTAGGAAAGGTTAGTTAGGGATTTTTTCCTACTCATCTTAGAAAGATAATTAGAAAGCAGCAATGGATTGAGGTTAGGTTGTCAGATACACTTTCATTTTAACAAATTCTCCCAGAAGATTAAACATTTCCATTTTCATGTATGTATTCTTCAGGTTCTTCTTAAATCTTATTTGTGTTAATTCATGAGCAAAATTTTTGTTTGTTTTAATATGGACCCTTTTAGAAACATCATTCAGCTATGACAACTAGATAATGCATAATTACAATTGTACTTTTTAAATAAAGTGTAATTTAAACATAATGTAAAACATTACAAGTAGTTCTCACTTGATCTACATTTTTGTTGAATATAAAACATATGGCTTCAGGGCTTTACTATATTTTGCCTATAAATTAACCTGACAAGGACCACTAATAAATATTGTTTTTTTAGAAGCTTACCTTTTTCAGACATCACCTTATATCACAGAGAAAGTTAAACAACAGAAAATTAAAGTTGAGAAAACCAAGAAGTAATGATAATCCATTTTTCAGTTTTTGCCAGAGACTGGAATATAAAATATTGTAGAATGATTACATCTGTTGGTTTGCCAAGTTGATTTCAAGCCAAAGAGGAGCACTTCATGTACCAGACAGTTGCAGACTTTGAACAATACTGATTTTGTGTTATTCTTTAATTCGTCTAGACATTAAATTATACCTTACAAACTGAGTGATCAATTTGTCTGCAAGTTAATTTATTATCTCTGATCTTTCACACTTGTTTTCCAGTATCATATCCTGAAAAGCAAGTGTGCTATTCACATACTTTATTCAGTTATATCTTCCTATGAGGGGACAGAAAACAAACCTACCTAATGATCCTGCATTAATTGAAACAGCATTCATTAAGTACAGGTTTATAAACAAGTGTCTTTAGCAAACACCAATGGTACTAAAATGAGTTGGGAATAGAATTATAAAACATATAATCTGCAAAACAATTATTTGTTAAAAGACTTTGCAGTTTACCTACCAAGTAACTGTTTACAAAATATTGTGTTGAAAATCTTTTTGGAAGTTAATTTATATAAACTGCATAACAACGGTGTAAATAATTGTAGACACAAAATAGTGATGAAGAATCTAATTACTCGTGGTAAACAAAAAAAATCACACTAATCCACATAAAATGTATCTGCCAGCATTTCTAAAATGTGATTTACAGTACTTTAACTTTACTTGACCTGTATCTAGGGGTTAAATTTGCAAATAAATATCAAACCTCTGTACAGTACTTGGTTTGCTAGTTTCAGTTTTAATCTGCATGGTGTTTCATATTGAGAATCTCAAGAGTGTGTCCTCTGTAAAAAGACTGTCAGTTATAAATTCCAGATGGGAAACAATATCTTAAAGGAAGCAGCCTCTGAAAAGGATTTAGGAGTTTACATTGACACGTTTTCATCATCAAAGCAATGAGCAGAAGCAAGTAAAAAGGCAAATAAAATGTTAGGTTACAGCATATCACGTGGAATATAAATTGAGGGTCTATATAAGTAACTACTGTGACCACATCTGGAGTATTGTGTGCAGTTCTGGTCACTATATTACAACAAAGACAGAGCAGCACTTGAAGCTGTACAGCGGAGAGCAACCAGGTGCATCTCAGGATGGTTGTGTTGCTCAAGAGTCCCAAAGTACGTAAGTCTCGAGTAGTTCCAAAAATGGCCATTTGAAGGGAAATCCCATCAAAAACCCCAGTTTGTAACACAGAAGGCCACAAATAAGCTTTATTAAATAAAGATTTATAATTCACAAAAAGCTCTGTTACAATATAAAGCTCCCAAGTACACAAAAAGCATATGCAATTCAAAAAACAACCAAGTCCCAATACAGAATCCAAACAATGGCCAGAAAATTGGGGAAAAAAAAGGTCAGGAATTCCAAAAAAATAACAGAAGAACAGTGAAACACAGGAACACTCACCACTCCCTAGTGCATTCAAGATGAATTGCCAAGAACTGTGGGAACTCCTGGGGCCTCATGTATAAAAGGTGCGTACGCACAGAAATGCTGCGTAAGAACTTTTCCACGTTCAAATCGCGATGTATAAAACCTACATTTGGCGTAAAGCCATGCACTTTTCCACGGTACCTCATACCTTGTCATACGCAAGTTGTCTGCTCGGTTTTGCAGACTGGCGGCACCCAGCATCAAAGCAATGCTACTGTTTCTGTGTGGTTACACCTTATTTTCCTGACGCGGCTTTATAAATACACTGAAACTAACCGCATATTGTTTATTATTGTAACACATCTGATTGTAATTAACTTGTAACAATATAATGGTCCAGGGAATAGGCATAGTATTCCAAATACCATAACTGCTTTAGCATTGTTACTCTCACTTCTCCTTCTTCTTCTTCTTCTCCTTCTTCTTTCAGCTCCTCCCGTTAGGAGTTGCCACAGCGGATCATCTTTTTCCATATTACTCTCACTGCACCACTCGGAGTATTTATATCACTGTATCTGAGTGTGAATCACAGCAGCAGCTGATTGGAAAGAGAATTATCGGTATACAGCTTAAAGGACACGCTGTCTCAGCCACTGCAAAACGTTTTAAAGCCTTTCCTGTACGGGCCTCGCGGTTCAGAAACAGTTTCATCCCAAGAACTTTAAATGCACTCGATCAATTGCACCTTGTAGAACCGTTTGTACTTATTAGTACAATCACCCCACTGTAAACTTGCACTATAGTTATAATATCGCACAACCTGAGCCACTTTATAAAGCACGTATTTACATATGATGACAATATCATTTTTAAGGTGAAATTCAGCAAAATATGTTTATTAAATTATACAGATAAAACTTTAACTTCATTTAAATAATCTATATTCTTCACTGGGAGTGTCGTGAAGGATAGCATAATTAAACATGTACTACAAAGATATTTCAGTGTTCCTTAAACGTTTTGAAGAATCGGCGCTAAGCTTACAGATGGCTTAACGTCTATTACAGAGCTGATTGTGTGGCTATCGGTTACTTGGGGAAAGAAAAGCAAGGACTGCAGTGGCAGCTACGCCAAAATATATTGAATATAAAACAGAAAGAGAAAATAAAAACACAGCTAAAAACACAGCAACAAATTTCGGCAAAAGTTAAATGCTTGTGTCATGAGCACGAGGCGGCTATGCAGTGTCTGCAACGGACGTGGCCATCCACCGTGCATAAGATACCTTACTGACATTGGCGGGCGAAGGAGCCACCGATTCTTCCTGTGCCCAGTGCCACCACAAGCCTAGAGCCGCCCCTGAGTACTGCTGCAATAAATTATTTCATCGAAGTGAAACACATGTTTAATAACGTGCTTTAACTCCTATCATCATAAAAATGATATCACGTATCACGTTTATCTCAGTATTTTAGTTATTCAGAGAGCTGTAATATCACGAATGTAATGGATTCTGTGTCTAGTTGGAGGAAGAGAGCCGGTTTAAGAAGCAAGCAGTGATTCACACACATAGAGCACATAGAAGATCAAATACAAAACAAAGCATTTAACGTGCTACTTTAATTACGATGTGATTTGAGAAACTGGTTAATTAAACGATTTTAAGATGAAGTTTATGATGTTCTACTTTAATGACAAAATAAACTACGTGATTAAAGTGGAAATGTCGAGATTGAAGTTGACATTTCGTGCTTTTTCCCCACTGTGTGCCTTTTTTTCTCTGTACCCTAATAAGCTTTCATATGACACTCAGACAGTGGGCTACAACTCGCCTTTTCACGGCAACTTTGATATTTGACTTCTTTTTTATTTCCGGCACTGTGCGATTTTGTGAACGTGAGCTTTCAAGTTTCTCCAACACGCTATGTCACTCGATCAACTTCCTTTTGTTGATTATACCATGGTTTATTTGAACAAATAGTATGTTTTTCACTTGCCTCCACGGTATTCGCTGAAATTCTTATATTTCCCCCCGTGCTTTTCCCATTGTCTTTTCACAGAAGGCTGAGCTTAAGGGCGATTTATATTCATTTGCATATTCAAAGAGGCGTAATTCTGGGAGGAGTTGGGGCGTTACATAAAGCGCGTGCACGAGCATTACTTTTCACGCTGATCGGGATTTATGTAGCGGAAGAACGTTGAAATTGGAGTACACACAGATTCCTGCATCTGGATTTTTCTGTGCGTAAGCACATTTCGGCTTTTGTGCTTACGCCATGTTATAGTGCGAGTTCTACGTACGGCGTTATGCATGAGGAGCGCAATCCCTGGCCATGATGTGCAGGTGATCTCACCTCTACCAGAAAAAAACATCCTCAAAGCTTTAGAAAAATGGTATGCAAAATGTACTGGAAAGGAATGGCACACATGACATCACAACACCACAGACTTCAATTCCTGAAAAAGTATATAACCACATTCAAGCAATCTTCTTCTTCTTCCGGCCGCTCCCGTTAGGGGTTGCCACAGCGGATCATCTTTTTCCATATCTTTTTGTCCTCTGCATCTCGATCTGTCACCCCCATCACCTGCATGTCCTCTCTAACCACATCCAAAAACCTTCTCTTAGGCCTTCCTCCTTTCTTCTTACCTGGCAGCACTACCCTTAATATCCTTCTCTCAATATACCCAGCATCTCTCCTCTGCTCATGTCCAAACCAACGCAATCTCGCCTATCTGACTTTGTCTCCCAACCGTCCAACCTAAGCCCACCCTCTAATGTACTCCTTTCTTATTCTATCCATCCTCGTCACACCCAGTGCAAATCTTATCTTTAACTCTGCCACCTCCAGCTCTGTCTCCTGCTTTCTGGTTAGTGCCACTGTCTCCAACACATATAACATAGCTGGTCTCACTACCATCCTGTAGACCTTCCCTTTCACTCTTGCTGGTACCCATCTGTCACAAATACTCCTGACACTCTTGTCCACCCACTCCACCCTGCCTGCATTCTCTTCTTCACCTTTCTTCCACACTTGCCGTTAATCTGTACTGTTGATTCCATGTATTTAAAGTCACAAACCTTTGCCAGCTCTACTCCTTGCATCCTCACCATTCCATTGACCTCCCTTTCATTTACACACATGTATTGTGCTTTATATCATCAGTATTTTCATTTTGTATTGCATAAAACCACATTCAAGCAATACAAAATGAAAAAACTGATGATAAAAAGCACAAAATAGGGAATAGAATGTCATTGGTACAAGTTATTAGTATTTCCCTCTACCCTATGTTATGTTAAAAATCTTATAATACAATTCCTAATATGAATATTAACATAATGTATTAACCTTAATTAATAAAAAAGTGCCATTCCTATTAACACTTAGATATTATGAATTGTTTTATACAGTAACATTATACGTTAACTTAGTAATCAGCATAAGAAACACAAAAAATCATTATACATTAACCTTATATTTTCATATCCTTCACTTCATATTGGTTTAATCTATGTTTGATGTAGACAGTGAAATTGCTCTGTACAATTAAGCTATTTAAAGATACTTTTAAATTAATAAATTTGTGTTTAATTATTCACTGTCTGTTCATTGATGTCTTTGAGTCACTCTCTGCACACAGAAAGTGTAATTAGGATTGTGCACAAACATGTATTCAATTATACAAATACTGCTGTTTAAATAATAAAATTGGTTTGATTTCTAAACTGCTGCTATACAAACCACCTTTCCAATGTATGTGTGCCTCCCCAAACAAATGCAGGCTTAAAAGAAATGTAAATGTTAAAATGCAGAAAATCTGAATATAAGAAAATAGTTTTTAAGTTAAACAGCTTCCATGGATGGAGAACATTGCAAACTGTTAAAGTCCTTTAAGTTTCTTAACTGTTTCTTATTTACAAAGGCACCTAACCTGACACTTAAGAAATTGGAGCTGCCATTTATAATTTATTTAGCTGTAGATTGTTTTACAAATAACACATCTGCAAAAAGAATAAAATATTTTTTTAACCTTATTGCTACTGAACTGTTAATTTAATTTCCTGAAGAGCAGACGTAATATAACATAGACAGGAATATAATCATTGATTATACTTCCAAGTTAGTTTTACAACTGGTCAGTATAAGGTCAAAATGAGACTAATTGTGAGGTAACCAAATTTCCTAGACATGTGAATGCTAAGATCATGGCTCCCTTTGGGGTCAGCTGGCTGGCCAATTAACACTAGAATTACCAGAGCCTACGAAAAAACTTTTAGATCCGGCCCACCTTAAATCCCATCACACCTCTCCATCAGTGTCTTTTCTCCTGTAAATGTGCCAATAAAGACAAACAGCCTGCTATTCCATCCCCCCACTACCGCAGAACGGCCACAAAGTTCTCCCATCTCATGCCTTGATTATCTGGGAGTGAAATGCTGGAATTTTAGAGTGGAAATAAAAGGTCATTATTTGGAACACATGCATTTCATTTGTGTTCCGTTTCTACAATAATCTGTGTAAACACATTGTTAAAACAGAAACATTTTTCAGACTTTAGTAGTAAATGACAAAATGTTGGCATAAACTATATAATGTGTAAAGCCTGAAGTCCAAAGATCAAATAAACACTTTCACAAAAGGCTCAAGGCTGAGACAGCAGCTTCTGTGGAGTAGCGGTAAGAATTGCTGACTTGTAATCAAGAGTCTCCGGTTCGATCTCGACTTCCTCTTATATTTGCCATTTTCAGTAGTGAGCTGCTCTTATTGTTAATGTTATACAGTACACATATACATTTGGTTTGCATCTGTAACAGACAGTGTACATTTATAGTACTTGTAAAAGTTACCTTTTTTCACTTTTATTCTCTCAGTCATGATCACTATACATACTACTGCCCTGGGAATAACTGTAGATGTGAGTGCTGTTTTGAGGCAATGGAACTGGGCATTCTCTGATCTGGAGCGATAAAAGCTGACACGCAAACGCTGGTGAATCTGCCATATTCGTATCTCACTGTTACTTGATTTTTTTAATTCAGTTTTATTGAGTGTTCCTGCTCACGCTGAATTAGTATTCACCTTATGGTCTATAATGTCAAAGCCGCACTGACAAAAAAAAAACAAAAAACAGAGACATATATATATATATGACAGGTATATATAATATTTGGAATTATTCATTTTATGACCTGTATTGTTCACTTCGGAAAACATTGTGGCACGGATGCAACATTATTCATATTATTCATATTCATTCACATAACATCTTGCGGTTGTAATCAGTGACCTCGTGTTTTTTTTTTTTTACCCGATCTTGCCAGTGTCCACTTTTGGGTGCACGGTACTGTTTCTTTTGTACTCCAGGACATGCAGAGGAAAGAATAGTACAGAGAGGTCAGTTCAGTGCTATATGCAATCATCAACTTCAAATGTTAACAGTTTACACACACGCCAGGACCGTCCTTCCTACATTTACGACATACGGAAGCTGTTCTCTCATCCGTGAGCCTTTTGTGAAAGAGTTTATTTGATCTTTGGACTTCAGGCTTCACACATTATATAGTTTATGCAGACATTTTTTCATTTACTACTAAAATATGAACAACGTTTCTGTTTTAACAATGTGTTTACACAGATTATTGTAGAAACGGAACACATATGAAATGCTTGTGTTCCAAATAACGACCTTTTATTTGCACTCTAAAACTCCAGGACTTCACTCCCAGCTCATCAAGGCATGAGCTGGGAGAACTTTGTGGCCGTTCTGCAGCAGTGGGGGGATGCTTGCTGCTTGTCTTTATCGGTGCATTTACAGGACAAAAGACACTGATGGAGAAGTGTGATGGGATTTAAGGTGTGCCGGATCTGCGAGTTTTTTCATAGACTCTGGTGATTCTAGTGTTAAGACAACTAGTGCCTTCTGTGGGTCATCCAGTAGGACAGAAATAAGATAGCCAGCTTCTTATTAGAGGGATCCATCCTTAAGACACTCAACCTTTTCCTCAAAGTTAGATATTTATTTCCTTTTCAACTTCAGTTCAATTTAGAGCCTTAAGCTTTCCAACATGTATGATAATTTATGTGGAACACTATCTCTGTACTCTAAAAAAAACAGCTGAAAAATTCTCAGCCCTGAAATTCATGATTGTGTGACTTTGAATTATTTAAAAAGGAAAACTCCAGAACTAAATCTATAAAAAAGAACCTAAATAACCATAGCACTGATAATTATTCAAATTTAAAGTATATTTAACTATAAATAAAGAAGCAACCACAAAACCAGTCTCCTCTTCCACATAACCCAAGGCAGATATCAAGATTTCAGCTAGTCATATTAGGATGGCAATTGTTAATGGAGGGATAATCCTGACCGCTGGAGTGTCACAGTAGCTGCAGTCTCTTGAATTAATCATTTCCTTAATTTCAGTAGACAACTGTTGATTCAGCTTATGGAATATATTTTTTAATAAGTTATTCTACTTATTGTACCAGGTATCAATTTAATATGCTAAAAATTCCTTCTAACTTGTTTATTTTTTAGAGGAATAGTGGCACACAAGAATAGGCAGAATTAAAAATGATTGCTCAGTTATTTGTCTTCCACTTGTTGTCTTCAAAATATGTTTAAAATTAGATACATAATAATCCAAAATGCAAAATGGTACCCATTTAGCCATCTTATCTTTTTAGTTTTCTGAGACCCACTGTGAATAATCTTCTTCATAAAAAAGAAATAAAGAACTTACAATTCTTGACAAGCACATGACTCAAAATGAAGCTGAAAGAGAGATAATTAGGAGACTCCTTTGTAATGAATTTCATGGTAGCAGCAAGCGTCATTCTGAATTTAAAAGAGAGAAATCACATTGTTAATAATTTCTGAGACAGCAGACAGAGTTTAGCGAACTGATTGAAACAAGTAATCCAATTAAAAACCAGAGTGATGTTAAATTAAGAAATTGGTTGGAACAAAAGCCAGCAGCCACTGTCTTCTAGGACCAGGACTGCCCACTCTGGCATTAACAGGACCAGCAGTATGAACCTTACAGCTTCCAGTTTTTAATACCAAGATGTAGAGAAATAGTTGCATTGTAATATCAATGAATTCCCATCTAATTGGTACAACGTCATTTCATGTGGTGAATACAGCAGACATATTCATAAATCATCTTCCACAGAAAACCACCTGTTTCTGTCTATTGTTATAAATCATCTCTATTAAATATAACACATGCAGTTACTCTTATAGTTAGATTTAAAAGCAGTGTCTCCTTAGCTGGCAGTAAATCTGGGAACACAAAACATTCTCGCTGTGTATTAGAGATCTCTGGATGAGAGATCCAACTCAGGAGCCAGTCACTCAGTTCATATATATATATATATATATATATATATATATACACATACTAGCAGAATACCCACGCTTCGCAGCGGATAAGCAGTGTGTTAAAGAAGTTATGAAAAAGAAAAGGAAAAATTTTAAAAATAATGTAACATGATTGTTAATGTAATTGTTTTGTCATTGATATGAGTGTTGTTGTCATATCTATATATATATATATATATATATATCTATATCTATATATATCTATATATATATATATATCTCCTTTGGGGTGCGAGCAACTGTTGCTGGGGGTGCCAGAATCCATTGAGGAAGAAAAATGAAAAAAAAACGTATGAGTCTTGCTGTTACGTGCACTTACTGTAGTGCTGCGTTGGTATTATGAAGTATCGTATCTGTTCAAGTTCAATTTAAATTTTAAATATAAGTAATTTTTATTTAGTCGACAGAAATATGTTTGGTAGGAATGAAAGGTAAATTTAGTCAGCATTGCATAAATTTTTCTTCACCCTAGAAATTTAAAGAGTAAATTCAACTTACATTCCTACCAAAGATATTTCTGTCGACTAAATAGAACCTACTTATATCCAAATTCGAGCTGTTGAGCTGTCGCCTGCCTGACTGGATATGTCACCCTCACTTCGCTCTTACTTTTTAACCGTTCATGTAATCATGGCTAGTCGCGAAAAAATTAGAACATGGAAGGAGGATCACACTGAGTATGGCTTTACTAAAATAATTACTGATGGCGAATAAAGTATCCATTATTCATAAAGCTTCAATTGGTGATCTTTTTTCTGCGTTAACCTCATATTTTTTCATACGTCTTCTCAAAGCAAGGGGGTGCGAGGGTAAAATAAATCGGGAAGCGCTGATTTATATATATTGAATATACTGAAATAGTTTTACTGTCAAATAATGCAAACCTGATGAGCCCTAATTCTGGGCTCATCAGTTGTACACACTCACTGCACCTTGTCTCGGGAATTGAACCTCGGACGTCAGCGCTAGAGGCGAAGCCTCTCGTGTTGCACCACAGCGTGTGTTTCGTTTATTTGACAGTATGTAGATAGGGATATATATATATATATATATATATATATTGTAAAAGAACGAAAAAGACACAGCATAAAGGGTTGGGGTTTCCGGCCCCGTATACTGTAAACAAAAAGTTATTTTTTTTTCCACAAACAGGTCAAAATATATAAACATAAATGTTCATATGCACGACGCCTTCACATGCGTCGGCGGCCATTTTATATAGGAGGAGCCGGAAGTGGAGGAATGCTGGGAAGGAGGCGTGAGGGATGACGGGATTGCTGACGTCAGGGAAGATGGCGGAGGAAGGGCGGAAGTGGACGTACTGCGGGCAGGTTATGATGGCGGAGCGTCTTTTTTCCTAAAAGAGAGAGCAGAAAGGTTAGTACCCGGCCATTCCCTACCGGCGAACTTCCTTCGAAGCGGTTTCAGGTCCGTCCGCGGCCTCCTACTCGCGCATGCGTGACATGACCCCCCCCTCAGCCCAAGACCGTCTGGTCGGGCGGACCTAACCGAGAGGTCGTGGACGCGAGAGAGGGCATCGGCGTTGGCCTGAAGGCCGCCGCGGCGATAAGTAACCGTGAACTTATAGGGCTGCAGGTCCAGGAACCACCTGGTGACCCGCGGATTCGACTCTTTGTGGAGGGACATCCACTGAAGCGCAGCGTGATCAGTCACCAGAGTGAATTCGCGACCAAACAGGTAGTACCGGAGATAAGTCACGGCCCACTTAATGGCCAGGGCTTCCCTCTCCACCGCCGCATACCTGGCCTCTCGGTCCAGCAGTTTCCGGCTTAGGTACATCACGGGGTGTTTGACACCATCAACGCTTTAGCTCAACACGGCGCCCAGGCCTGTGTCCGAAGCGTCGGTCTGGAGGATAAAGGGCAGCCCAAAATCAGGGGTCCGTAATACAGGTGCCGATGTAAGGGCCTGTTTCAGGTCACTGAATGCGTGTTCCGCCTTATCGTTCCATACCAAATGCAGGGGAGCCCCCTTCTTTGTTAAGCAAGTCAAGGGTGCTCCCCTCTCGGAGAAACGGGGTACGAACCGGCGGTAGTACCCCGCCAGCCCCAAGAAAGCCTGCACCTGTCTCTTGGTATTCGGACGGGGCCATTCCAGGATGTCTTTGACTTTGAAGCATTGGGGTCTCACCTGTCCTCGTCCCACAAGGTAGCCTAAATACTTGGCCTCTTTTAAGCCAAAAAAGCACTTACGGGGGTTAATGCGGAGGCCGGCTTTAGCCAGTGTCGCGAGGACAGCAGAGAGCTGCAATAGATGCTCCTCCCAGGTGCCGGAATAGATGACGACGTCATCCAGGTAGACGGCACTATAGGACTGGTGGGGCTTCAGCACTCTATCTACCAGATGTTGAAAGGTCGCAGAGGCCCCGTGCAGCCCAAATGGGAGGACCTTGTATTGCCAATGTCTACTAGGGGTGCTAAAAGCGTTTTTTTCTTTTGCAGATGCCGTTAAGGGAATTTGCCAATACCCTTTTGTCATATCAAGAGTAGCCAAATACCGAGCCGCACCTAGCCGCTCGAGCAGGTCGTCAATGCGGGGCATCGGGTAGGCATCAAACTTGGAGACATGGTTTAGACGTCTAAAGTCATTGCAGAATCTCCAGCAGCCGTCCGGCTTGGGAACGAGGACAATCGGGCTGGACCAAGGACTGTGACTTTCCTCGATAATGTCCAAGTCCAGCATTCGTTGTACCTCCAGTTCCACTTCGGCGCGTTTTGCCTCCGGGAGTCTGTAGGGCCTCTCCCGGACGACTACTCCGGGTTCCGTGACTATATCGTGGGCAATCAGCGAGGTCCGGCCTGGCGACTCGCTCACCACTTCGGGGATGGCGTAGATAGCTTGGGTTATCTCTCGCCACTGACCGGGTGTTAGCTCGTCGCCGAAGTTAAGGGCAGCCGTGCTAGCGAATAGGGAGAGGGATCTATGTGTATCGTGAGTCTCCTCCCTGTCCTTCCAAGTTTTTAACAAATTAATATGGTAGATCCTCTCGCTCGGTCGACGATTAGGTTGCTTAACTAAATAGTCGGGAATAGTCCCTTTCTTTCCTTAACCTCGTATGGCCCCTGCCAGTGAGCTAGCAGCTTGGAGTGGGAGGTGGGAACGAGCACCATCACTCGATCCCCCGGGTGGAACTCCCGGAGGACAGAGTTGCGGTTGTAACACCGGGCCGGCGCTGCCTGCGCACGAGTCACGTGGTCTTTGAGGAGCGGCCTGATTTTGGCGAGCCTGTTGCGCAGTTGCGCTACATACTCCAATATATTGGAGGAGGGAAGGGCCTCAGCCTCCCAGCCTTCTTTTAGAATGTCCAAAAGTCCCCGGGGCTGTCGCCCGTATAATAATTCAAAAGGGGAGAAGCCCATAGAGGCCTGGGGCACCTCCTGGTAGGCAAAAAGCACAAGCGGCAGGAGCTGGTCCCAATTCCTGCCATCAGCGCTGACTACCTTGCGAAGCATCTGTTTAAGCGTCTGGTTAAAGCGTTCTACCAGACCGTCCGTTTGGGGGTGGTAGACAGACGTCTTCTGGTGCTTTATTCTCAGTAATTTGGCAACCTCCCTGAACGTATCTGAAGTGAAGGGAGCACCCTGGTCTGTGAGGACTTCTTTAGGGATACCCACTCTCGAAAAGAGGTTGACCAGTTCCCGTGCAATGTTTTTGGTGGTAGCAGAGCGCAGGGGAACCGCCTCTGGGTACCGGGTTGCATAGTCAACCATGACCAATATATACTTGTGGCCACGGTTCGAGGGTTCCAGGGGCCCTACTAAGTTGACCCCTATCCGGTCAAAGGGTATGTCTATCAGGGGTATTGGGACGAGAGGAGCACGGTCCCTCCTAGGAATCTGGCAAATCTGGCAGTCCGGACAGGATTGACAGAAGCGCCGGACCTCCTCGTTGATCCCGGGCCAGTAAAAGCGGAGCTTGATTCTCTCCAATGTTTTTTCGGCCCCGAGGTGGGCGCCTAGGAGGTGTGCGTGAGCTAGTTCGCATACCTCCCGCCGGAAGGTACGCGGCACTAGCAGCAACTTCTGCACCTCGCCCTCGTGAGTTGCCACCCGATACAACAGATTATTCTCCAGTACAAAGAAGGGCTCGCGTGGCATGGAACCGTCAGCTAGTGAGCTGCCTGGAAGAACAATCGCATTTCTGGCAAACCGCAGGGAATCGTCATTCCACTGCTCTCTTTTAAATGAGGCGGGCGTGGAGCGAAATTGGTGATCCAGGTTGCTCAGGGGATCTTGTGAGAGGTTGGGCGGTAGTGTTCCCTGGCTCGTCCCTTCGCCGGTGGGAGGTTCCGGGTCAGAGTCCGTCGCCTGAGAAACCTCCCCCATTGTGCCTGCGCCATTGTGGCTTGCCTCAGTGCATGGCGTGGAGACTGCGGGAAGGGTGCCTTGCCCCTCCATAACCAGACCCAGTGAGGCCCCAGTAGCAGTGCGTGTCATACCGCATTTTCTTTGTGACCAGTCTTGTCCCAGGATTACTGGATAGGGGGGTTCCGGCAACACCGCGACCAACAATTTGGACAACTCCCCCTTCCAGGAAAGATAACATTCTGCAGAACGGTAAGTCCTGGTCTCTCCGTGTACACAAGTGACTCGTAGATGTTTGTTTAGCCACTGTCGCGGTAAGACATAACGGCGAGCAACAATAGTTATGTTGCTGCCGGAGTCAAAGAGAGCCACCACTGAGTGCCCGTTTACCAACACCACTCCCGTGTTCGGACTCGCCAAGGGATGCGGCGGAGTACAGTACCTTTCCGCAGAGGCCCAGGTTCAGTCCATCGGCTCCATGGGGGTGTTCAGAGGGCAGGTCGGTAGCAGGTGGCCGGTCTCTCCGCACTTGTAACAGCGCGGGGAGGCCGGCTTTTCTCGGGGTCTAGGAGGCGCTTCTGCAGCGCGTCGAGAGGGCTCGGGGGTGGCCGCCCGTCCCTGCCGGTTCCCGCGAGCTTGCCTTTCTGTCCCCCCGGCTCGGAAAACTGCGAGCTGACGCTCCAGGACTTCCAGGAGTCCTGGCATGTCCGTATAGGGGTGGCGCCGAACCTGCTGGGCGAGGGAGCTGGGCAGTGCATTGACCAGGCCCTCACAGGCCACCTGCTCCACGACCTTCCGGGCTTGGGGACCCTCGGGCCGCAGCCACCGCCCCATCTTTCCCCAGAAATCGAAGGCCTGTGCTCGGGCCGGCTTCTCAGGGTCAAACTGCCAGCTCCGCCATTCACTTGCCTGATGGCTCGGCGTGATGCCGTAGCGTGCCAGGATCTCCTGTTTTAGGAGCTTATAGTCCGCGGCTTCCTCCTCGGGGAGGTCATAATAGGCTCGCTGCGCGGGCCCCTTCAGGTAGGGCGCCAGAATGGACGCCCACTCGGACCGCTGCCACTCGTTCCGGGTGGCCGTCCTTTCACAGATCCCTAGGTAGGACTCGATGTCGTCCGCCTCCGTCATCGGGACAAGGGACGGAGGCTTTGGACGAGGCGGGTCGGCCCTTACCCTCTCGGCTTCCGCGAGTTTCGCCTTCGCGGCCTCCAGTTCCCGGGTTGTAGCGGCCTGTGCTTGCTGCAGGGACTGGATCTGTGCATTCATGCCCTGCAGCACGGTATTGAGGTCCTGCCTTTCAGTCATTTTTTTTCTTCTTCGGTGCAGTATCCTGCTGACTACGCCACTGTAAAAGAACGAAAAAGACACAGCATAAAGGGTTGGGGTTTCCGGCCCGTATACTGTAAACAAAAAGTTTTTTTTTTTCCACAAACAGGTCAAAATATATAAACATAAATGTTCATATGCACGACGCCTTCACAGGCGTCGGCGGCCATTTTATATAGGAGGAATGCTGGGAAGGAGGCGTAAGGGATGATGGGATTGCTGACGTCAGGGAAGATGGCGGAGGAAGGGCGGAAGTGGACGTACTGCGGGCAGGTTATGATGGTGGAGCGTCTTTTTTCCTAAAAGAGAGAGCAGAAAGGTTAGTACCCCGCCATTCCCTACCGGCGAACGTCCTTCGAAGCGGTTTCAGGTCCGTCCGCGGCCTCCTACTCGCGCATGCGTGACTATATCTATACTAATAAAAGGCAAAGCCCTCACTGACTCACTCACTCACTGACTGACTGACTGACTGACTGACTGACTCATCACTAATTCTCCAACTTCCCGTGTAGGTAGAAGGCTGAAATTTGGCAGGCTTATTCCTTACAGCTTCCTTACAAAAGTTGGGCAGGTTTCATTTCGAAATTCTACGCGTAATGGTCATAACTGGAAGGTATTTTTCTCCATTTACTGTAATGGAGTTGAGCTTGACCGCCGTGGGGGCGGAGTTTCGTGTGACATCATCACGCCGCCCACGTAATCACGTGAACTAACTGTCAACGCACTATGTAGAAAACCAGGAAGAGCTCCAAAATACGCTGAACAAAACATGCATTATATAATTGAGAAGGCAGCGAAACAATAAGAAGCGAGCGAGTGACATACTACCATATTCATCAGTATAGCTACTTCGGAAACAAAGCGAGGTATAAACCTAAACTTTAAATTAACTTAATAGACAGGCTGCCGCTGGTGCTTTTCGTGCCCACGGATAATGCGGGATACAAGTTTAATGAGAGGACGCAGGATATAAACGAGAGTTTTGATCACTTTTTAACTAAGTTAAAATTGCAGGTGAAGGGATGTGCTTATGCAAATTCCGAGAGACTGTGTTTGTGGGGGATTGACAGTTAAGGCGGGTGGGGGAGTCACGTCATCATCTCCCCTCCCATTTACCTCATTTCGCACTGAGTTGAGCTCCGCGGCTAACGCCGTCTTCCGAAGCAACTTCGTCACACTGCCACCAAATACAGAGAAATCCACAAGTTAATACACACTCTGTCTCTAGACTTTCTCCACACTGAATCCTCCAGGCACTACTTACAAAAGGTAACATTGACAATCGTGTTACGTTATTTTTAAAATGTTTAATTTTCTTAGCACAAGCACAGCTGAGAAGCTTCGATGCATGTGCTCCATAACGCGTTAAAAAATAATGCATTTAATCACACTTTGCATTACAATCAAAGGGGAACTTTTGTCAATGCATGATTTCCTGGTACACCGATTACATTGATCAGCGCATCCCAATTCATTTTAGCCTCGCACCACCTTGGTTTGAGAAGAAGTATGAAAAAATATGAGGTTAACACACAAAAACAGATCACCAATTCAAGCTTTATGAATAATCGATTCGCCATCAATAATTGTTTTGGTAAAGCCATACTCAGTGTAATCCTCCTTCCATTTTATAATTTTTCCGCCACTAGCCATGATTAAATGAACGGTAAAAAAGTAAGAGCGAAGCATATATATGACAGCAACACTCATGACAATCATGTTACGTTATTATTAAAATGTTTCCTTTTCTTTTTCATTACTTCTTTAACCCACTACTGTTTCGCTGCGAGGCGCGGGTATTTTGTATATGAATGACCTCCAAAGAGCGCGGAGACTTTTGATCATGTGAACGTGTCTGCAAAAACTGGCGTCTCCTGCCCAGCAAAAGTCGAGCAGCCGGCGCGCGCATAGCTGTGCCGGCCTTTCAGACGCTGACTGCGCTTCTGCGGCAAAATAATATTAAGGCGCTTCGCACTTTATTTTGCACGTATACGATTATGAGGTCGTCAGCTCGGATTATGAAGACACGCACAGGAGTGAAGGACTGACAGTGCCATCACAGCCGATTAATAGCTGGGACGTCTCACCAGTCTGCACAAGACCCACCGCGACTGTCCCCAAAAGGCGCTCATATCGTCAGCGAACACATCTCTCTATACTATATAAAAGAAAAAGGCAACTTTCCTTTCTTTACACCTTTTTTCCTTTTATCCCAAACCAAAGCCTTTCTCTCTTAACACTGCAGAGGACACAAAACTAATTTTCTTTAATTGCTGGTAAGGCACATTACCAGAGGCAGAAATTTGGACTTTCACATAGAAAATGTAATTTCTATACCACAGCCGTCGTGTAGCGCCTTTCAAAAGGGATCTACTACCGAGAGATGATCCATATACATTTTAGCTGCTGTTAGTACTACTTACCTATTCTGTTATACCGTCTTTAAAATGTAGTTTACCCGCAACCACTCCAGTAGTGCTCAATGTACCTTTACTTCTTAAAACATTAATGTTTTACTGTTTAATAACTTATAGACTACATTTTATTATTTTTCCCTTGCACTCAGTGATCAAAGCTATACACACACATATAGACACATACATATATATATATATACACATATATTTATATATACCTGTGTGTATGTTTATATGTATGTGTATACGCACACACACACACACACACATACACACACACAAATTATATATATGTGTGTGTCTGTGTATGTATGTATGTATATGTGTGTGTATATATGATGTAGATAGGTATGCATATATATATATATGTATATGTAGATATGTATATAGATATGTATTTTGCTATATATATATATATATATATATGCACAACAATTACATTAACAATCATGTTACGTTATTTTTAAAAATTTTCCTTTTCTTTTTCATACCTTCTTTAACACACTACTTCTCCGCTGCGAAGCGCGGGTATTCTGCTATATATATATATAGATAGATATGACAACAACACTCATATCAATGACAAAACAATTACTGTACATTAACAATCAAGTTACGTTATTTTTAAAATTTTTCCTTTTCTTTTTCATAACTTCTTTAACACAGTACTTCTCCGCTGCGAAGCGCGGGTATTCTGCTAGTATATATATATATATATAAAATATATATATATATATATATATATACAGTATACAGTAATCCCTCGCTATATCGCGCTTCGACTTTCGCGGCTTCACTCTATCGCGGATTTTATATGAAAGCATAACTAAATATATAACGCGGATTTTTCGCTGCTTCGCGGGTTCTGCGGACAATGTGTCTTTTTACTTCCTGTATATGCTTCCTCAGTTGGTTTGCCCAGTTGATTTCATACAAGGGACGCTATTGGCGGATGGCTGAGAAGCTAACCAATCAGAGCACGCAGTTAAGTTCTCCTGACTGAGAAGCTAACCAATCAGAGCACGCAGGAGCTATGCAGTGTTAACCAGGAAGTCTCATCTCGCTCATTCAGCATCAACGTGCTTCGCTGTGTAAAGAGTTGTGCTCTTTAGTGTTTATCTTTGTGCATAGTCAAGCCCTTCATTATGGCTCCAAAACAATCTGCTACTGCTTCAGGTGCCGTGCCTAAGCGCAAGAAGAAGATGTTAACGATTGCCGAAAAGGTAAACGTTTTGGATTTGTTGAAGGCTACGATTCTTTTTATTTAAAAAGTAGGAAAGGAATATAAAATCTACGGCTGCAGCGTCCTTTTAACCAGGGTGCAAAACGAGTTGTAAGTGGATGTAATAAGGCAGTAGTCTGGATGGAATCTGCTTTAGGGATTTGGATTGAAGACTGCCAGAAGAAGAACAACGGCAGTGCTACACAATCGCCTGAAGTGGCTCCTTTACAAGGGCTGTAACACTCACCTTTGTTGTGCAGTAAAATTAAACTCATTGTTATCGGACAAGTCATCGTGTCATTGTTGGTGAGTAACCATAAATAATTAATACATTTACTGTATACTATTTTTCTTGCAATGTACGTATTTATTGCTGGTGACCTGTCTATCGTAATGGCTGTAACATATGTGATATCGGAGACACTCAATATCTTTAAAATAATATTTAGGTTTTACTGTATATAAACAGTGTGTGTTTATATACATAATTTGAATGAATCTTACCTAATATCTAAGAGAATACAAAGGGATTATGCTGTATAACGCTGCGGGGAATATTTATAAACAGTGCGGGAGAGTTTATAAGGGCTTAAAATATATAAAAATAACCATACAAACATATGGTTTCTACTTCGCGGATTTTCACCTATCGCGGGGGGGTCTGGAACGCAACCCCCGCGATGGAGGAGGGATTACTGTATACTCCTGTAGCCACAATAAATGCCTTTATTTTATAGACAAACCAGGGATGAAGAACTTCACATATAAGAAACAGCAATAATAACTCATAAACGTGCAATATCATTTAGGAAAATCGCAACATTTTACTCACCAAAAATTCGGATTATTTGTAAACAAAATCCATCGTCCTTTCCTCAAAAACAGTTCAATTACTCTGTCGTACGGATTATTGGAGCGCTTCAGTTCCATCAAAACCTCACTTTCTAATGGTGAAAGGCGAACCCGCCGTATGGTATTCCTGGCATAAGTTTGAATTCGCTTTAGGGCTGAAAATGTCCGCTCGACAGAAGCAGAGTACACGGGAATGCTCACCGCCAAATATACCAATGTGAACAGCTGCCCCATGCTCTCATTCAGATTTTTCTGATGAAGGAAGTCAAGGAGATCAGTGGGAGATTTTCCTGCAAAATCATCCATAGCATACATTACAGTCAGTTCTGTTTTTAGCCAAGACAGATCCAAAAGCGCTCTGTGGCTGTTGTGTTAAAGTGTAGAAGGCTATATACGTGAAATTTTTCTTGTATTCCCGAAAGTTTTGGGGCTCGAGGAGCGTGACAAACATCAGGTTTTCATGGTCTTGAAATGTGGTCTGTGTCTGGCAAATATTGTCCAGAATCTTGGCATGGAGTTGTCCGTAGTGCACGCGACGATCTTTCGCTTGGAGTGTTTATGGTGCGTTCAATGACGTCGTAGACATCCTCATATCGGCTTCTGTCCAATCAATGGGTCTTAATACGGTGACGTTGCATTACGCCTGCTAAAGGGCCGTACTGACACCAACTCAAAATCTGGTTTCTCCTTGCTTTGCGGTTGTCTACTGTTTTATTGTTCGTTTATTAAGATTGTTATAGTTATTGTATAGCTATTTTAGACTTAGTTTACTGTTTAAGTACCCATCTCTTTTATTTAATTCGTGGGTTCTCCACTATTGTTCCTTTATTACAATAATAGTTATTTATTGATTCCCTTGTTTGGTTGACTGCCTGCCCATATAAGGCACTCCGCTGTTTTTTTGTGAAGCAGCCTTTGCACAGCTTCGCCACTGTTTTATAAACAAACGCCATATAAGGCCGTCGTTTTTCCTTGCTTCGCCAACTAAGCAGCCTTTTTATTTAATCCACGGGTTCTCCGCTGTTTTATTGTTGGGAGCTCTTCCTTCTTTTCTCCATACTGCAGTTAAAGTCAGTTCACGTGATTATGTGGGAGGCGTGATGATGTCACACGCAGCTCTACCCCCCCAGGGCCATCGGGCTAACGTCCATTACAGTATATGGAGAAAAATAGGTTCCAGTTATGACCATTACGTGTAGAATTTCGAAATGAAACCTGCCCAACTTTTGTAAGTAAGCTCTAAGGAATGAGCCTGCCAAATTTCGGCCTTCTACCTACATGGGAAGTTGGAGAATTAGTGATGAGTCAGTGAGTGAGTGAGTGAGTGAGTCCGTGAGGGCTTTGCCTTTTATTAGTATAGATATATATATATATATATATATATAGTGAAGAAATAAATGTGAGAAGCAAACAGATTAAGGGTTGGGTAACTGTCCCTGTGTACTGCTGGACCAAAAAATGCTTCAGTATGCACTGAAAAAACGGTCAGGTTCATGAATGAAACAATTGACCACTGAGTTCTTCTAACAGAGGAATTTATATGTTTTAAACTAGAAGTAGGCGGAAGGAGGGCTGACGTAGGGAGAAAGTGACAGAGGTGCTGTCATCATGGGGGCGACGGGAAGTGATGTCGTCAGGGCTGGATGGGCAAAAATTTTCTTCCTGAGACAGACTGATGTTTTCTGGTTTGAAATTAAAGGTGCGGGAGGTTTTTCTTCCTTTTTTCTATTGATGAAAAGAGTAAAGCATTAATACGCTGCCGCTCTGGTGTGTTTTCAGGCTCCATCGGGCCCATTGGCTACTCCCTAATCGCGTGTGTGTGACAAAATATATATATATATATATATATCACTATATATATAGATATATATGTATATATACATAACAAAAAATATACATAATAAACTATACATGAATATAACACAAACAAACCACTCCACACTCCTCCCACCAACCAGTACACATAAGAACTTCTGGTTTGTTTAAGACACCTGCTGCTGTCAATCCCAAACCAGTGACATTCAAATAGAGCAAATCCAGCTTGTTGTGCTCACAAATCCAACATGGTAATGGAGGTTTATTCATTTTGATGTCTTTATGGCTAAGTCAACAGCATTCAAGGGTCACAATGATTAATTTATTAGAATTTTAGTACAGAGTATTTTCTTTGTAAGGTCTGCACCTTACAAAAAAGTACTCAAGCTCATGTGTTCTAATCTCTCTCTCTCCCAGGCCCCACCTCTTCTGAGCAGCAGTAAGCGGAAGCACAGAGCACCGGCATTTCACATACGCATGTAGCTTTTCACCAACACCAGAGTAAGTTCAACTGGAGTAAAGCTGTCATCCGACGAGGAAACGTAACTCGCAGTGAAAAGTCGAAGTCGATCACCTAGTGGGTGGTGGAAACTTAACACTAGAATTACCAAAGCTTATGAGAAAACTCGTAAATCCGGCCCACCTTAAATCCACTCGCACATCTCCATTCACCTCTTTTGTCTTGTAAATGTTTTGATAATCCCAAGCAGCAAGCATCCTGCTATACCATCCACCACCCACCCCCCCCCCCCCACAGCCAGAGAAACTGCAAAAATGTTTCCCAGCTGAAGCCTTGTTTATCAGTGAGTCAGGTACCTAGGCTAAAAAAATATATCTTCTGTTCTTGTTCTCCGATCTGAGTTCACCTCTGTTATAGGACAGCTTTATTTGAAAACAGCAGTGTCAGATCGGGGTGAGCGTGAATGTGACTGAGAGAATAAAACTGAATAAAAAGAAAAAATGCTATCTTTGACAAGCACTATAAATTTATAGCAGCTGTTACAGACACAAATCAAATGTATGTTTTTATTGCATAATACTAACAATAAGAACATCTCTCTACTCAAAACGGTAAACTTGAGAAGCTGCCAGCATTGAACTCAGAATCTCTTGATTGGGAATCAGTAGTTCTTAGCATTGCACCATGCAAGCTGTCGTATCAACTGCCTTCCATAACCTGTTTTCTTCGGTTATATATTTGGACTTCAGGCTTCACACCTTATACACACGTCATAAAGACGGTCCTTGGGTGTGTGTGGGAACTGTTGACATTTGAATCTGATGATTGTATGTAGTGCAGAACTGACCTCTCTGTACTATCCTGTCCTCTGCATCTCCTGGAGTTCAAAAGAAATACCAACATGCAGCAACATGTGGACACTGGCCAAGATCAGTCACTAACTACAACCGCATGAAGGTATGCAAATAAATATAATGTTGCATTAGTGCAACAACGTTTTCCGAAATGTACAATACAGGTCAAAAAATGAATTATTCCAAATGTCATATATACCTAAGTCTCTCTTTTTTTGTCAGTGCGGCTTTGACATCATGGATCAGAAGGTGCATACTAATTCAGCATGAGAAGGAACACTCAAAATTCACATCCACAGTCATTCTCTATCACGCACACCACTCACATCCACGTCCACAGTTTTCCCAGTCCCAGTCTCGTTCGTGCACAAGATCTGGCATGGTTTTCAAATAAAGAGGGGGTATAACAAAACAAGTTTGTTTGTTATACCACATCTTTTTATGAAAACGGCATCAGATTAATAGAGTAAAACTGAAAAAAACCCTGCTAACTTTAAGTATAAATTTACAGACGCAAATCCAATGTATGTTTTTATTGTATAATATTAACAATAACAGCAGCTCTCTACTCAAAATGGTAAATTTGGGAAGCTGCTGATATCGAAACCGCGACCTCTTGATTGGAAGGCAGCAGTTCTTAGCATTGCACCACACACGCTGTCGTATCAACTGCCTACCGTAACCTCCTTTCTTTTTTCTTTGGTTATATTCTTGAATAAAAGCGCACTTGTTTTTTTATACTTATACCTTTTGTGAAAGTGTTTATTTCATATTTGTATTCAGGCTTCACACATTATACATTTCATGTCTACATTTTATCAATTATTATTAAAACATGAAAAATGTTTCTGTGTTAACGTTTTTACATAGATTGTTGTTGACATAGAACACACATGAAATGTATGTATTCCAAATGACGATGTACTTTTTTACCCTATAAAGCTCCAGCAATTCACTTGAAGATAAACACTGAGCACTGAGAAACATCTTTGTGAACTGAACTGCGGCGGTGGATGGGGGGATAGGATACCAGGCTGCTTGCTTCTTATCGACACATTTACAGGACAAAAGATGCTGACGGAGAGGTGAGAAAGGATTCAAGGTGGGCCAGATTTACGAGTTTTCTTGTAGGCTCTGGTAATTCTAGTGTTAAAGCCAACGGTTTCCTGCACTGGAGCTACTGCAGAAACAGAGAAGATGAACTCAGTGCTAAATGTAAGTTCCATCTGTTCTCTGCCTGTACAGTACAGGTTTTCCGGCCAACAATGTAGACAGCTTCACCTGCCAAGTGTTTAGTTAATTTAGAGTTGATCAGGAAAATATGCAAATCGGAGGACCATGTTAGGAACCTGATAACAATTAGGCAAACCAAAAATTTAATTGACTTGGTTTGTTTAGATAATATAGCTATTTCTGATTCGGCTTCAGTCTCTCCAGGTCCCACTGTAGTCAGTGCGCGGCTGAAATCAGCAGCACCAATTCAGCTTCAGGGAGAGTGGGTAAACAGTAAGACAGGGGTGTAAGAAGTCAAAATTTATTCCTCGGCACCCAGGTCACCAATTCTGACCCAGAATAGATTCTCAGCATTCTGGAGCATGCCTGTAGATCCCAAGAACAAAAAAAAAATGCTCATAATTGGTGATTCCATGATGCAAAATATTAGAATCCAAACTATGTTAAACCAGCAGTTAATGCTGAATGCCTCCCAGGGGCGAAGATTTCTGACATAAATGCCCAATTGGATGTATCACAGATGATGAAGTATCTAACTTATTGCTGCATGTCGGCACTAACTATATTTACTTACAGCAATCTATGGTATTAAAGGGGAACTTCATCTCTCTCTGCACCAAAGCTAAAAGAAAATATCAGAATTTAATTGTATCTGTCCCTTTAACAAGATTTTATAGAGGGGATATGATTTATAGCAGATTGCCACTGTGTCATTTCTGGCTAGAAACTTGGTGTGCAAATAAAAGCAAATCCTTTGTCAACATTTGGGATGGTTTTTGGGAAAGGCCTGGATTTTTCAAGAGAGATGGTCTTCATCCTAACTGGAAGGGATCTTTTGTATTATCCCAAATTACGGGATGACTGATTAGAGTATCATCCAGGCCGCAGTCATTTTAATCTTAAATCACAGGACATCCAATAAATTTAGTCATGATGCAGACCTTAAATTACTTGATAACCAAAAAATAAGGGGTATAATTAGACCAAGAGATAAAACCAGACCCTCCACTAGGACCACCTGTAATAGAAACTTCAGATTAAAACAAAACAAAAAATATATCACGAGTTCAGAAAGAAGCATGCAGTTTTAAATGATGCTTATTGAACATTCGCTGTCTTGGAAGTAAAGCTGTTTTGGTAAATGATATTATATTAAGTACAAAATCTGATCTGTGTCTTCACATTGAAACCTGGCTTAATAAATTTGACACTGTTCCCCTAGCTGAGTTGGTGCCAGATGGATACACATTCCTTCATAAATCTAAAGATAGAGGTTGTGGAGGAGGCTTTGGAATAATTCATTGTGACAAAATGCAGATTGCTTCCAAAAATGTAGGCGACTTCACATCCTTTGAGGCATTCATTTTAAATATTAAAACAGATTCCAACACAATTGTAGTGCTAGTCTACAAACCACCAGGGCCATATTCATTGTTCATGACTGAATTTGGAAACCTTTTATCTGATTTGGCTATAAATTATGATCACGTAGTATTGATGGGGGAATTTAATGTACACACTGATGTGGAAATTGACACTTTTAGCTTACAAAATTGAAATTCAAAATTTAAATATTACTCCATTAAATTAAGTTATTTTTGATCACTACTTAATTACATTTGATTTGGTTCTGCCCTTACCAGTCCACTCACAGATTAAAACAAAGACAGTGCGACGTCTAGATTATAATTCTGCTTCATAATTTATAGATACTTTGAGTAAATCAAGTGTAATTGTGGAAAACCATTTAGATCAGTTAACATCAAATGTAAACATGGAAAACAATGTAGACCAGCTAACATCACATTATAATATGACCTTGGTTTGGACGCAGTGGCTCCCCTTAAAACAAAAGTGATCAAAGCACATAGAAACTCTCCCTGGTTTAATGAGACCACTCAAGCTCTTAAATTAGAGTGTTGAAAACTGGAGGGAAGATGGAGAACAGCAACGCTGCAGGTCTTTCAAATTGCAAGGACAGAAGTCAAGTCGGGGAGCATGTACTGGTACAGTGTGTTGCTGCACCCACCACACGACAAAACAGCTTGGGATCCATGTTGGAAACGCCCCAGGCAGACACGTGGTCCAGTCCCACCCTCCAGAAATGACCCTCTATCTGCCGCAGCCAGGTGTTACATGAGCGACCCCTTGGCCTGGTCCAGCCACTCGGGTCCCCGACAATGAGGATCCTACGAGCTGGATCACCCTCTGGGAAATGCAGCACATGGCCGTAATGCCGTAACTGATGCTCCCTCACTGCATATTCAATACAAAGTCAAACCAACAGTACCGAAGGATTTTCCGGAGAGACACAGTACCAAAGGAGTCCAGACTTCATCTCAGGTCACTGTTTAGCATCCATGTCTCACAACCATATAGCAAGACAGGAAGTACCAGGACTCTAAAGACTTGGACCTTGGTACTTTTGCATAGATATCGGGAGCACCACACAACCTATTCCAGTAACCTCATGACCTCCCCATGCTGCCCCAATCTGTCTACTGACTTCATAGAAAAAGTGACCAGATACATGAATGTCACTGCTAAGGTAAGTAAACCTCTCGACAAGGTCAACACTCTCTCCAAAGACAGACACGCTGCTGATGTCTGTGCCTAAGAGGTCAATAAAGGCCTGGATCTTGGTTTTTGTCCTGGACAGTCACAAGCCCAGACACTCAGATTCCTCGCTCAGTCTCTCGAGAACCCAGATAAGAGCCTCCATTAATTCGGCAAAGATCACAGCATCGTCAGCAAAGTCCCACAGATGCCCCACAGCCACTGGACCACATGACCTTGCCCAACACCCAGTCCATACAAGCATTGAACAGAGTAGGAGCAAGACCACAAACGTGACAAACCCAGAATCAACTGGGAAAAACACAAAGGTTCTGCCGCCACTCCGTGCAGCACTAACAGTATCAGTGTACAGGCTGCTCATGATATCCAGCAACCTCGAGGGAATCTAGCAAGCCCTCAGGATTTCCCACAGGGCAGCTCAATCAACTGAGTCAAACGCTTTACAAAAATCAACAAAGGCTGCAAAGAAACTCTGCCGATATTCACATTTGCACTCTATTAGAACCATCAGTGCCAGGTCGCGGTCGATGATAGACTTCTTAGGCATAAAACCAGACTGTTCCGGTCGCTGGTAGCTGAGCAAGTGATCACAGATCCTATTGAGGATGACCCTAACAAGGACCTTACCCAGCACTGAGAGCAGTGTTATGCCCCTGTAATTGTCGCAATCCAGGCGATCACCCTTCCTTTTCTAGATAGGGGCAACAAGTCCCGTTTTCCAGTCAGTTGGGATGATGCCAGTCTCCCAAATGGAAGCAAAGATTGCTTGCCATGCCAGGACAGCCTTACAACCAGTCAGTTCACCCCAGATACCACAGATCCCTGCAGCCTTTCCTCCCCTCAGCTGGTTCACCACCTGTGCAATCTCAGTGAGATTGGGTCGTTTATAGCTAATTGGAGGATCAGCCTCAAGAATTGTGGACCCAGAGATATCCAATGTCCTAGCCGGAAGATCATCTTTGAACAGCTGCTTAAAGTAGCCAGCCCAGCGGGACACAACTGCAGTGCCATCCGTAAGGACCATTCCTTTAGCCATCCTGACTGCGACTGTCCAAGGAGCAGATTTGGATGTGCATAATGCTTCGATTCCTCTGTAAGCAGGACATGGGTCACTACACCACAGATGGTGTGTCACTTGCTCGCAGATTCCTTTAACAAACGCCTCTTTATCTGCCCTCAAAGCCCTCGCAGCCGTCCTTCACAGTTCCTGGTACAGACCAGAGCTGCAATTGAGCCATGCACTCCGACTCCTATCAATGATATCCAGGGTGCCCTGCGAGGTGAAACACCTCCTTCTGGGAACACCGGTAACGCCAACACAATCCTCAGCAACCTTCAGGGTCTTGTTACAGAAGGTCTCCCACATCATTTTAGGATCAGCAGTGGCACCCAAATCCGCAAGTTCCTCACACAAACTGCATGCAAACTCGTTAGAAACAGCCTGGTCTTGGACTGGCCAAGGACAGAGAGTGTTAAAAATATAAAAAAGCTCTCTTTTAAGCTTGCTCATACTACTATTCTAAAATAATAGATAGCAATAATAATAATAATCATTGGGTACTGTTTAGAACAGTGGCTAATTTAACAAATGGGAATTCAGATCTACAGTGCAAAATACCAACAGACATTAGCAGTACAGACTTTGTGAACTTCATTAGTAAGAAAATTAAAAATATAAGATCCCAGATCTCAGCATCACAGTGTAAACTGCATACTAGCTTGGCAGGCCCTGTCTCACATTTCATTGAACACTTTAGAAATTTTAATCTTGTAACAGAGCAGGAAGTCTTGACTTTGATTTCTAAAATAAAACCTATTACTTGTTTCCTAGATCTAGTGCCAACAACAACAACAACATTTATTTATATAGCACATTTTCATACAAAAAAATGTAGCTCAAAGTGCTTTACAAAATGAAGAATAGAAAAATAGAAGACACAATAAAAAATAAACATAAGTCAACATTAATTAATATAGAATAAGTAAGGTCCGATGGCCAGGGTGGACAGAAAAAACAAAAAAAAAACTCCAGAGGCTGGAGAAAAAAAAAATTAAATCTGTAGGGATTCCAGACCAAGAGACCGCCCAGTCCCCTCTGGGCAATCTACCTAACATAAATCAAAAAGTCCTCTTTGTATTTAGGGTTTTCATGGAAGGACTTGATGATGGTCACGTAGTCTTCTGGCTTTCAGTCCATCAATGTTGGAGCTTAATGAAGCTTTGAGTAGGTGGTGGTGGCGCAGGCTGCCACCACAAAGAAACCGGAAAAAGAAACAGAAGAGAGAGTAGGGGTCAGTACGGATTTTGGAGCCACTATGAATAGTTATGATGAATTGAACATACAGAGTATCAGTATTAAGTTAAAGTGAAGTTATAAAAAGGCCATGTTAAAGTAATGTGTTTTCAGCAGTGTTTTAAAGTGCTCCACTGTATTTGCCTGGTGAATTCCTATTGGCAGGCTATTCCAGATTTTAGGTGCATAACAGCAGAAGGCTGCCTCACCACTTCTTTTAAGTTTAGCTTTTGGAATTATAAGGAGACACTCATTTGAGGATCTAAGGTTACGATTTGGAATATAGGGTGTCAGACATTCCGATATATAAGATGGAGCGAGATTATTTAAGGCTTTATAAACCATAAGCAATATTTTAAAGTCAATCCTGAATGACACAGGCAACCAGTGTAGTGACATCAAAACTGGAGAAATGTGCTCAGATTTTCTTTTCCTAGTTAGGATTCTAGCAGCTGCATTCTGCACTTGTTGCAAGTGATTTATGTCTGTTTTGGGTAGTCCTGAGAGGAGTGCGTAACAGTAATCTAGTCTACTGAAAACAAAAGCATGAATTAATTTCTCAGCATCTTTCAATGATATAAGAGGTCTAACTTTTGCTATGTTTCTTAAGTGAAAAAATGCTGTCCTAGTGGTCTGATGAATATGCGATTTAAAATTCAGATTACAGTCAACAGTTACCCCTAAGTTTTTTACTTCCGTCTTAACTTTTAATCCTAATGCATCAAGTTTATTTCTGATAACCTCATTGAATCCATTATTGCCAATTACTAAAATTTCAGTTTTCTCTTTATTTAGTTTGAGAAAATTACTATTCATCCATTCAGAAATACCAGTAGAGTCGGAGTCATCAGGTGCTATTGATAAGTACAGCTGTGTGTCATCAGCATAGCTGTGGTAGCTCACGTTGTAACCTGAGATAATCTGACCTAACGGAAGCATATAGATTGAGAACAGCAGCGGACCCAGGATAGAGCCTTGTGGAACACCATATCGGATATCATGTGTCTTTGAGATGTGATTACCACAACTCACAAAGAATTTTCTACCTGCCAGGTAGGATTCAAACCAAAATCCAAACAAAACTAGTAAAAAGCGCAATGGATGTAATTGCATTATTAATAGTTCATTATTGCATGGCACGGTACTTGATGTGTCAGTCATTAAACCATTACTTAAAAGGTCAGACCTAGACCCACACATACTTAATAACTATAGACCCATTTCAAATGTACCCTTTCTCTCTAAACTATTTGAAAAAGTAGTTGCCAATCAGCTTCAGTCACACCTTACATCTCAGTTTATTTGAGAAATTACAATCTGGCTTCTGCACTGGTCATAGTACAGAAATGGCACTAATGCATGTTGTAAACAACATTCTGATATCCTTTGATGAAGGAAACTTCACTGTAATTATGTTGTTAAAGTGCATTGTTTGACACCATTGACCATTCCATTTTACTGCACAGGCTGGAAAATGATGTTGGGCTTACAGGCACTGTCCTTGCCTGGTTTAGTGCTTATTTATCAAATCGATTCCAGTACATACAGAAATGTGCTGACAGTACTCCATCATTATACACAAGAAGTAAGATAGGGTGTCCTGCAAGGCTCAGTAGTGGGACCTTTACTGTTTTCACTTTACATCGTTCCACTGTGATTTATCATTAGAAAACATAATGTTAATTTTCACTCATACGCAGATGACAGCCAGTTATACCTTTCTTTTAGAAAAAATGACGTTTCTCTGATGTTCTCTTTAATTAGTTGTGTTAATAAATTAAAGGAGTGGATGGATGAGAACTACTTGTCTTTAAATAACGATAAAACAGAGATGTTAATTGTTGGAGGGAGTGATGCTGATCACAGCAATATATTGTCATCTTTTAACTCATTTGGAATCATCATTAATTTTACTGAATCAGCCTGCCAATCTGCAAGTTATCTTTGAGTCTAGCATATCATTTCAAGCGCACGTTGCAAAATTATCCAATCATGTTTCTTTCATCTTAAAAATGTTGGGAAATACTGAGAAATTAATTTATGCATTTATTTCTAGTAGGATTGACTACTGAAATGCAGTCTTCACTGGATGTTCAAACTGTTCTTTATACAGCTTCCAGTTAATCCAAAATGCTGCTGCAAGAATTGTTACAACAAGAAAATACAAACACATAACTCCAGTTCTTAAATCCTTACACTGGCTTCTGGTTAAGTTTAGGGTAGATTTCAAAATCAGCCTTTTAAGATATAAACCTTCAAAGGCCAAGGTCTGGCTTACTAATCTGAATTTATCATGACTTACAAACCAGAATGTACATTAAGATCTCAAGATGCTGGTCTGCTTATGATTCCAAGGATGAATAAAATAACAATGGGAGGTTGTCCTTTTAGTTACAGTGCCGGCTGAAGACTCACTACTTCAGTTTAGCATATCCTGACTAAAGCTGCTAATTAACTGTACATACTGGATCTCAGATTCTAGTCATTAGCACTAAAAGACAAGTAGATAGATAGATAGATAGATAGATAGATAGATAGATAGATAGATAGATA
>JANRMT010062817.1:52081217-52139689 GCA_026402145.1 Polypterus bichir lapradei
ATAGATAGATAGATAGATAGATAGATAGATAGATAGATAGATAGATACTTTACTAATCCCAAGGGGAAATTCATAAGTACAATGGAACTTCGGGTCACGACCGTAATTCATTCCAAAACTCTGGTCGTAACCCGATTTGGTCGTGACCCGAAGTAATTTCCCCCATAGGATTGTATGTAAATACAATTAATCCGTTCCAGACCATACAAATTGTATGTGAATATATTTTTTTAAAGATTTTTAAGCACAAATATAGTTAATTAGCAAAATACGTGCGCTTCGCAGCGGCGAAGTACTGCCTTAAAATTTTTATTAAGAAGAAAAGTAAACCTTTTTAAACTGAGGGAAAATATACCAATAATTACAGTATTTGTTAAGGATCTCTTTGAATACCACGTTGTCAGTTCGGCCCTCCGGTTGTAATATGACCAAGCTGTGCGCTGAGCTTACTCTTGAGCATGCAACGTACAGTTGGCCATGTGAAAAGCAATCTTGCCTCAAATCAATGCCAACCTTTTGTAGGGTCTGTCCCTGAGACTTATTAATTGTCATTGCGAAGCAGAGCCTTACTGGAAATTGGAGGCGTTTGAATTGAAATGGGAGATCAGAGGGTATAACGGGGATGCGAGGAATAAAACCTCTCTCCCCTGAGCCACTGCCAGTAAAAATAGTTGCCTCAATTAGGTTCGTTTGCAGACACGTGACCTGAAGTCTTGTGCTGTTACAAAGTTTCGGTGGCTGTAAGTTTCTCAGTAACATTATTGGTGCCCCAACCTTCAAAATTAGATTATGCTCAGGAGTGCCTGGAGGATTCAGAGTGTGGAGAAACTCTACCAGATAGTGCACCGCGTCTTCCACTTCTACAACTGAATCCACAGACTGATATGTTTTCGGTTGTAAAGGTAGGTCTTGAAGTAAAATGTGGTTTATAGTCGTAGTCATGTCATTTCTTGGTGTCAGGATAGCTCTCTCCTTCAACCATGACATGTCATTTTCGTTCGAAAGTTCAATATGGCAGCCGACAGTGGCGTCATACCACTGAAATAAGTACATACATCGGTTTCGGTTAGCGTAACAGTAACAGTAAGAGTAACATTGCAACAATGCTGTAAACAGAAGTAAAGTGGAGGTTAAATTCCAATAGAAAAAAGTCTTCATTAAATACAAGGTTAAAACAATGCTCGAATCCGTATCTTTAAAAAAAAAGCCCGGTGCATTCTTTAACTGCCTTCTCGGCCTTATGCGGCCAGCCCTCTCTCTCTCTCTCTCTCTGCACACATATGTGTGTGCGTGTGTGTCTCTCTCGCGGGCATGTGTGTGCGTGTGTGTGTGTCTCTCTCGCGGGCATGTGTGTGTATCTCTGTGTCTCTCTCTCTCGCTCGCTGCACAGGAAATGCACAGAGAGATACTGATCACATGCGGAAATAATCGGTGTGCACAAACCAAAAGGGAAACTGACTTGTTCATATACCGAGTGTGTGGTCGTGAACAGATGCAAAAGTTTGGCAAACTTTTTGGTCGTAACTCGATTTGTACGTGTTCAGAGACATTCGTGAACCAAGGTTCCACTGTAATATGTTTTGTTATAATTATAATTTTGATATAATTTCTTACTAACCTTCATCTATTCTGTTTCTCTTCTCAGTACTGAAATGTGGCACTTGGTGCCACTGTCCTAGCGCCAAGTTGTTTTGCCTGTCTAAGGAAAAGTCATCTCTGATGGAGGATCGCAGGAATCATCGGGTAGAGGGGTCTTTTCATTGAATTGGCTGGCCCAGCGTTGACCCAGCTTGGAATGGCCAATAGGGGGAGGCAGCTTGATGGCCATGGTCTCCAGGACTTTGAACAAAAAGTGATATCATCTACTGTTGAATTCTGCTCTGTACTTGTAATATTTCTATTGCACTATTGTATTGTATTGAGGATTGCTTGTGTTCTGTTCTGTGTATTGTATTGTATTTACCCCTTTTTTGACACCCATTGCATTTTGACACCCAAAAGCAAATGTCTACATTTGGAAAGGCATACTCAATATTGTCTTCTACAATTATTTTATAAAGTTCAGCATGACTGAATTTTGTTTTTACATTTTTTGTTGCACACATATAACACACATATGAGTGAAACTGCTGAAACTCAGCTGTGAAATTAGTGTTCAAGTCCTCTGGGTAAGCATCTTTCAGCTTTTGACAACACTGAGAATAACTTTCAGTCAGTAGATGTGCCATTTTTGTGGAACCTGGTTCAGCTGCACCATTTGTAGTTTTGCACCATATGGTCCATGATAAATCCGGCAATGGAAAATTTCTGTGGTGTCCCCATCCCTTGAAGCCCAAAGCACATGCTTATTATGCTTAATGGTTAATCCAGCCCTGGTTTAGTCACAATAGTGGCAAAGACTTTTTTAGCTTCTCACTGGAAATCTGATGTTTCTTTCTCCTTTGAATCTTGGCAAGCCACATTTTTCAATTTAACTCTACTAAAACTCTCAGGCGGCAGTGATCAATGGGTCACCCACTTCACACATTATAAAATGGCATGATCTTGTGGAAATTCTGTGGAACTGGATGGCCAGTGATTGTCATTGTTCCCTTATTCCTACTTCTTAAATTCTGGCTTAAAGGGGTCTGATGCTTGGGCTGCGTTACCCTCCTAGGTTTGGCTGTTTTCTATTAATCTTTTCAACAGGTCAAATTTTGTGGGTGGGGGGAGTTTTATTTTTACTTTTATTACTGAGTTTACAGTGGTTTTCTTTTGACTAATCATATTTTATTAATCTGTTGGTGTTATTATTTCTATTTCTGTTTTTATACTATTAAGTTATTTAAACTTTAAAAGTATTTGATAAATATTTGATCACAAAAAATATTAATCAGGATGAGGTAACTTGTCTTCCTAGTTAGTTACATAAACAAATTCAGTCAGAATTGTAATGACTTTATAACACATTTTTAACACAGTTAAAAACACAGTTTTAGTTGTATAGTGCTTGCTTTTTTATAATTACTCATTCACTCATTTCTAGTCCCCTTCCTGCCTTTTCCAATCCATTGAACTGTATAAGGTGAAAACTGCCCCACATTAAAATTGTGTCTGAATTAAGGAGTTTAAGCTGGTCCTCCGCAATATACAAATGACATAGTACCTGAATTTACTGTGACTCACCATGATATTTAAAAGTTCATCCAATTTATTTAAATGCAATCAAACATTCCACATTTATGGAGATGGACCAGTTCTGAGTACCTTCCACCTTACTTTCTCCTTGCTCCATAATCCTTAATACTCTTGTGTATTAGTACAATACAATACAGTACAATTTATTTTTTTGTATAGCCTAAAATCACACAAGAAGTGCCGCAATGGGCTTTAACAGGCCCTGCCTCTTGACAGCCACCTAGCCTTGACTCTCTAAGAAGACAAGAAAAACCTCCCAAAAAAACCCTTGTAGGGAAAATATGGAAGAAACCTTGGGAAAGGCAGTTCAAAAAGAGACCCCTTTCCAGGTAGGTTGGGTGTGCAGTCGGTGTCAAAAAGAAGGGGGTCAATACAATAGGGTACAATACACAGAACAGAACAAATCCTCAATACAGTATAAAAATAAAAATTTTAGAAGTACAGAGTAGAATTTAGCAGTAGATGATATCACATAATATGGTTTGGATTGGTGGCATGGTGGCGCAGTGGGTAGCGCTGCTACCTCGCAGTTAGGAGACCTGGGTTCACTTCCCGGGTCCTCCCTGCGTGGAGTTTGCATGTTCTCCCCGTGTCTGTGTGGGTTTCCACTGGGTACTCTGGTTTCCTCCCACGGTCTAAAGACATGCAGGTTAGGTGCATTGGTGATTCTAAATTGTCCCTAGTGTGTGGGTGTGTGTCCTGCGGTGAGCTGGCGCCCTGCCTGGGATTTGTTTCCTGCCTTGCGCCCTGTATTGGCTGGGATTGGCTCCACAAGACCCTCGTGACCCTATAGTTAGGATATAGCGGGTTGGATAATGGATGGATAAATGATTTGGATTTGTTTAGAGTCCTGGAGACCTCATCCATCAAGCTGCCTCCCTCATTTGGCCATTTCACAGCTGAAATAGCGCTAATCCGATGAAAGGACCCCTCTTTCCCACGATTCTTGCGATCCTCCATCAGGGATGACTTTACCTTAGGCAGGTAAAACAACTTGGCAGGTGGGCCGTGGCACCAAGTGCCACATTTGAGTACCGAGAAGAGAATCAGAATAGGTGAGGGTTAGTATCCAATTATAACTATCATGTTACTTATGTTTTAGTGCTAATGACTAACAACAGAGATGCAGTCTGTACAGTTAATCAGCAGCTCTAGTCAGGATATGCTAAACTGAAATAGTGAGTCTTCAGCCAGGATTTAAAAGCTGACACCGAAGGGGCATCTCTTATAGTAGCAGGCAGACCATTCCACAGTTTAGGGGCCCTGTAACTAAAAGCTCGACCTCCCACTGTTATTTAATTAATCCTTGGAATCATAATGATGGAAGGGCTAGAGGACAAACTGAGTACTTCTTATTGCAACACTGTTTTCATCAATAGACCTGCTATCCTTTTGACTTAATCCAAATTCCAATGGGTAGACACAAAGTCCCCACTATTGTGTTTTATAAATTGTTTTTTACAAATGTTTGAATTTTATAGATTTTTATGGCTGTTGTTTTCTTGTTTAAGGTCTATAAAAATTATAGTCTAAAGACTACATCTGGGGGCAATGGGTTCTTTTGGTATGTTGAGAGTTCTAGTTAAAAAAAAAATTGTTAGGTTAGTATTTGGGTATTTATATATCATCCAGCGTGATGCAAGTATACGTTAACAGGCCATAGCAATTGTTAACATTACCTCTGATGCACAGTTCCCTTTACTTTAACTTTAGGCTGCAAATGTAGAATTGTTTGCATGTGTTTATTTGTATTTTTATGCTTTGTTATTTTATTTTACATATAACTCTCTTTACTATATTTATTGTTTGTTATTTTATTTTAAATATACAGGTAAAATTCCATTACAACGAATATCTTTACAACAGAATTTTCATTACAACAAAGTATTTTTATGGTCCTGACAGTTTCCCCATATTATAGAGTCTATAGAAATCTTGCTACTACGAAATACATTCAGAAGATACTTTCATTACAACAAAGTGCCCAAAAGACCTTGAAATGCCTGAATGAATCATCCACAGAGCAGTTAGTTCTGTGGCCGCAGCACAATGATCCCCAAACAAAAACATTGTAAATTTTTTTTCTTTCTTGAAACTTTCCTTATACTGTTTTTTTGCTGTGTTTGCTTTCTGTGTTTTACAGTGATATCTTTTCCTTATTATTCGTCAACATTTGAAAAACATCCACTGGAATTTAACTAATTGTCACCCTCCTATAGAAATAGCAGACACGAAAAACGACAACAGTTCACATTAGAAAAAAAAAATTTTGCGGCTCTTGATTCTGGCAAAAAAAAAAACACGTTGCCAGTGAATTCAGAATTTCGCCCTTTGACACTGTCAACTTTCTTGAAAGAAAAAGAAAAGAAGAAAAATCTCGGGTTTCAAACGTATACAAACTGCTGCATTTGAAGATGTTGAAAAAGCAGTTTTTATCTGGTTCACTGATGCTCGTTCAAGAAACATTCCTATTAATGCATCACTCATTCAAGAAAAAGCAAAGTCACTGCTGTGAGATTTCTAAACTCTCTTGGGATCTCCTCCAACGGGACAACACGCCAAAAAGCGTCACAAAGTGCGATCACCGCATCTGTGGAAGACTGTTTATCTGCCATTGCCATGGCAACAGCAGCCTCACAGCACTGCTGCGGCTCGCCGCCAAAGTAAAGATCTTGATGGGTGATGTAAGAAACATTGTAAATGCAGGGAACAGTATTACTTGGCCACTAACCTGGCCACAACCCTGCCTGACTGTTGTGTCTCTGTATAGGAGAGTTGTAGATCCTGCTACAGTAATTGACCATGCTTTTTTTCTGTTTCAAGCTGAATAAAGCTGGTTTTGCTAAAGTACTGAGACTCAACCTCATGTTTTGGGGTGCAAGACGGGGACTTATAGAGCGACCACGATCTTTTAGGATTTGCTTCTGTGGTGCTTCACTACAGTGCTGTGAGCCTGCGGTTGCCCTGCCCCAGCAACAGAAATAATCTTCCACAGACGCAGCAATTACGCTTGGGGACGCACTTCGGCATGTTGTCCTGTTTTCCCAAAAGAGTTCAGAAACCTCACAATATGAAAAAGACTGATAACTGTGCTGCACACAACATGCTTCCACATTTAGATAATGTTCGCATTGAATTCCTCCCACCCAATTGCACGGCAGTCCTTCAGCCACTGGATTTGCGCACCATTCAGACCCTGAAAGTGTATTATCGCAAGGAAATGCTGAGAAAAATTCTCATCAGCATAACTTGTAGACAGGAGGAGATGAAAATTAACGTGAAAGAAGATATTGAAATGATTGCAAACACCTGGACGTTAGTTAAAGAAAGCACTATAGCGACAAATACAGAATCTTATTTCTACAGAATTTTCATTACAACAAAATATGTTTTAGGTCTCCGGCACTTCATTGTAACGGAATTTTACCAGTAACTCTCTTTACTATATATATATTGTTGTATTTTTAATCTTACAGTGTGACTTTTGTGAATGCCTTTCCATGTCGTAATGAGCAAATGTCTGTGATTTTATGGATATAGGAATTTGAAAATACTAAGGAGAACTGTCAGTCTTGGAAGAAGTGAGGGCAAAACTTGCTTATAGTGCATTTAGAGGATCTAGGTCAAGTTTGCAGCAACTGAGGTGGATCAATCAGCATGTAAAATCAAGTCGAGTCAGATAACCCCTTCATCATCTCACTGTTACTGCAAAAGGAGCACCCTTAACAACAGCAATAGGGCAACACTGTCAGAGAACTGTTACTTAATGCACATCTACTATTATCGCCTACTCTAATTTGTTTAGTTGACAGTCTGGATCAGTGTTTAAGTTTAAGTTATACTATATCTTCAAAGGATTGTTCTTCTATATCCTCACAAATGCAGACTCTCCCATCTCTTCCAATTACTGCATTGTGTTTCAAAGACAATAAGGGATATAACGAGTGAGACTTAACCAATTAAGTGGCTAAAACTTTATATTGTCATGAGTTTTCTCAGGCTGACATACAAGACAATTGCAGGTCTTTTATCCTGGTAATGAAAAGGGTAGCTCAGCAGAATGCATTAAGGGCACATGTTTTTAGCTTTTCTCTTTTGAGTAATCAAGAGCCAAAAAAAAGTTAATTTTGTATTTGCATTAAATTGTAATACAGGCAGTAATTTCATAGTGAATTTTTTTATTCAACCCTCAATTTTTGCTCAAGTAAATGAAACACTTTTTTATAATAATCTGTAATATTACATCAATTCTAATATATTTTAAAATAATAATTTCATTTTAGTCACTTCTATAAAATGCCCTTTGTTCTAATGTTTTACATTAGCTTACAGCAGTACAGTATGAATAAAGGCCATGCCAGTCCAGAAATCTTATATTTCACTTCTGGCTTTTAGTAGCACTCATCTAGATTGACAGTGTAATCAGACCCCATGTAACCATTGAGAAACTTTCCCAAAAGTCAGCAGAAAGTGCAAATTTTGTAAATTCTTTTTTTTTATGAAATTACAGTAGCTTGACTGTTCATAGATTTGCTTTGTGGCTAGTAACAAGACTCTTTATGTTTTCTTTTCATTTTTAAATTGCATTTTGACATCATCTGGCTTTGTACAGCAAGTCTCATTCCATCTCAGTTTTAAATAAAGCATTTCAATAAGCAATTGTATCACAGGGTTTTTCACAATATAGTAAATATATTCATTTTAACACTGTCATTCTCACAGGATATGTTTTCATCCAGGAGGATGAAAAACACCTGCTAGTGGGCCTCAACGTGAGATTTTTGGTTTTAATTTAATTTATTGTTCACATCAAATAATATGAGTTGATTCAAAAGGCATAATCATTATTAAAAAGTGGTAAGAACCTGACACTAATTTTGCAAATATAATTTTTAAGACTGATTTAAGATGGAGATGAGCATTTTTTTTTTAAAAGGTATAGTAAAGTTTGATTTTGTAGTATTTACTGATAAGAGAGGGCTATTGTGACAGTCATTGTGATGGTGTGGGTCGGTTCCATACTCCCACTCATGTTTTGGGAGCCTCTTGAACCCGACACCATCAATAATCTTGACTGGGATGAGCCTGTAGATGAGGATAAACACACACAAAGCAAGGGGAAGGTGTAAAAAGTGCACATTGCTTTTATTAAAAACAGTCAAACAAAAGTGTCTAAAAAGTAAAGTGCAACACAATGTCCAATAAATAAATAATCCAAAAACAAAAGGTGCTGGTTGATCTTAAAATCAGTCAAAAAATAATCCATTAAAAACATGGTTAAAACACAGGCAGGAAACTGTCCTTAAAAAGCAAATACCCAGTGCATCTCTTCAATACCGATGTCTCCTCTGCTCATCGCATACGGGGCCTTGCACCAGAGGAGTTGCCCTGCTGACAGACACAGCCGACCTTCCTCAGGTCCGGGTCCGGTTCCTAGCCGTTCCATGACTACAGCAAGACTCCCAATCCGGACCTAGGCTCAAATCTAGAAAGGCCATGGCGCTCACATTATGGCTTCCAGGCTGAACCTTTGACTCCCGCTGCCTTCCTGGACTTCTGCGAGCCGCATGCACCACCTGGTCACTCCAGCTGGATCTATCCTCTACAGCAGCCCCTTGGATGCTGGCCACCCGCTCCCTTGAGGAGCTCTACACACAGCTGCCTGCCTCTGCTCTCGCTTACTCGTTCACTCACATGCATCAGCTCCTTTCACCTTCTGCCTTCTTCTTTCTCTCCCTTTAACATCCATGCTTTATCTGTTTTTCCTCCATTTTCTCCTAACACTCACACTTTCCTTTTAATATGGGGGTGTGTGGCACAGCTGTGGCAAAAAGCAACTTCCGGCGCCAATTTGCACCTGTACATTAAGTGCAGAACCGTCCGCTCCCACATTGCACATTGGAACCGCTCTCGCCATGCTACCATGCCCATTAAAGACGTGAGTAATGCAATTAAAATGTATTATTTAAAAACACCAGCCAGCCATGGACCAAACTTTGCTACAGTTCTCCACACATAGAATAGGCACAAGTAGGCTAATTGTATACAAAATGGCACCTTTAAACAAATAACACTGGAGGGATGAACACAGGCAGAAACAAAGTTGTAAGATACGAGTTAAATTGTATACCATTGAGCCTGTCTAGGTGCAACATACAATATAACTCATATCTCGGTATAGCCACTATACACATAGCCAGCTTTCTGATGAGCTTTGCTGCCATGTCTCAGGTGTCTGTTATATAGTGCTGCCTTCTAATGGATAGCCACAGATTTATTTTTAGACAAAACAGCTTGTGAAAAATAATGCTATTAACAGATAATCTGTAATTATGTCGTCGCGAAAAAGGTATAAAGCTGCTGATGTTTTGAAACAACAAGATTTGTTGCCAGATGGATATTTTGATGATTATGACAATGATCGAAATAGTGACAATCAATGGGATGTTGTGGAACCTTTAGGATTTGGTAGTGATGTGGATTGCTGCCCTGAAGGTGTTTCTTCATCACAAGGTGTCTGAGTGGTGATGACTGTCAGAGTAGCACTACATAGACATCCTGCCACCCACTCAGTGAAAACAGTCACCAAGTACAAAATGCATTGTGGTGAACAAGCATGGATACCGGAAAGAAATCCATTATATTTATGGCACATGTTCTTCTAAGCCTGCAGTCAGCGTGGTGCCATCCTTCAAAGACTTTCATTGAAATGGACACTTTTAGTTGAGTTGCTGGTCAAAATAAAGTAATTAAAGTTCTTTTTACATTGCAGTTTATAATATAACTGTTGCTTTTTAATACATTTCTTTACTTTTTTTATTAATTTTGATAGAGTTCATTATTAATCATATATGCATGTACCTATACAGCAGCGTCCTGGTAATAATTGATCCAGCAGTCAATGTGTTAAGTCGGTGCTGTATGATTTTTCTTTTACAACAAACAATTATCACAGACGATTTGAAGATTGCACCATAGTCTTGCTGCTTTCAGGAAATTCTTAACCACTGCCAAGGCAATGTTGGACATTGTTTCCCCTGGCTGTGTCAGGATTTTGCATAAAATTAAGGCCAGGAATCTTTATTACATCTCAATGAAAAACAGTAACTCAATAGAATCATCTATTGAATCTCAACAAACTCATAAGCAGCCTCAGCATTGAATTACACTGCATTAATACCAGTTTTCAGAAGAAATGTAGAACTTTAGCTGGGACAATGAATATTGTTAAAATGAATATCCTTCCCAATCCACTATATTTTTTAATCAGATCCCTATATATTAGATAATTTGTCCCAAGGGGAAATTTAGCTTTTTATAGAGGATCAAGAAAATTTATAACAAACAATATCCTTCCTCAAACACACACAAGAACTGCATGGATAACTTGCATTCATAATTAGCCATGTGCCCAGTTATGATCTTAAAAAAAACCTTAAAAGAGTCCTCCCTCTCCTTGAATCAGAACGAAACCTTGGAAAATAGTAATAATAAAAAATTATTTATTACTAGCTAGAACATCTTCTTGATGGAAGAAAAAAGTGCATATCATCTGCACAGACAGAGCGGAAGCAAAAAAAAAAATGCTCCCGCTGTACTTGGAGCTGCAAGTTTAAATGATAGAACAGCCAATCCCATGCCTTCGCTTTGTGGCAAGGCCAATGTGTGCCGCAAGATTGGAACTCTAAAGTACAATGATCTATACTTTATTTATTTTTTGCTAGTTTTGTGGCCACTTGTTGTTTTTTGTTTGTGGCATTCATTCTGTCTGCGTCTTTTGTTGTATGAGGCATGGCAACAAAGTGTTTATCACTGCTGCCATTTCTGTGATTTCACTGAACACATGGCAAGGCGAACTCTGAGATGTTTACTTATTACTAATGTTCACAGCAATCCAAGGGTAAATGCAAAGCTTCCGTTGCTATGTCATGACTCTGTATGGCACTGTATTAAAAAAAGCAAATAATCTTGCAACTCGTTCAGCTGATAGTTGATTAATCACAATGTTGCACTCTCAATGCCTGAACAAATCATATATTTTTATTTTACGACTAATTCTATAATGGCATAAAACTGGCAATAATTAAAGTCTTTTCTGCCTTGAAAGCATACTAGGTCTATCTTAATTTTTTGAGTTAAATCATCCAGGTTCTTAAAGAAATAGGCAAAATACCTTCAACGCTGTTGTGCACACATGAGAATTGGATCTTTCCATAAGAGTTTTAAATAAAGAATGAAATCCATCCATCAAAATGATGCATTTTTCTTCAGTCTATGAAATTTACAGTAATTCAGTAAAAATTATTCTTCACACAAACCATTCTTGATACGAAAAATCTAACATATACAGTATTTGGGATTGATGTCATCAAGAGTATGCCTCATTATGTCATATGTATTTGGAAATGCCTCACACTCACTCATCTCTAGTACTTTAACAGTATTATCTGGGGTATCAACAGACAGAATCCGACTATGCAACTAGTGATATCCTACTCTTTATTGCTTGCATGTTGGCTTACTTTATTCAGCTGGAAGAGTTTTAAACAATACTGTATAATTCAGTGGAAATTACATTAAATTGGCCAAAAAGTTTGGCTATCTATACAAATCTCTAAATGATTATTCTGTCATGGCAGTTACATTATCTACTGCAACAAAAAATTGATTGTTTCTGTACAAGGCATAGACCAGAGCTTTTTCAATATCTGTCAAGAGTTTCTAAATGTTGTTTTAAAAAAATATGAAGGGTATCTGCTTAACTACTTTTACATCCAATATACTGAAGATTCTATTTGCATACCACTGAACTGAATATGGGAGGGGTGCCTAGTTTGACTTAATTCATTTTAAACATTAAATGCTTGATGGTGATTTTTTTTTTGTTAAATTGTGTTTTTCTTATTGTAATATTTCTCTACAACATCTGTCTGTCTGTCTGTCCGCTTTTCACAAGAGAAGTACTTAACGGATTTAGATCGAGTTTTTTTGTGTAATTTGCTTGATCATTCTGGTTGATTTGCGACTTTTGGCCAAAGGGAGGGGCGGGGCCCTGCTCACTCACGCGCCAGCCTCGGGGTGTAACCTAACCTCTGCTTAGCTAGCAAATGAGATAACTACTTAACTGATTTAGATTACATTTCTTTCTATAATTTGCTTGAACAATCCTGTTGATTTTGCGACTTCTCTCATCGCGCTAACAGAGGTTGCAGGCTGAAGGGAGGTAGAAGCGTGACGTCAGGAGTGGGGAGACGGGTAAGGCCCACCTCACTGTCCTGTTTCACTACTACACAGGTGGAGCCGTGGGGAATGGCTAGTATTTCATAAACACAAGCCATTAAGTAATGTAGGAGATTTATAAAAAGAGGGTTTTAGCTTTAAAACTCAGGACTTGACTAAATGTAGGAAAGAATTAAACACAACTAACATCAGTAGTAACTGAAAAATTTCGGGTAACAGCGTAGTGACAGCATTGGAGGTGGAAAGGTACATGGCCTCTCTTATTGAAATGAGCTGTGTTGAGGAAAATGTGTGTATTTATTGTTATGATTCAGGATGTATAAAATCACTTTGTCCAAACCTGAACTTAGAGATATGCACAAATGTTTGGGTTCTTGCCTGTTCAGGCCCTGCTGAAAATGTATTAGTGAATGGTTAGTATAAAATTTAAAATTAAGATGTTTGATATGATGGCCTACATTAAGTTATTCTCTGTTGTTAGGGGATGGTATTGGTTACAGTCCTGATAAAATGACACTGAAGATTTTTCACAAAGAAAGTATTCTTTAGCCAGTTTAATTTTGTAATTTATTTTCTTTCTATGGATTAAACACTAAGGCAGATGCTTTACCATGACAATTTGAAAACATGGAATTATAATGTGAACCTGAAATTATTCTGCCAACTGAGAAATTTCTTTGTGTATTGGAGGTGGACCCAGACTTTAAAACAGAAGAAACTGTGAAAAAAAATAGAACAGAATAAAATATGAATCAGGAAAAAATACTGTTTGTAAAGAAGGAGAAATGTTTTACAATAAAAAAGTTTTACTTTAAGATAAAGTTTATACTTTTTAGCACAAAGGGCCTACTTTACAATTCAAGATTAGCAGGATTTGCCCCAGACATACTGATATACTGTAACAAAAGAAGTGCTCTTAACTACTAGTTAAATACTGATTAACCCAAGTGCCGTGGGATGTCCAAGAATTCAAACGTTTTATGTATTTCAGTGCTTTCTCAGTTTAGCCTGAAACCTGCTTAAGGTTACTGTGCTGAGCTCCTTTGGTACCTTGGTATAAATAAAGAAACCTTTGAATCATCCAGAGTGTCAACTGATTATTTAATAAAGAGAAGCAGTACCAAGTGGACTAAAATAACAAATATTGTTTTGGGTTCATGAATCAAAAATAGAAGAGAGATTGTCAAAGCCTATGCAAAATATAATGAAGCAAATCCATTAACTGTTTTTCAAAAGGATTTCTGCCTTCCTTTCCAACTACGCTAAAGCCAAGCAAGCATGTTTTGATTGTTTTTTTAAAAGACCTGCCCCCTGCTCGCTTCGCTCGCCCTCCCTTGTGTTTGGTTTACCAGATATACAATTTAAAGAGATTATTTTCATGGGAATTGTTATATATGCATTATTTTCTCTTTTACTTTAAAAACGTTTGTAAAAGCAATACTTGTCCTTTATTTCCGGCCCCGGGCGTGCTTACATCTCTTTTTCGCAGAACGTATAACGCTGCTCGCGTCGTGAAGAGGGGGGGTTAGGGTGGCTGAAAGCACACAAGGAGAAGTGGTCAGATCATCTGCTGTGAGCTGCGTGTTTTGCTTGTCGCTTGTCATTGTTTTAAGAGGTGGGAGCAAGTTAAAGTGTTTCTCGTGGGACTTCAAATTGTCTTCTGAGAAGATGACGTCTCGTCTCCCTAGTCTGCCACCCCAAGATTTTTTTTTATAATAGAGGGATTTGCCACAATGTAGGAGCTTTACCACTGTTTTAGTGTTAGTGTATAGATTCTCTAAGGCATTTAATTTCATACTTTTAAAATGTCCCACTTCAGTGTTTGCTGTTATTTTTACCTCCAAAGTATTTCAACTACTTAGTTTTCCCTCCTATATTGTCCCTAATCTGGGACAATTTATTATTTCATTTATTTTTTGATTCTGAAGATGCAGTTGTTCAGGTTTAGATCCTAAATAGCATATTGTATCACATTTTCATCCTGATTCTAATGGACAGATAGAAAGATTCAAACCTTTAATGGGTTTACTACTGTCATTTAACACTTAGATTTTAAATAATACTGGTCAGACAGGCCACCATAAGAAGAAACCAGATAAACAGATAAAAAATCTACGTTATAAGAGTATCCCCGTTTGAATGTGTAAATGATTACCACCTTACATTTTGCCTGTCACCACTCTGGTAAAAGTGTAATCCATGGTTTTATTACTCATTTAATGAGTTGACTAAAAGCATGTAAGAACATGATGAATTCTGGAGCTGAGATTATAATCTATACTGAGCCTCAGTGTTGTATCATCTCTGATATAAAATTGGTCAAAAAATTTGGCAGTCTATGCAAATCTCCAGATGAGTATTCTGTCATGGCAGTTAGCCTTTTGATACGTAGAACTTTACAAAATTATGAAACTGATCAGGCAGATTGCTTACAAATTTGTGGTCAGCAAATTTCTAAATATTTACAGTTCTTTTCTGTTTAAGTTTTAAATTTGTTTAAACAAGTGACTTGTTGTCCTATTGTTCACTTACACTTTCAAAAGCCGTTAATGATCTCCATAACAGAAGACTGCATGGGATAAGGGCAGTACCAAAAAGTGTTAGGCACTTTTAGGGTAATTGGAAATGAAAGAATGCTGGGAGACACACATAGAAGCATAGGAAGAGTTTCCCCATTATGTTCCAGTTATGGGAATCTCTGTGATGGACAGGCATTTTGGAATTTGCCTGTAAATTTAAGAAACACCTGAGAGCATTTGGGGTATTTTAAGCGAGTGGTCTCATGAGTTCCAGTGGCTAATAACTTCTGGAGACTAGATTAGCATTTAAAGGATCATTTAATAATAATTTCTATTTTGGTCATTTTATTGTTTTTTATTATGGTTAGGCATTCATTCACTATAATTACCTCAAATGTCAGAGCTTCTTTTTGGTTTTGTTACTAGTGTGTTTAAGATTACCTGGCTTTATGGTCCCAATTTGCACTTTGACAATTCTTTGCATGCTTTTTAGAAGAATTTCCTTGTCTTTTGTATACTCTCAATTTTTTTTCACCTGCCACTCTTCTTCCTTGGTGTATATCTTAGTGGATTCTGTGGTGGATCAGAACCCTTCCCAAGACTGGTTCCTTCCTTGTGCCTAATGCTGCCAATCCTGGCCCAATTAACCTGAATTGAATTAAGTGGCTTTAATGTTATGTATAAATATTATTGTTACTGCAATTAATCAAATTCTTTACTGTAATTTGAAAAACAAAATGTATTCATATTTTTCCTTAATCTTAGAGATATACTATATGTTTTGGGGATAAATAGTTTAGGTACTTCTGGAATTAGCTCTTTATACCATACTATTTTTGCTTGTTACGGTTCAAATGTTTGTATATTATACGTCATTATATAAAATTTCCAGAAAATGGCTAAACAATGAGACATGCATTATTATAATGCCTGTGAATTTGTGATATTTGAATGAACAGGTATTTCATCTTATCTTCTGCAATTCCTAATATTTGTTAAGAAACATGATGAAGAAGAGCTAATTTAAAAATCACTGATGTCTAAAATAGTCAACAAAGAGTTCAATATATTCTTTCTGGAAATAAATAGCATAACACCATTTTAGTCCCCTCAAAAAATGAACACAGCATAACCTCATCAGACACAAACAAATTACTGTCAGTCAAAAGGTAGAAGATTTTCTTGAAATAATAAGGAACTATTAGATAGGAGTTTCTTGGTATTATGTGAGGGAAAAATGATTTAAAAGCCACAATTCACCTCCCTAAAATGTTTATTTGTCAAAACCTAAAATAACTGCTAGAAACTCAAGAAAAGGTACTGCCACAATCCTGAAGTATAGCTAATTATTAAACTTTATTAAAAATAATTAAACTGCCTGAAATGTAGATTACGGACAGTTTTAGAACTATAGTACCCACAATTACAGTACTCATAAAAAGTATGTTTCCTCCGGGTCCTCCGGTTTCCTCCCACACTCCAAAGGCATGCAGGTTAGGTGGATTGGCGATTCTAAATTGGCCCTAGTGTGTGCTTAGTGTGTGTGTCCTGTGGTGGGTTGGCGCCCTGCCCGGGATTGGTTCCTGCCTTGTGCCCTGTGTTGGCTGGGATTGGCTCCAGCAGACCCCCGTGATCCTGTGTTCGGATTCAGTGGGTTGGACGATGGATGGATGGACCCCCGTGACCCTGTAGTTAGGATTCAGCGGGTTGGAAAATGGATGGATGGATAAAAAATATGTTTAGCAGCTAATCTACCTTAAAAGTTGTTTATTTAGTTATACATTTCTAATGTCTACTTTTATACCTAATGTTAAAATACCACATAACATGTGCCCTAACTGTCCTTGCAGAATATAGCAATGTTCAAGTTTATAATTAAATGAGAGTGTGGTGTCACCTATCATTTATGATACAAAAGGTTTTAAAAAATACAAAGTATTAAAGTTATCTGTGTATTTCCAAACAAAGATATCATCATGTCATATAATACGAGGCACAGTTAGAGAAATTGTATATATTGCAATATACTGCTCTTGCATTGCTCATTGTGGATTGAATAAATAAAGTATGTAACTAATTGAGCTAAAGAGTATCTTCCGTCTTTCTTACTTGTCTGCACAATAGGGTAGTACTGCATGACTGACTCTGTTAGACTTACTCTGATCGTCGCTGTTAGATTTACACCCAAATAAATTTGCCATACATAGAAACTGTAATTGTACATGAATCAATGGTATTACCAAGATCAGTTTCACCTTCTGCATTTACCACATAAACAACCAACCCAGTAGAGCTAAAGATCCTCAGTAGCCTGAGCAAGAGGCAGTGCTGGTGTCTGTTATCAAGCTGAGAACCACTAATATCCATAATGAATTTATAAGGGGTATAGCCACCATTTTGTTTTCTTCTATTAGAGTATGAGCATGATTCGCTGCAGTTTTTTACATCTTTAAATTAAAAATGATGATGAAATTTGTCCTCCAAAGTGTACAGTTTCAGTATAATGTTTTTAAAAATATATAAGTCTATCCTAACCCTGGGGCATAAAGTCCATTCAAATACACTGCTGTGATAAAAGAATGCACCTAATGACAAGTTTCGATCTATCGTGGTATTTCATTGATGGTCTGTTTGTGTTAAAACAGAACACTACACTGGGACTTAATCCTCTAAATGGGATCCAAAAAAATGTTTTCATCAACATTTTGAATACTATAATTGAAGAGTCCTTACACTGGCACTTTGTGTCTTCACTGCTGAACTCTGGCAGAATGAACCCATGCCATTTTCACCATATTCAGTTTTCCTCAACATGACTCAGGAGGAGCTTGTGATACATCAGAACAAGAGATACTGCACAATACTACATTGCTCCATATTCTGCAAAGGCGCCATATTGGTTTCCACAAGCTAATATTTGTTTGACCTGTCAGCTAGAACCCTATCTCTGACCAAGTCCAAAGAGACGTGCATTCTGATGTGCCTATTTTGAACTGTTATACTCAGGTGTAGCCCATCTGTTACCATTCAGATGTCGTGAAATCCTGGGTTTCTGTGTTTCATCAGTGCTTGCCATTCCACATCTGTGATCCATTATTCATTCATGCACTGAACAGCTGCAAGTAAAAAAAATACTAATGTCCCATTAGACTGGCATACTTTAGCACCAACCACTTGCAAGGCCACTTAACTTGTAATATTTTTAGTCTTTCTAAATTGCACATATACACATGCTGAGGGCAAACCTGCTTTAATTCACCATGTCTGCACTTACGAGATTATCATTATATAATACACTTATTGAAAATTATATATTAATTGGCCTAATATAACATAAAAAGTTAAATAATTAAGGTATCAATTTATTGAGAATTACAGGAAATAAGTTAAAATTAAAAAAAGAATTTTAAAAGCAAAATAAATGTAAGTAATGGTTATTGGATGCTACAGATATGTTTATCCTTGTTTAAATTATATAGATATCATCCAGAATAATTTTGATGACATTAAACTGCATATTTTAGATGATCTTGGTCATGTTGTTAATGATAAAAGATTATTTTGCTGAGACATAACCACAATAAGCACAGCATGCAACTTCATCGTAGCAATACTATTTAAGATGATGGAGAATAATCCCATCCAGCTACATTTTTTCTTTAATTTGGCAATACATGTTAGCTAGGGACATCAATTTAAATAGACAGATCCAAGCATGTGTTTGTGATTTTGTATTTTTGCTTTTGGTTCTTGAGTTTACTGATTATCTAAATTTTAGCCTTGCCTGTTTAAGACTCTGCATTGTCTCATCTCCCATTCCCATTCTCTCTAAAATTATTTTTTTGGCTTGCATCTTTTCCACCAGGTAGAACAGCCCTACTTACTACATAGCTTTGCAAGAGCTATGTACAGTAGTTGTGCTTTGAGATAAACAGAGATGGTAGTTTGCTTTCTTTGCATTTGTAACTTGAAGATATAATGCAATATTGACTAATAAGATGATCTGTTTTCTGCATGAAGCTGTTTAGGAGAAGCAGACCAAACACAGAGCTACTGGAAGGTAATTATAAAGAAGTGCCTCCATATAGTACCCAACATTTAAAACATCCAGAACTAATAGGTTCCTCTCAATTACACATAAATTCTGAGACAATTCAGAAAAATGTGTGTTGATAGTAAAATGCAATGTAATAAAATTAAGTGTAAAATCTCCCATTTATCTCAACATTGAGGCATTTAGGCTACTTTACACGTTTTCAATTGCTTCCACTTTTATGGAATGTGCAATACAGATTGCTTCTTTTTCTGCTATAAAAACAGACACATTCAGTTTGTTGATTTGGTATGTGGACCTCAATTCTTAATTAGGGTTTGCAGAATATTACCAGCATGAAAACACTTCAGTTAGATTTTTGAAATTGATTTTTTTCACAATACTTTCTGTGTGACATAGCTGATTAACAGTATCAGTTTCCACCTAAAGCAAACAACGATGGATGAAAAGTGATTTGTAATGCAGGGAAGTGTCATGTTTAATTTCACTTTCAGAACATGCCCCTGTGCCACCAAAACTAGATGGCTAATAAAGAAATAAAACCATGTTGGCATGGTTAATAAGGTCTACAAGTAAAAATGTTTGTACTGTCAACAAATAAATAAATAAACTGGGCACAGAATGTAGCCTAATACATACATGTTGGAACCTTTATATAATCAGATGGATTCTTTGTGTTACTAGTGAGGTAATAATGCTATGTGTTTAGAGTGTCATTTAATGTGTTGCTTCTGCTCATTTTTGAACATTCTCTTTGTGAATCTTGCATTGTGTTGTAGTCTGTACTGTAATTATGTTCAATATTTTGCAGAGAACAATAATACAGGATTGCATTGTGATGCAGGGTTTTTGGCTACTGCCAAAGACATTGGGCTCAAATACCAGCCTGTGTGACATCTGTACATTCTGCCAGTTAAATTAACAACACAAAAATAATTCAGGCAGGTGTGTGCATGAGTGTGCTTTCAGGCACTCTGTTCAAAGTTGATTCCTGCCTTGTGTCCAGTGTGATATGCTATTTATGGACTGTCCCTAGAAATGTTATTTTTTAATATTATCACCAAAACTATACACAGACAGTAGATATAGGCTTACTCTATTCCAAATGTGACACAAATGCATTATATAGATTAAGGGGTAGTCTCCTCTAACACATTCCATAAAGAATTCTAAGTATCCTATTAGCCTTTCTAACCTCCTCTTTATACTGTCTGGTTGTGAACAGTGATGAGTTCACCTTGACTTTTTGCCCCTTGTGTGTAATTAAATTTAATTATATCACTAGGCTAATTTTACAACAGTGCTATGGCTTTTTAATATGTTAATTTTAGTTAAATTGACTTATTTATTTGAATTTTACCTGTGTATCTTACTTTTTTGTCATGGCAGTATTCTGTTTACTTTCTGTGTGTCAACCACTTTAAAATTAAAATATGCCCTTCTATTTATGCTGTCTATCAAATATTTTTACTTGAACTGGTGCCTTATCCAGGGCTTGTTTCCTGCCTTGCAACTAATGCCTTGCCCTGACCCTGAAATGGATTAAAATGTTTGAGAAAGTTATGTCATGTTTATTTATAGTGGTTAGTCTGCATAAATCAGATAAACTAGATAAACAGGCCCCAATTAAACAAATCACACAAAACTATTTTACTTATTCATTTATTTATTGAGGAAATGTATCCTATGTTACATATTTGTTTGTGAAAAAGCATGTGAACCTCTAGGATTTTCAGATCATTTGAAGGGGAAATTGGAGTCAGTAGTTTCAATTCAATCTCATATGAGTGTGACAGGCCCTGCACTGTTTTAATAATATAAATCTAAATCTTTACTATCAAAGTCTGATCTTCACTACACAGGTTGGTGGAAGTGTGTCTGTGGTGTAGCGGGTCCACGGCTATGAAAGAATGGCCAATTTTTAAATAATCCATTTCGCCATTTCAGTCTCTGTCCGTGACCACGATCGTGCAGCCGCCAGAAGTTGATGAGGTAACTGGGGCGATTTGCACCTGCACATGAAGGTGCGATCATTCTCAGTTGCTTAATCGGTTTCCTGCAGTGCGTGATTGAGGCGTTGCGCCCACAGATCTGTATAAGAACAGACCGGCACAAAGTGGAGGGGTAACAGAAAGGAAAGAAAAATGGAAAACCAAAAGGCTTGGAGAGCGAGAGAGCGGGATTGGTGCAGTAAAAGAGTGGACAAGCCAGCCGGCTGAAGAAGAGAGGTCTGCGTGGTCAGAGGTCCAAGATGGTGCGGAGGATCGGCGCCCGAGGGACGGATCGCACCCAATGAATGGAAGAGTGGGTTTGATCGTGGAGGAGTACACCCTAGGAATCTGAGAGACGACTACGACTGAGAGAAGGAAGACGGGAGGACAACCAACCCAGAGTGGTCTGGCAGATGCCGGCAGAGGCAGTCATGATTTTATGGATTATTTATTTATGAACACTTGAAGCACTACACTTTATTAGAACACTGGTTTTGATTTTGACTGTTTTGTTTGGATTTGTTTGTTTTAATAAAAGCACTGTATGCACTTTGCACCTTCCCCTTGCTTCATTTGGTGTACTCATTGTCCAGCTCCTCCAGTTACATTATCGATGGTGTCAGGTTCAAGAGGCTCCCAAAAGTGAGAAGGGAGCATGGAGCACACCCGCATCATCACAGTGTCATGCTTGAACAATGGAGATTTCAGTGGACTTGGAAAAAAAGTTGTTGATGTACTCCAGGCTGAAAAAGGAGTCTGGACTCCAATAGACAAAATCATGCAGATTGTGTACAAATAGATGAAACTGAACACCATTTTTACCCATCCCAGGGATGTTGACCAACGAAGATCAATCCAGGACCAAGGTGTGTAATAGTCCAGGAGGTTAAAAAGAAACTCAAGGTAACGTATAAAAATCTAAAGGCCTATGTTGCATTTGCTAATGTCATTGTACATAAGTCCACTATTAGTCTAAACCAGAACAACAATAATCTACAGTACATGGCAGGATTTCAAAGAGAAAGCCACTACTTTCAAAAGAACATTGTTGCCCTTCTAAGGTTTACTAAAGGCCTGGTGGGTAAGTCATAAGGCTATTCGAAGAATGTTCTGTAGATGGATGAATCCAAAATAGAACCTTTTGACTTGAATAAGAAGCATTATGGTTGGTGAAAAGCAAACACTGCATTTCAGCATAAGAACCTTTTTCTGTCTGTGAAACATGGTGGTGGCAGTATCATCATTTGGGCTTGCTTTTTTGCCTCTGGAGCAGGATGGGCCTATCATCATTAATGGAACTTCTAAATTGTGCCATCAAAGTCTACAGGATAATGTAAGGGTAACTAGCTGTGAACTGAAGCCCAATAGGAAGGGAGGGAATGCAGAAAGACAATGACCCTAAACACAGGTCATTCTACCAAAGAATGGTTAAAGCAGAAGAAATTTCAAATTTTGAAAAGGTTGAGATAAAGTCCTGTCCTTAATTCTACAGTAATGTTGCAGAAGGACCTAAAGCAAGCAGTTTGTGAACCATCTTCTCAGTTCTGCAAGGATGAATGGGGTAAAATTTTTCCAAGCCGATGTGCAGAGCTGATCACCAATTACTGGAAACATTTAGTTGAAAGCAGAGATTCACATACCTTTTACACACAAATATGTAACCTTAGATTATTTTCCTTAGTAATGAAATGTTATTGGGTTGTTTGTTTAATTTGGTTGTCTTTATCGAGTGTTATGACTTACGTACAAATCTGATCACATTTTAAGTCATATTTATGCAGAAACATAGAAAATTCTATGGGTTCACAATCTTTCTAGCAACTCAGTTTATATATCTTCCATATATTTGTACAAGTATGAATCCTCTTCTGACTCTATGGTATTCAATTCTTCTGGTCTAGTGTCATCTACCATATTATTATAACCAGCCTGTTATATATTTTAAACGTATGCATATAATTCACATATACCGTAAGAGCAGCAGCCAGAACACTGAGTCTGTTTTCAAAATTGCCTTATTAGGAAACGATAAGTACTCGTTTAATGTGTAAAAGCCAGTTTATACCAATGCTTCTACTGCTGTGAATTTCCATTTCCTATGTTTTGGTCACAAGCCTCCAATGAGATACTGAACTTTATCAATATTAATGTAAATATAAATAATATGTCCTATCAATTATTAAATGATTTTATTACTTCTGCATTTTTTGAAGTTTCAAATTATACATAATAAGCTTTATACTTTGTATAATCTAGAGTTTGAATGTAGATTCCATTGGTTTCCTTAATTTATTTGGTACTAGTAAAGATAAGATAATTTTGTACATTAAGAGAAATAAAAATGTAGTCAATTTGTTTTTAATGCTGCTATTTAAAGGGAAATACCACATCATGATAGTCAATTTTATTTATTTATTTTTTTACTAGACTGGATAATGGATACATAAGCTTCATTAGACTCTTTAGATCTTTTAAGGGATGTTTTTCATACATAGTACTCAATTAAGGGTTTGATATTCTATTTCAGGCAGGCCTTATTATCTGTTTTATGCTAGTTTGTACAGAAGCATTTAAAACACCAATGAAAATATGCTGAATGATTCAGTGAATGCATTAAGGCATCTTACTAATTGGCTGTAACACCAAAACGATGTACTAATCCAATGAATACAGAAAGCTAATTAGCATACGACTGAAAACATGATTTAAGCCATTGCAGGCAGCAAAGGGCTCACCAATCTATTTGGTTGTTGTTTCATTGCTTTGCTTGTGTCCCATCTGGTTAAATATTGGCACTGACTTTTTTCTTTTAATTTCAGGTTATCCCATAGCCTTGTGCTATCTTTTTCTCTTCCAGAGGTGGTTTCTTGTCGTTGTCTGTTATGTTGATTGATATGTGCATCATTTTATGTGAACAACAGTTGCCAAGGTTTAGAAGGGCATGGTAAATAATCAATATGTTATGACTATTCCTTTTGTCTATTGAAACACACATAAGAAATATACACAGTTAGTTATTTTAACAGTATTTATTAACAGAGCAGCAGGGTAAGTGTCACAAAACAAATATCAAGTACATATGATTTCCATTTTTAATAAAATGTCAAGGTAAATTTGAATTACACATCTCATATAGGGGATCTTTTCTTTCATCATTCCATCAAAATCTAGCCAATCATCTGAAAGTGGGTGCTTATTTTTATTACACTTATTTTTTTGACAAAAAAAATCTTGTTCCCCCCATAATTTGCAACAGTATAAAGAGCCCCATTTCCTGTTAATGACATGATTTGCACACAACCTGTTATCTCTATTGATAGCACTTTTATTCCCTAGAAAATGTGTGGCATTTACTGAATCAATTACTTGAGTTATGAAGAGGAGCAGAAAGCCTCATTGCCACTCCATTCTTCTCAATAACAAAAGAGAGAGCACATTAAAAACTAGCAGTGATGGGTTGTTGTGAGTTTCAGTCAATGAGCTCTCCCAGAGTTGAAATTAAAAGGCTGTTAGGGAAAAATTGTTTTCTCTGGTCATCAGTCACATTGTGAATGGTCTTTTCCACAGTGATTAATTAAAAGCCAAAAGAATGGAGCAAGCGTTAATAAAGTATCTGGATAGTTATCCACCGGTATCATGAGTTAATGGACAGTGGCTTGCTTTGACTAAGTGTTATTGCTTCAGTCCATAATTTCATCTTGAAAATGGGCAAGGGAGTGAATCTTCCTTATAGTAATTGAGTATTGATTTGAAAATAAACAGCAGTGGAACTCCTACTGAACTAACAGGCCATCTTCTGGGAAGAATTGACAATAAATGGTTTCAGGTTTATGTGAAAGTTATGGATCAGGGCAGTACAGTCAAGCACAGTGTTCTGCAGCAATCTTTCATCCAATATATATTGGATTTCAGATAACCCATTTATGAAATGTGTCAGTGATAACTTATGCTTCTAAAGAGGATGATGAGACATGAAGTTCACATTTTTTTCCTTTCCTAACTCGAAAAACCACAAAGTCGGTTTATTGCTGAAATTGTTATTGTCATTATATATTATTTGTCCTAAAACTTTAATTTTAATATAGCTTGTAAGGAAGGAATCAAAACTCTCTCAGATAGTGTAGAATTCTGACTTTATTTCTTCTATTATGTTGATATACTTTTGTCTCCTCAAAATGAAATTTCTACTTCAAATGAATTGGTTTAATTGTTAGATAAAATACATTCTTTTTATTTTTGGGAGTTTCAGCATGGACTGAAGCACCTTGTTTATTAAAATAAGCAATATATTCCAAAAGTGGCTTAGCAAGTTAAAGACCTGCAATCCATAAATGTTGGTTGGCATGTCATCTGTAGTGACATTTTGCCTTATGAATACAGCTTTCAATGTGAAGAGTAAGTTGAACATTTGCAATCATTTCCTCTTATAAAATGTAGGAATTAATCAATATAAAAGCAAAGCTTCTTATGGTCTGGCACCTTAAAAATCTTGTGGTGAATGCTCAGTTGGTACTGCACCATGCTACATGGCTTTTTTAAAAATGACACTAGCTTCTTGGAGGTTGAGGCGCTGTTTAGCTAATATGAACAGTAGACACGTGACTGTTCTAATAGTTTTATATCTTCATTATTGGTCAAGACAGATAGCTAGTTACAAATGTTACAATACAATTTATAAGGTACTAGCCGAAGCCCGTCGTAGCATACAGCGAATAGGAACGGAAAACAGTGAGAAAGGAATTCAGAATTCAAGAAGAAATAAATACTTCTTGAAAGACGCAGGTGTGAATAGGTGTTTTGGTGGTGACAACAGGTAATGAGTCAAAAGATCTAACCCTAGAAAAAGACACGTACAACTGACTGTGGCTGAAGACTGGTTGTTAGAATTATTGTGAAGAGTAAACAGCATGTGGGTATGAGGAAGGCCGTGCTTCTGAAATTCAATTACGTAAATATAATCAATAACAACCTGAAAAAGATGTTGTTGTAGAATGTCTCTAAGTAATTCCTGCAGCTTAATCTAAAAGACTCGTACTACAATATCAGGTCTGTGCTCCGGTCTTTGGGTATCCGACAGTGCATTGTTTCCGGCCAAGCAGGATTACATGTGAAAGTGATAAATAAATAAGGCTGTCCGAATTTACATACAATGGCCATGGCATCCTGCTAGTTTTGTTGCATGTATCTTAGACTCCCTGGAAATGTGGACGGTAATATGATCATTTTGCCTACACGTATGTTGTTATTTTCAGCGTTTGCTTGCAGTGCATCTGACAGTCCTTTGTTGTATTGTTCCACGCGCAAATCTTGTTGATGTAATCTGAGATAATTGAGATGCACACCCTTTTAACATACGCATATACGACGTACTGTCGGAATAGTTCGCTGCTGGAGTGCAAAATACTAAATATATTCCTCATTGCTAATCTGTACGCGTAAAATTGGCATTGAGTAAGCCTTCTTCACTTGGCGGTTCTTTTATCGGGAACATGTTGTAAATCTTTGTGCCAGCCAATGTCTCCGTAAGGGAATAAAAGTGGGTAAACAATAAGATCGCAATTCATATTGAGTGTGGAAATCTGTTTACAGGAGTTGCCTATGGGACAGATGCAAATGTCCCTTTCGGCAGGCGGTTTGCCATCTTCTCCGATGAAAATCGCTGCAACATTGGTGTGATTTGTCGGGGCATTGTATCGTCATAAATCCTGACTAGGGTTTTCATCAAAAAGCATTTGTACAGTTGCTGTTGGATTGGACTGAGCGATTTCATGCATGTGTTTGTATGATTTAGCAAAGGGTTTGATGGTTCTGAGCATGGAATCTAGCTGAAGAAGTAAATTTTCGCTGCATGTAGAGTTTGCTTTGTTTTGGAAGCATACTGCAGATGCTTGGCGAGAAATGCCATGTCGGCTCCGTGTGGGCGGGACCGGTTTACGGACACGGGAGGAGAGTTAGAGTTGGCGGGCGGGGCTCTGTCGTGCATATCCCATGACGCGGGAGGAGGGTTAGAGTTGGCGGGCGGGGCTCTGTCGAGCGTATCCCATGGTCTTACAGTTGCTGGGCGGGGCTCTATTAGAGTTGGCGGGCAGGGCTCTGTGAGTTGGCGGGCGTGGCTCTCTGTCTTGCATGCGTCTTGCGTGCATCTTGCGTGCCCGTAGTGAATTATATATTGTGAGATGTGGCCGGCTTGTCATCCCGGCCAATACCCCCAGGCCGCCAGATGGAGCCCTCCCTGCAGTATGGAGGTGCTCCAAAGACCAGCAGGGAGTCATGGGATATGTAGTTTTTATACAAGACCCTACTGGATACCACAGGGGCCGCAAGAGGGACCGAAGACTTCTTTCTGCCCTTTAACCCGGAAGTTCGTCAAAGGAAGAGCGACGGGCTTCCGGGGTGAAGAAAAGAACATTTTACCTGACCCGGAAGTGATACAAGATCACTTGGACTGGGGATTGAGAACACTTCCGGGTCAGGGTATATAAAAGGACTACGGGAGCTCCCAGACGGCAAGCTGAGCTGGGTGGAAGGGTGGCAACGCGTCTGGGAGTCGGAGGATTGATTATTGTATTTGTTAATTGTGATTTATATGAGTATAGTGGAGGAGAGGGTGCTTTGTGCACTGTGGCAATATAATAAAGTCATCATTAGGACTTTTACCTGGTGTCTGGAGTCGTGGACAGGGGTTCAAGGGAGTGATACTGCCCCCTATCTGTCACAATATATAGATTGAGTTCAACAAAAGTTTCCCAAAAAAAAAATCAGTTCAAAAAAACAATACTACTTGGTTTCAAAAGGAGACTAGAATTGTTGATAAAGGAAAGTATGTCAGAGAAATTAGCATTTATTATCTTGGAAACAAAAATTACAAAACAGAGAGAAAGGTAAGCAGATTTTGTATGAAAAAAGAAACTTAAAGGCAGCACCATACAGAAGTAAATTATACACATAGAATTGTTCTAATGATAAACTGGCTTACAGGCTCATCTACATTTTAGTGTATAAAGGAAAAAAAAATTATACATAATTCTAGACGCACCCAAAAGCAACGATAAAAGCGGTGCTGGCATTGACACAAAGTAAAGGAAAATAAATGTATCCAAAAATAATTTTGTGAAAACCTTGACAAAATGCTTGAAAGTAGATCACTGAATGTAAGTAGCAGGGGAAGAGATAAAGACAGTTCAAAGATATAGCACTTCTTGAGTGTTTTAATATTAAAAGGGTTTCTGAATTAAGAGCATTAGGGGTAAGTGGGGCACTGCCATCCAACTTCCTCATCTCAAAATAAAAAAGTACTAAACTCACCTCAGTAATTTAAGGTATTGATTAAATGTTTATTACCAAGCCAAACTTGCTCACTGTAATAATTTTTTCCAACACCTTTTTAGTTCTGCCTTGGGGCCTAAACTTTTTAAAGGCTGAGCAAACTTGTACATCTCACAGCACTGGAATCACTTTCATCAGCATTGTCATGATTCACGTTGATTATATAAGTGCAATATAATTTAGCATTTTCCCTAAAAAACCCTGGAAGCTGTTGTGGAAAAGGAGATGGAGACACAGTTGGATGCCAGCATGAAAAATCCCCTCAAATCCCTCCAGGAGGCACTCTCTTGAAATACTTTTAGCCAAAGGCTCATTGCGCCATTGTGTGATAAGAAGTGCCTCTGGGGGTCTTTTCTGCCCACTGCTATCAGGCTTCCACTGAACGTACTCTTTAAGTCTGTTGAATAATTATTTGATTGATTGGCTGTATTATTTGTCCTATAAGTCTTCATCCTTCTTTTTATGTTTGTGTTGTTATATATATCTGAAGTTCCCCTTGGGATTAATAAAGATTATCTAATCTAATCGAATCTAATGTTGAATATACAGTATATTAATTCTGTCCTTTATGAAAAAAATATTTGTGTGTACGTCTTTATTTTGTGTGATTTTTTAATGGAGTTATTTGGTTGCCATGTTATTATTTGTCTACAATGATTTTTCCTCCACTTTTTTGCCTGCATATCAACACATCCAGCACTTCCACAAACCACTCACTTAGGAATGAATGAGGCAACACCATCTAAACTCAGTTTGCCAGACTATGTGAGTCAGTCCAAGCTAGGATCCTTTTTGAGAAATTAAGCCCTACCAATATTTTCATGCCAAAAATGCCACTGATTAAGACTAGCAGAGAATACTGTCAGGAAGTAAAAGATAAAACTGTGAAAAGCAAAATGAGCTTATGTTCTAGGAGTGTGACTATAGAACGCAGAATTCTTCTTGTGTCATCACAGAAACAACACAAATAGGTGGAAATAAACTAAAAATACATTAAGAAACATAGAAAAAAGAAATTGATGTCACACAGTACTAGATGCTGAAGCGAGAATGCCAAGGTCACTACAGAGTATTTATTATCTTCGCACAGAGCATACAAAGCTGGAAAGGAATTGGTAAACTACGTCAAGAAGTAAAATATAATTGGGCAAAAACTGAAAAACACTAATATATTATACGACAGCAATTGTAATAGAATCTACAGACTATAGAACAAGCAGTTAGATTAGACACTCATGACAGTTTTAAGATTCTAGTAAAAAAGTCCAAGAAAAAGCAAGCTAGTTAAATGTAACATGGCTTCTTAAAAACTTGTGTAATAGTGAATGCAAGCCCTTTAATAAGTAAAGTTTGAAGAGCTGTTGTTACACTTTTTGGGTGGAGTTTGATAAAGCTTCTGACACAGTAAAGCAGGGAAAATGAATAGAAATAGTAAAGAAAATAGAAATGGACTGTAGAGGTAGGAAACTCATTACACACAGTAGCTGTCAGGTTGTAAGAAGGATAAATAGAACCTGACAGAATCAGACATATTAGAGGCTTGCTTTCACCATTACCTTTGCTTGATATTTTCTGAAATGATCATTATTAAAATAGTGGGGGCGGCTGAAGAAGAAGTAAAAGCAGTAACTAAACCCCTAAAGGAAAAACATTACTTTTATTAAAGCTTCCTTCTGACAAAGCCATAAACTCAGTAGACAATAAGTGTTAACAGCCCATCTTAGAGAGTTAATGTTAATGTTAAATTCACATAAGTGTACCATCTTAATTTCAACTGAATATCAGTTTCTTATAGTTACTTAGAATATGGAATAGTCTTTTACTCATTGTACATTAACATGAAATAGAACTTCTTTGCTATATCTATATAACAGAGTGTTAATTAAGCCAGTTAGGAAATAATCTTATTGCTAGCATGGACTGTTAGATAAGATTGCAAATAGGAGATTAACATACAGTTTTCTGACTATGATTAACACTCAATATGACTGTATGACCAAACTTAGAGAGAAGTAAAACAAGATAAGCCTTAAACAGAACTTTCTCAAAACAAGAACTTTTCTTTGTAGTATCAATGTTCTATTTTTGTGTAAACTGCTTCACTATAAATTTTACTAAAACTTTTAAAACAAAGATTTTTGATTTGCGGAATTATTCTAACACACATCACACTATTGCCTGAACCATCCTATAAATTAAGATAAAGGCAGCTGAACATTGGTAATTTTGTACAAACACAGCTACATATTTCATCAGAAAACTGCCATTTGCGGCAACCTTAAAGAGGAAGCTAAAATCTGAGGACCTGTACTCTTGAACTTGTCAACAAAAGAAAACAAGCTGAGGTAAAGAGGTACAGTGGTACCTCGGTATATGTCCGCTTTGGAATAAGTCCAACTTGGCATACGTCCTGTTTGGAATACGACTCGCGTGCTAGAACAACACGCACTACCCTTGTTTACCTCTCTTGAGACAAAGCCACGGCTACCCAGGAGTGTCAGTACGCCAGTTGCTAGCCAAAGTGAAAAACCCGCACTATAACTCTCTGTGAATTTTCACGTGATGTTGTGTTTTTTCACGTAAATTTGAATTGATTGTTCAAAAGTATGAAGGTGGCATGCATATCCGGGACATGGCTGCTGCATACCGTATGCCAAGAACGACGGTATCTACGATTGTGAAAAACAAAGACGTTATTAAAAAGTAAAGTGAGGTTAAATTTTCATTTATTTCATCTAATTGCTTTTGTATTTATGTATTTTAGTATTAAGTAGTGTTTAAATTATTTTATAGAACCCCATCAATGTATAATAAGCCAATAACAATAGGTTTTTTTTCATGGGAACGGATTAATCATTTTCCCTTTATTTCTTATGGGAAAAATTTGTTTGGTATACATCCTGTTTGGTATAGGTCAAAGGATCTGGAATGGATTAAGGATGTATACCGAGGTACCACTGTATTGTGCTCTTCTCTTCTATATATGTATGAAAAGCCAAAGACACTGTATCCAAATTTAAAGAGACTGTGATAGAATATAAAGACATTGCGGGATGATTGTTTTTCTTGTTAGTCAGAATAAAGAAGTTAGACTCACCCTTGCCAAGTGAATTTCTCGATTAAGACTTAGCTGTTGTTCAGAAGTTAATGCCCAGAAACATTGTTCAGTTACTTATGCAGTTTTAAAGATGTCTTAACGGAGCCCAAGTGAAGTCACTGGGAGTGATATGAGTACAAACTCAAATGAGGATCAATTAAATGTACTTAATAATCACATAAAGCAAAGGCAAGATGAACTTTCTGATCTTATGACTAAAATCGAAAGCCTTAAAAGCGATCCCACAAATTTTTCCAAAATATCGGAGCTGTATGATAAAGACTTTCTTGATATGATGGGTGAGCTTGAAGAGCTTAATAGAAGGATATTACCCTTATTGACTAAAGATAAAACAAAGAAAAAACAGACTAATTTAAAACTTAAGACTTTCAATGAATTTGGTGTGAGAACAATGACATGGCTTTATGAAACTAGCAAAGATTGGAGTCCAGCTAATGTACAGTTAGTGAATCAATTTTATGAGATACAACTGCAAGATCAAGATCACATATAAACCAATATCCCTCATACTTTACACATATTTGAAAGTAAAGATACATAACCAATATCTGCGGCAGCAGCATCTTCATCAACAGTCATACTTGAACGGTTGAAACTCAATAGACTTTTTCAAAAGGTTCAAAGGCTCAAGTTTAAAGTAGAAAGACAAGAACATTCAGAGTTTCAGAGAAGATCAGTGGGATATGCAGAAGCAGACTAAAAGTCAGAAGGTAGTCGTTGAAGTTGCTAAAATGTTAACCCAACAAAGAGATAAGCAAGACAAATCTCCTACACCACTACTGAGGTAGCACACGGACAGATCCCTTTATTTTCAGGTGACCCTTTGGCCTATGCCAGCATGTTTATGTATGACTGATGTCCTTGACCAGTGATTGTTCTTGCCTTCCACACCCCATAACTTTAAGTTGGGTAATGTTATTAAAATGTAATTTTAAATTATGATTCTCCAGGCACTCTAATTTTTATCCACAATCCTAAACTATTTATATTAAATTAACTGATTATTGGTTAGCCTAGTGTGAGCAAATGCAGTGGCCTTGTACCTGTATTGACTGTTTAGAAGCTATTTGGTTACATAACAAAGCAGAGACTGTATCTATCGGACATGGTTCATGGGCTCAAGCATATAGGGAGCCCAGCATACAGTGCTGAAGATCATAACATTTAAAAAAAAAATGAAATAAATGTATTCATAAAAACCAAGAATGACTAATCAATAGCTTAGCCTAACTCTGCATGAAGCTAACAATGCTACTAAAATAACCCCACTGATACACTGTTTGTTGAATATTTAGCTAGCAAATCACATGACCAAACATGAAGTAAAACTACACCAATGCTTATGATACTGCCAGGTTAAAACGACACAAATACAGCAGTAAATGTTAAACCCCTGGCCTTAAAAGATGAAAAGTTGAAGTTTTGTGTCTGACAACTGAATCACTGAAGCAAAACCTCAGTTGACTGCTGTCCATTAAAACTGTCACATTTTACATTTCTTTGCCAAACTGTATTATTATGTTTAGTTGATTTTTTACAATGTCATTTTTTCTTACAGATGCATTTAAAATATATATACAAATCAGGCAAGGACAAAGTGGTAGTTCAGACGCCCAGGACTACCAGGTTTGAATCCTGAGCAGTCAAACTACTATGTTTTGTATCTTACTAAATCTTACTAAAACATAAGTAACATGATAGTTATAATTGAATACTAACCCTCACCTATTCTGTTTCTGTTCTCGGTACTCAAATGTGGCAATTGGTGCCACGACCCACCTGCCATGTTGTTTGCCTGCCTATGGTAAAGTCATCCCTGATGGAGGATCGCAGGAATCATGGGAAAGAGGGGTCCTTTCATCGGATTGGCTGGCCCAGCACTGTTTTAGCCATGGAATAGCCAAATGGGGGAGGCAGCTTGATGGATGAGGTCTCCAGGACTCTAAAAATATCCAAATCTTATTATGTGATATCATCTACTGTTAAATTCTGCTCCGTACTTCTAAAATTTTTATTTTTATGCTGTATTAAGGATTTGTTCTGTTCTGTGTATTGTATTGTATTGACCCCCTTCTTTTGACACCCACTGCATGCCCAACCTACCTGGAAAGGGGTCTCTCTTTGAACTGCCTTTCCCAAGGTTTCTTCCATTTTTTCCCTACAAGGTTTTTTTGGGAGTTTTTCCTTGTCGTCTCAGAGAGTCAAGGCTGGGGGGCTGTCAAGAGGCAGGGCCTGTTAAAGCCCATTGCGGCACTTCCTGTGTGATTTTGGGCTATACAAAAATAAATTGTATTGTATTGTATTAGGTCTGCGCATTATTTTCCTAATCAAAAACAAAAGACCCAATTTTTCATGTATGATCTTAACTTTGGTGTCTAAAGACAGCTGCTTATACCAGACCAGACTGCTGTAACCACAGTCTAAAGCCTGGTTTATACTTGACATGTGCACAGTCATTATGAGAGCAGCACAGCACAAAATGACACCAGACATGGCATCGCTCTGGGTTTTCACTGTTTGCTTGCATGGAATTTTTTCTAACTACGTGGTGAATTTTGAGGAGAGGCTGGTTACGTTGGAGCCAAAATGATGAACAAACGACTGAAAATGAGGCAACAGGTCGTCAAAGCGTAAGGAAGATATGCAAAAATATTTAAAATACATCTGTTCATCATGTAGGTCACCCATTCACAAGAATATTGTACTTGCCAAACATTCAGCTTGACTATAGCTTTTTGCGGGGTATTAATGCAGAGGAGCCATAAGAGGCAAAGGTACGGTGGCCTTAAACTGTGAATATCTTACAATATATTTCATCCACACATTGTTTAAGAAAATCTATTGTACTGCAGATGCAGTTTCCAATGCTGACTCAGTTTCTTGTACTTCATAATTATAAATATCCATCTGTAAAAGAAATGGATCTGCAAAGTGCTTAGGCATGCCACTAACTTCAATGACTCCACTCAGTAAGGTTTATTGTTTATTTTTGTTACTTCTTTATAAACTGAAAATAAGTTTAATAATAGTTTAGGGACTGCGGTGAGCTGGTGCCCTGCCTTGTTTCCTGCCTTGCGCCCTGTGTTGGCTGGGATTGGCTCCAGCAGACCCCCGTGACCCTGTAGTTAGGATATAGCGGGTTGGATAATGGTTGGGTGGATGGATAGTTTATGGAATAGACATATCTGCTTAAGACATTCTTGACCACAAGGATTCATATTCATGAAATAGTTAATCTGTATGCAGGAGTAAATTAAACTAGTAATAGTATTTAAGACTAATGTTTAGCATTCTTAAGTGATATTTTAGATATCAGTTTTACAAAGAAATTCTCTGCTGCATAACACATTAATTATAAAATTAGCACTTGCAGCATTTTCTTCAGATTCAAGTACTTTCTTCTTTGACCACTCATCTTTTTTCCAATTTTCTTTTTGCTTTTCTCTTCACCCATCTCAACTTCTTTAACAGGCTATTCTTCACCAGCCTTTCCTCGAAAGGTGATGAAATGGTCTGTCAGCTTCAGTTAAATTTGCAGGATTTGATAAGACTGGCTGAGCCAAGGTTGCTTCCACAAGTAGAGCCCTTGCTTTGCATTATCTGACAGGCCCATACTTGCTTCTAAGAATTTTTTAAAACCAGTAACTAATACACACTTTGCTTTTTCCAATGCTGCTTCTCTACTCTGTTTGAGGATCTTAAAGAAGTAGCATAACAGTGGGGTGAGCCTGTTTACTTAGTCATTCCTACAGAAGAACCTGCAATCGGAAAGAAAAAATGACCTTGCTTGTGTCATCATTTTCCTGCTCTGTTTTATTCAGCTTGATTTTTAAATATGTTTTTCATCTGTAAAGTTTATCCTAATGTAATGTAACAAAATACCTAATGCATATTCTAAATCTGCATATGAATTAGAATGAGCATTCAATAATTTTAACAACTAAATTGCTACATCAACATAGATTAAACCATATTTATCAATATGTGGATATTCTGAACTATTCAAGTATGTGAATCAACTTTTGTGAAAGTGTATTGTAAAATATGATCTTGACTAATGAATGTGCAATCTATATTAATCATGATACAGCAAATGTTTTAACAACTGAAACATGGTTATTAAAGAGTATTGGAAAAAGGCAGCCTGACCACAATCTGTTTTTTTTTAACATCTCATGTTTGAATACCCATCATTGCTACTGACTCCAACATACCAAAGTCTTTTTGTTAGTGTAATTGAGTAAAATCAATAATTTGAATTAAATTAATGGTTTTAATTATTGGGAAAAAGTAAGAAACCAAGTTGAATTGTAAAGCAGGAGACCAACTGGTTTGTCAGGATTGGTACTTCCTTGAATTTTACAGCTACAAAATATAACAAAGAAAACACTTATTTTCTTTACGAAATGTCTTATTCAAAAAATTTCATTTGCAGTTATTGGAAGTTCCATCCGTCCAGTCATTTTCTAAATCTACAGTTGTGCTTGAAAGTTTGTGAACCCTTTAGAATTTTCTATATTTCTGCATAAATATGACATAAAACATCATCAGATTTTCACTCAAGTCCTGAAAGTAGATAAAGAGAAACCAGTTAAACAAATGAGACAAAAATATTATACTTGGTCATTTATTTATTGAGGAAAATGATTGAATATTACGTATTTGTGAGTGGCAAATGTATGTGAACCTCCAGGATTAGCAGTTAGTTTGAAGGCGAAATTAGAGTGAGGTGTTTTCAATCAATGGGATGACAATCAAGTGTGAGTGGGCACCCTGTGTTATTTAAAGAACAGGGATCTATCAAAGTCTGCTCTTCACAACACATGTTTGTGGAAGTGTATCATGGCACGAACAAAGGAGATTTCTGAGGACCTCAGAAAAAGAGTTGTTGATGCTCATCAGGCTGGAAAAGGTTACAAAACCATTGCTAAAGAGTTTGGACTCCACCAATCCACAGTCAGACAGATTGTGTACAAATGGAGGAAATTCAAGACCATTATTACCCTCCCCAGGAGTGGTCGACCAACAAAGATCATTCCAAGAGCAAGGCGTGTAATAGTCGGCGAGGTCACAAAGGACCCCAAGGTAACTTCTAAGCAACTGAAGGCCTCTCTCACACTGTCTAATGTTCATGTTCATGAGTCCACCATCAGTAGAACACTGAACAACAATGGTGTGTATGGCAGGATTGAAAGGAGAAAGCCACTGCTCTCCAAAAAAAACATTGCTGCTCGTCTGAAGTTTGGTAAAGATCACGTGGACAAACCAGAAGGCTATTGGAAGAATGTTTTGTGGACGGGTGAGACCAAAATAGAACTTTTTGGTTTAAATGAAAAGCGTTATGTTTGGAGAAAGGAAAACACTGCATTCCAGCATAAAAACCTTATCCCATCTGTGAAACATGGTGGTGGTAATATCATGGTTTGGGCCTGTTTTGCTGCATCTGGGCCAGGACGTCTTGCCTTCATTGATGGAACAATGAATTCTGAATTATATCAGAGAATTCTAAAGGAAAATGTCAGAACATCTGTCCATGAACTGAATCTCAAAAGAAGGTGGGTCATGCAGCAAGACAACGACCCTAAGCACACAAGTCATTCTACCAAAGAATGGTTAAAGAAGAATAAAGTTAATGTTTTGGAATGGCCAAGTCAAAGCCCTGACCTTAATCCAATCGAAATGTTGTGGAAGGACCTGAAGCAAGCAGTTAATGTGAGGAAACCCACCAACATCCCAGAGTTGAAGTTGTTCTGTACATAGGAATGGGCTAAAATTCCTCCAAGCTGGTGTGCAGGAATGATCAAAAGTTACCGGAAACGTTTAGTTGCAGTTATTGCTGCAAAGCGGGGTCACACCAAATACTGAAAGCAAAGGTTCACATACTTTTGCCACTCACAAATATGTAATATTCGATCATTTTCCTTAATAAATAAATGACCAAGTATAATATTTTTGTCTCATTTGTTTAACTAGTTTCTCTTTATCTACTTTTAGGACTTGAGGGAAAATCTGATGCAGAATAAAGTAATGCCGTCAAGAAACACCCTGCTATATATTATTTTAAAAGAACTTTATTCTTAGTGTATTTCTACAGAGCTCCTTAAGTAACAGTTTTTTTTTTTCATCTATGTATATATTTTTTCACACCCATGTCATTTATGGGGCCTCATAACTTCTACAGACCAGAGAATCTTATTTCTCACCATCTCAGAGTCCTTTAGGTGTCTGATGAGACCAAGATAGAACTTTTTGGCCTTAATCCTAAGCGGTATGTGTGGAGACAACCAGGCACTGCTCATCACTTGTCCAATACAGTCCCCACAGTGAAGCATGGCGGTGGCAGCATCATGCTGTGGGGGTGTTTTTCAGCTGCAGGGACAGGACGACTGGTTGCAATCGAGGGAAAGATGAATGCGGCCAAGTACAGGGATATCCTGAACAAAAACCTTCTCCAGAGTGCTAAGGACCTCAGACTGGGCCGAAGTTTTACCTTCCAACAAGACAATGACCCTAAGCACACAGCTAAAATAACGAAGGAGTGGCTTCACAACAACTCTGTGACTGTTCTTGAATGGCCCAGCCAGAGCCCTGACTTAAACCCAATTGAGCATCTCTGGAGAGACCTAAAAATGGCTGTCCACCAACGTTTACCATCCAACCTGACAGAACTGGAGAGGATCTGCAAGGAGGAATGGCAGAGGATCCCCAAATCCAGGTGTGAAAAACTTGTTGCATCTTTCCCAAGAAGACTCATGGCTGTATTGGCTCAAAAGGGTGCTTCTACTAAATACTGAGCAAAGGGTCTGAATACTTAGGACCATGTGATATTTCAGTTTTTCTTTTTTAAAAAAATTCTGCAACAATTTAAAAAATTCTTTTTTTTGTCTGTCAATATGGGGTGCTGTGTGTACATTAATGAGGAAAAAAATTAATTTAAATGATTTTAGCAAATGGCTGCAATATAACAAAGAGTGAAAAATTGAAGGGGGTCTGAATACTTTCCATACCCACTGTAAGGACAGGAAAATGTTAAACATAGTTAAGCAGTGTTAATTTAATTTGCTGTAGTAATGACATTTTGAATCTCAACACAAGTAATAATCAGATCAAATGTAGCAAGGCAAGAGTGAGTTGGACCTTTAACAATTTAACAGAAGCCTACTGAATTCAATAGAATCAACAAATTCAGTAAAATCACCTATCAGTAATACCTGATCATTATTTATAACAAAATGATCCACACCAATTTACATGTACTTCCTCATAGTTGTAACATTCTTGCATTTTTAATTATTTTTAATTAGTTTAAACTGTAAGATTTCAGTGAATGATGGAATACTTAATGTTTATGTTGCTGTTGTAAAGAAAGCACAAACAATTATGTTTAAGAGTTGGGGAATTTGTTCCTGTATACTGTAGAACCGGTGCTTGCAAATATGGGTCAGACATGAAAGTTCAAGTACAGACAATGGTATAATGATCGGCGGAGATTTTATGCTATGGGGACGGAAATGGAAAGGGAATGCTGGGAAAGGAGTCGCTGAGGTTAATTTAGGGTTTGCATACGCTAGAAATTGATTCCTGTTATTTATTTCTAATTAAAGAAAATCGACTAAGTTAAATGTGGTTAGCATCTTGTTTTCATAGGTCATATGATCACAATTATCAGGGTTGCTACTTTACAGGAAGTGACAGTATAAATATGGCCATGAGCATTTGTTTCTTATTCCTTGGTGGATAAACTTTTCTTATTTTCTTAGTGTGTATAGTTAGCTTTTTTAAAATAGGCCTAGTGGTAGAATTGTTTCTTTGACTCATGACTTGACTTCATTTTTGACTAATGTATTTTGTGCTCAGCCCTTTTATCCCTGTTTCCCTGTTTTTGTTTAGACTCATAATAATCCTCAAACACCACAAAATGTCCTTAAAATACTGAGAAATCTATGAGCCTAAGATAAACACATGAGTTTTGCATTAAGTTCCTATAACAACTGGAAGTGAAATGGAGAAAGCAAAGCAGGAAGTACTATGCTTGATATGAAAAGCACAATACAGCAGTTGGGCTGCTACATTCTGGAGGAAGTGTACTAGCACTTGCTAGGAGCCATGCCAGGTACAATTGTAGTAGTCCACCAAAGGGAGAATAATGAGTTATGTGGCATAATTAGTGAGGAATAATTCAGTAATCTGAATATTCTAAAGAATAAAAAACAGAACTAGGGTGATTAAGAAGTGTGTTGATGAAACAAAAGGGGTATTAGCTGGGTCACTCCAAAAATGATGACAGTAGCTCATAGCAAGAGATGACATTATTAAGGACATTGTTTACAGAATCATCTGTGAATGGAGAAATAAAAGTCAAGTATAATAAACCAGGAATGGAGAGGTTAAGTTAAAGGTGATGTTTATTTGACCATGGAAAATGACAAAGAGGCAGCTGAAGATCTAGGGCTGAAGGCTTGTGTGTTGAATGAAGGAAATTAACACTTAATTGTAGAGTAGTTAGTAGCAGAAATGAAGCAACAATCAGAGTGCCAACAAAACACATGCAGAGAGGAAGAGCAAGGACATGCCTTTGGACTGTTTCTGTGTAGAAGGCAGAGAGTTAGACCTTGACACACAGAAAGATCAGTTGTAAATGTACAACCTAAACCAATCTAGCATAGAACTACTTTTTCCATGCTGATTGAGGAAAAACATAACACAGTGGTTAACTTTGAAAAGGGCATTACAGGTAGTAGTAATTATCTGAGTTGTTTGAGGTCTATGTACTTCAGTGTCTTTAGCAGAAATGGCAGAAGCAAGACTGCTATGTAGTTCTTAATAGCTGTTGAGAATTATATTCTTAAGGAAAAAGAGCAAGTCGAAAGGAACAGTTATCAGTACAAATTAAGAAGTTAAAAAATATAAGGAAATATGTGGAATTACAGGAGGAGTGACAGACTGAGAAAGGTCCAAGGGAACGGAGTCCAAAGTGTATAGGTAGTTGCTGGGCTTGTATTTGCAGTGTAGGTCAGAAATCTCAGCGACCATTACAAGAGAGAGGGAGGAAGGCAATGAGCCAGTCACTGGCAAGTCAAACATCTGTCTGTTGAGTCTTTAACTGTTTTTGGATTTTAGCAATTTCAAAAGGGGAGAGCCAGCCTCAGATATGAAGTGTTCCATATGATGGTTATGAATAGTAGGAGGTTTTGAGAAGAGAAAAATGTGAAGATTGAACAAAGAAACACATATTCAACTCTGAAGATTCAGTGAAGTTTTGAAAAATAGTGAGATATGAAGAAAGGAGGAAGTGGTGTGTTTCCACAAGAAATGGTTGCTTTTTTCTTTTGCTAATCATATCAGCTATACACAGATGTCAACTAAGGGCAGCAAAATTAGCAGTAGTTAACTATAGCTGAGATGAGAAGCGGGAGTGAGCATTTAGAGTCAAATATTAAGATAAAGAGACAATATTGGACTTTGAAGTAGGTGGAGAGTTGGGCAAAACCATCTTGAGAGAAAAGTGCAGAAAAAACAAATACTTAGAGACAAAAGGAAGGGAGGAGAGGTGAGTGAAGAAGTGAGTTCAGAATTAGAGTTCAGTAGCACAAGGAAATGAAAAAGATGCAGTGAGCACAGGAAGAAAAAGCCATCAATGAAAAAATAAAATGCAATGTTAGAAAATAGGCTATTCATAATAGAAACTATGTGGGTTCCCAGAATTGTTTCCCACAGCACAAGTACAACACAGTACCAAAGCACCACAAAAAAGCACTCTCCTTTCTTCCTGTCTTTCTCTCTCTCTCTCTCTCTCCTTGTCTCTGTCTCCACTCCTCCCAGCAAGCTTCGTTCTCCCGACTGTGGCTTCTGAAATGAAGGTAGTGGGCTTCTTTTATGCTGCACCCGGGAGTACTTCCAGAGGTCCATTAGTATTTTCTGGAAGCACCTTTGGGTGACACAGAAGCCTGATGAAATAGGGCTCACTACTCCCTGCAGCAACCCCTGGCAGCACTCATGGGACCCAACAGGGTTGAGCCACAGAACTCCATTTCTCATGAAGCCCTGTGGGAACCTGTGGTGCTGTAGCAACCCAGGGGGGCTGCCATCTAGATAATGCCCTGTGCATGCTCTCCCCCACCAGAGTAAAGACATATGAGGTGTCAAAAATAATGACAGAGTCTGGGAAGCAGGCTTTACGTGAATACGCTCAAGGGGGGAGTGACGGTTAAGAGATGTTAACTAACACAAATAAAAAAGAAAAGCGCTGAAGGTACACATAGGGCAAGAGATAAAATAATAATAATTACTCTATTCTATTACCTGTCTTCAATAGGTACGATGATTAATACACACACACACACATATATATATATATACAGTATACAGTATATATACGGTATATACAGTATACTGTATATATTAGTGCAGGGCAACGATGAAACATTTTAATCGTGATTAATCGCAGACAATCACAACAATCACAAATTCAATAATGAACTCAAAAGTAGTGTGTTGCGTGTGTTTGGTTTGCAAACACTTTAAACAAAGAAGGTGCTTCTTAACAGCAGTATTCCCTTTACACAGCAGCAGTTAAAATATTTCTTGTAAATCTCAACTTAAATATTAATGTAATCGAATCAAATATAAAACCAAATCTATTTGCCAATGCCAGGGCATTAACATTTCATCTAGTTTGTTATAGAAAAACAAGTTACCCTTAGAGTCCAGAGCCACGATCACAACATTATAACGGGCACCTTCCGAGCAACAGCAAGTTAACATTTCTAAATCTGTTTTCTTTTTTATCTGAACAGATACCAGCAGAAACATTTTCTTTTATCAGGGATCAGCATAAACAGTCTATTTTCAGTAGCAACTCTTTGAGGGCTAATATTTTTTCCAAAAAACTCAATTCATCCATCCATTATCCAACCTGCTATATCCTAACTACAGGGTCACGGGGGTCTGCTTGGAGCCAGTCCCAGCCAACACAGGGCGCAAGGCAGGAAACAAACCCCGGGCAGGGTGATAGACACCGCAGTCCAAAAAACTCAGTTTTCTGAAAAGCGCACCAAGCAATAGATTTACACATAAGTCAACATAAAACGTCTGTTGCTGCCTGTTTTGCCTGCTGTAGGCACATGCTTGCAGTTTGTGACAGCAGCAGCTGTGCGCGGGGGTGTTTGGGGGTTTTCAACGGCCATTAGGAATACAGGGTGGGCTGGCTACCTGGCTGTCTTTGTGAGACAGGTGTGCGGGGGTGGCAGATGCAGTGAGACACAATATGGTTTGTACCTCCTGTCACTGTAAGTGTCTGTCCCCCTAGGCAAACGTTGCCAAAGGTGCATCAGCTACACGAATGTGTTCACCACCACGATCAGGTGGGGACCGATCAGCTGATGCCGGTACCTCACTTTCATTTTCAATGTACATCTCAAGATCACTTGCATCAAAATCAGAGTCCGATTCAGCAATAATATGAAAAAAGTCATCCATGGATTATTTTGCTTTGAGCATTCACTTTGGTATCTGTCCACATGCCATTTAAGAAGCTGTTTACTCTTCACTACTCATGCAAGCTCAGGGAATCGAGGTCAAATCAACAAAGCTAACTTTCTTTTTAGCAAAAGCATATCAAAAAGCACTGTAACAAGAAGATCACTGATCTCTATCGATTACTAGCAAGACTGAGACTTTCAAAATAATAATAAAAATAACAAAAACTGCATTAATGCGTGAGAAAATAATTGTCTGCGTTAATTAAAAAATCAATAACGCGATAATAACTATGATATATATATATATATATATATATATATATATATATATATATATACTGTACACATATATATATATATATATATATAGTATACAAAATTAAGGTAACACTTTAATAACATATTGGATCTCGATGAATGAAATATTCAATTGGAAAATCTTTACTGAGTTATACTGTGTAATTCGTTGAGAACAAAATAATCCAATGTCAATGGAAATCAAAACCACCAACCCATTGAGGGCTGGATTCAACATAACACTGAAAATCAAAGTCAAAAAGTGAAATCGCAGGCTGATCCAACTTGCGTGAATTTCATCATGGCAACTCATAATGTGACTCAGTAGTGTGTTTGGCCCACATGTGCTTGTATACACTCCCATCAATGTTTGGGCATGCTCCTGATGAGATAGTGAATGGTTTCCTGTGGGATCACCTCCCAAACCTGAGCTCCTGGACAGTCTGTGGCACTACTTATTGGTGTCGGATGCACGAATACATAACAACCTAGAGGTTCTCAGTTGAATTCATTTCTGGGGGAACATGTGGACCAGTCAATGGCATCAAGTCCTTCATCATCCATGAACTGCCTACACACTCCGCTCACATGAGCTAAGCATTGCCCTGCACCTGGAAGATCCCAGGGACCATTGCACCAGCATAAGGTCTGACAGTGGCTCAGAGGATGTCATGTTTGTGCTAGAAAATACTTTAAAAATTAGGACCTCTCACCAGTACTACATTTCATTTAGCTATTTTGTAGAGAAAAGCCAAGCAAAATGACACCTTTTATTGGCTAACTAAAAAGATTACAATATACAAGCTTTTGATTCAACTCATGCCCCTTCTTCAGGCAAGATGTAATACAGAAACTGGAGTACCCTATGTTTATATACACACACTAGGACAAGAAACAACATTGGTATCATGATGCAGTTCGGAATAAGATTTTCCTTTTTGCATTTCGTTAAGAAGAAGATGTCGCAGTCCATGTGTGCCAGTTTCTTCCACCGGGTCTTCAATTCCATGTAGTAGCGGTACATTTCGGTGTCTTGTATGTCTGTAGTACTAGGGTGTTGTACCGTGTTAGCCATTATGAATGTAGAGAAAAGCCAAGCAAAATGACACCTTTTATTGGCTAACTTAAAAGATTACAATATGCAAGCTTTCGAGGCAACTCGGGCCCCTTCTTCAGGCAAGATGTAATACAGAAACTGGAGTACCCTATGTTTATATACACACACTAGGACAAGAAACAACATTGGTATCATGATGCCTTTCAGGATAAGATTTTCCTTTTTGCATTTCGTTAAGAAGAGATGTCGCTGTCCATGTGTGCCAGTTTTTTTTAATAGATGGATAAATAATTTAGCCTTAAAGCTATTCTACAGCCAAAAAACATGAAAATAACCATCATATTAAACACAGTATAGAATGGTAAAAACAAACAAACAAATATGTACTGTATATTCTGAAGCACAAAAAAGAAAACTTTTCATTAAAAGACACATTGTTGGAAATATTTTTTGCAGCCTCGTATCAACCTCAGCTCTTCTCATGTTACTTCATTTTACACTGGATGTCTTTTCATGAAAACTTTGTACATTATTGGAGACATATCTTCATATTAGATCAAAAATCATAAATAAAGAGATATGCCATACTAAAAATATTTCAAATGCTATAAGAGCAATGGAAGTAGACAGCTGAGTGAAAAACAGGTTATAAAATCTGACTAGATAAAACTCTTTTTTGCCATTAAACATGGCAAACATGCCCTGTCATATATTGCTTGAGGTGTACAACTGACTGTTAAGAGTTTGCCATATCTTTGATTTAATAAATAAAAATATTTGAAGAGAAACATCTTATACATACTGACTAAGTTAGGATAAATATAGTTAGATTAAGTTCATAAAAATAGTGAATCTGTAATACTGCTTAACTGTTATGTACTTTTAATAGAATAAATAGACAGCGCTCTAAAGGACCATACCAATAACTGCTTTATTAAATTTAAAGCTTACTTACATGTAATGTTAAGTTTTTTCAACAAACCGATTTTTTTATCACAAAAATGATTGCTATTGCTTTCACGTTCTTGGAAATGAGCTAGCAGAACTAGTACATCTGATAAAATCCATGAGTTACTTAATCTTATTTGTAATCGCTGTAAGAAACCTTAAACTACTTTTTATTTTAGGCTTTGACTGAAAATATTATGTGAGTCTACAAACCGAATGAATTTCTGCCTACAGAATGAACCTAGGAGAGTTCAGGTTGGCAGGCCTTTTTCCTAATTTAATAAATAAAATATGTTATAACACAAAACAATAAATACTGTTACCATATCAAAGTATTGTGTGGAAAATTAACAAGACAACTATGAAGCTTCTTTCCACTTCACCCAGTTTTATTCTGCAGATTTTCAGAGCATGGTGTAATATTATTTTCAACAGCAATCCTAGACTCAAAAAACAAAATATAATAAAATCTTCAGAATGTTTTGTGCTTTTATCATATTTGTACATTTATTATTGTATTATTGTTTGTTGACTAAAGAATGTGGCTTTAATGGCTCTATATAGACCCTGCAACAAACTGGCACCCCAACCCAAAATTGTTCCTGCCTTTGCCCGATGCTTGCTGGGATATTCTCCCGCTTCTGCACCATCCTGCTCTGAATTAGCAGGTTTGGAAGATGGAAGGATGGAAAATAAGACCCTTCATTATTTGTCTGAGCTGCTGCTTCCTTACACTCCTGCCCGTGCATTAGGATCATTGGATGTTAACTTACATAAATAGAGGTTAGTAACTATGGGTGGCAGAGCTTTCAGTGTGATAGCCCCTAAAATTTAGAATACTCTTCCTCTCAGTCTTCGTGAGGAAAAATCTATTATTAATTTCAAACTTCTGTTAAAAACACATCTTTTCAATGAGCATTATTAATTTTCTTGTATGTAATTTCTACTGTCTTGTTAATGTGTTTATTGAATTGTAGAGTGTCTTTGAGTGTATGAAAGGCACTACATAAATAAAACTTATTATTATTATTAAGAAAGGGTCATACTTTAGGTACCAATTCTAAAAGAGGTATTAACAACATAAACATTTTGCACTTGTAACAAAAAATGACAATACTGTACACTTAAATTATGTTGCTGCCATTTTTCATTCTTTCATATGTTAAATGTTTTATAATATGTTTTATAACATGTAGACTTTTCATAGCTGCTTATAACAGATACTTAAACTGAAGTGTTACTAAATCTAGACTGCTTGATTCAACAGTGTAAACATGGTGTACTGTATTTAGGTGCAGTCAGTATATGCTGAGAAATCAGCATTTGTGCATAAACCCAGTATTTCTTAAAGTTTTACTACACTGTTTATAATGTTGCTTTAGAATGTTTTGCTATTATCTTTAATCTTCTTTCACTTCTGTCTTTCACTTACATCACAAAATACTACTTTAAAGTAAGAACACAGAAGATGGAAAGGTCAAATGAAATGAGCATCTTATTTTTAATGCCTGTTTTGTTTTATCATTAAAATTTGAAGCTTAGTGTTTTCATACCCAATGTCTCAGTAACATGGAAATATTTTCCCTCACTAATTAAATAAATGAAGAGAACAAACTATGCAATGCATGTACCCCAAAATTAGACTCACAAGGAGATTGATCTAAATTCCCAGGATCTGCCAGAAGAGGGCAACAAAACACCTTCTGTCACATTGGCTCATCCATTATGTGCTACCAGTGCATCTTTCAGTTACACATCTCAGTAACTCTGCACTTAAATGGGTCCACAAAAGAAAACTGCTTTATTACAGAAAGATACTGTATTTTAAAAATGATACATTCTGAATGTGGATAAAAAGTCAAGAGGCCAGAACTTAAAGTGTGTTTAAACTGTCTGTCTGGACCTAAGGAAAACATTTTAATTTTTTTGCTGTTCTCTCAAACTAAAACACTTACAAACTATTTCCTTCTTAACTTCACTCTCTGTAACATTTCACAATTATGAGAAAAATGTTTTATCCACCTCAGCTTATGCCATTAATAAACTAGACTATTAGGTACATCTCTTTAAATGAACTCTCAAATAAGTCGAGTCATTAGGAGTAGTGTTTGTCATAAGTCACGTTAATCAACTTATGTCACACAAAGCCTTCAAATGCTATACCATTGCATACATATACATTGGATAGACTCCCAAAACACCAAAAAAAAGAACAACATTGCATTTTAAAACAAAACCATCCAGTACTAACTACAGCCAGTTTTCTAAAAACTGTAACCTCAGCTTATTTTATTTTGGTAGGGTTTTGAACTGACTCTATCCTAAAACATATCTTAATTTATTATTACTTTTGAACTCTTTGCTATGTAGACATAAACATATGTTCTCCACTTAAGCACTTTTCCTGCTATCATTGCACTCCCCTATCATGACCTGGATAATTTTTTTTTTTTCTGGATATAATAGATTTTACTTGCCATTTCTGTGGGTAAAATCTATGTTTGTCATGCCAGAAAATCTTTGGGCAATTGTATTTTTATTATTGGAAGCCATTTCTATCTTTATTTTTACTTTTATCATGATGCCATTTTGATTTTCATGGATGTTGTGGCAGGCGGCTGGGGCCCATGCCCGGCTGGGACACCCCTGCAGCATATGTTCCAGGGGAGCAAGCATGGGAAACTCAGTATCTCCCCCAGGATGCTAGATGGCAGGGTCCCTGGGTTGCAGCAGTGCCTCAGACTCCCACAGGGCTTCATGGGGGTTGGAGTTTGGTGCAGTCCTGTTGAGTTCCACAGGCATCACTAGGGGGTGCTGCAGTAGGAGCTGCTGGACCCTTCTGGGCACTGGTTTCATCACACCCAGAAGTGCAGCCAGATGTCGGCAATCAAGCACCTGGAGCACTTCTGGGTGCTCAATAAAAGGAGCCAGCAACCACCACTCAACGGCCAGAGTTGGGTGAAGGAGGACAAGATTGCCTAGGAGGAGTGGTGGTGCAAAGTAAGAGTGCATTACTTTTGTGTGTTGATGCTTTGGGACTGTGTTGTGGCTGGGGGACACGGGGAAGACGTGCCCTCCAGTTGAAGAAAATAAAAGTTTATTTATTTTATACCTGTGCCTCCGTGTCCAATCAGTGTCGGGTCGGGCGCATATATAGTGCCTTTTATCACAATGTGTATATTGTTTTTTGTTCATTTATTAGTATCCAACAAATTTCTGTCGCCAGAAATCTTACTGTATTGCATCATTAATGTGATTCTTTATAAATTGGCCTCAAGGAGACATCCACTGTCCAAGCTGGTCAACATCAAAAGTTCTCTTGCATTAGTTTCTATGCTGTTTGCTGCATTTGCCAAACAGAGAGCACCTACTGCAACCACAGAAAAATGGCATACAGGTTGAAGAATAATTCATCAGCTTTGAGGTAAGCCTTATGTTTTCAAAAGGTGGCATTCAAGATGGATGCACAGGAGACTCTTTAAGCTCTTATGAAAAATATGTACAACATTCAACTTATCAGATCCTGAGGGCTGTGATGCTGGTGATGAGTTGTTCCATTTTGGATAACAGATTGATCCAACTGAGGAAAAACCTGCTGATGAGTGTTATTCATATTTGTTATGATATTATCAGTGGATCTGTATGCTGCATTTGCTTGCAAGTTGGCTAAGGTAAGGTTTTTGTAAAATATGCATCTTTTTTTGGTATGATGATTTCAGTTTAATTTGCTTGTTGGTACACTGTGCACATGGGTTTTACTAGTTTATAGGCTGGTTGAGTAAATAATATCCCTTTTGCTTTATTTATAACTGCAATACAATTTGATTTTACTGCCGTAGTCTGCAATAATGTGTTACTCACTGAACATTTAGTCCATTTAATATGAAAACAGTATCTTTCCTTTTTATTATCCCAATGCTTCCAGTATATCTTTCTATGGGCAGAAAAGCAGTTTGGAAGAACAGTAGTGGTATCAAATGCTTTAGTAGGACACGATAAGAGAAGTAGAACAGAGGAGTGTTAGTAACAGTTCATATTTAATGTATTCCTATATGGTTATACAAATAACTAACAAATAGAGATGCAATATGCACAGTCTTTCAGCAGCTCTAATCAGGGTGTGCTAGATTATAGTAGTATGTCTTTAGCCTGGATTTAAAAATTGAGACTGAAGAGACACCTCTTATGTAAGCAGGGAGAATGTTCCAGAGTTTTGAGGTCCTGTTGCTAAAAGCTTGATCTCCCACTGTTATTTTATTAATCCGTGGAATCTTTAGAAGGCTGGTATCTCGAGATCTTAATTAAAACTCTAGTTTGTAAGTACAGTAATCCCTCCTCGATCGCGGGGGTTGCGTTCCAGAACCCCCCGCGATAGGTGAAAATCCGCAAAGTAGAAACCATATGTTTGTATGGTTATTTTTATATATTTTAAGCCTTTATAAACTCTCCCACACTGTTTATAAATATTCCCCGCACAGTTATACAGCATAAACCCTTTGTATTCTCTTAGATATTAGGTACGATTCATTGAAATTATGTATGTAAACACACTGTTTATATACAGTAAAACTTAAATATTATTTTAAAGATATCGAGTGTCTCCGATATCACATATGTTACAACCATTACGATAGACAGGACACCAACAATAAATACATACAATGCAAGAAAAATTGTATACAGTAAATGTGTGTACAGTGACTCTAAACGTACGTACATGTACTAAGTACTGTAAGTAGAAAATTAATTATGGTTACTCACCAGAAATGACACGATGACTTGTCCGATAACGATGAGTTTAGTTTTACTGCACAACAAAGGAGAGTGTTACCGCTCTTCTAAAGGAGCCTCTTCAGGCAGCTGTGTAGCACCGCCGTTGTTATTCTTCCGGCAGTCTTTAATCCAAATCCCTAAAGCAGATTCCATCCAGACTACTGCCTTATTACATCCACTTACAACTCGTTTTGCACCCTGGTTAAAAGGACGCTGCGGCCGTAGATCTTATATTCCTTTCCTACTTTTTAAATAAAAAGAATCGTAGCCTCATTGATGCCGTAATGGCGTCCTACAGCGGTGTAGCTTTTCCCTTCCTTCAGCATATCCAAAACTTTTACCTTTTTGGCAATCGTTAACATCTTCCGTTGGCGCTTGGGCACGGTCCCTGAAGCAGTAGCAGGAGCAGATCGTTTTAGAGCCATAACGAAGGGCTTGACTATGCACAAAGATAAACACAAAAGAGCACAAAAGTGAACTCTTTACACAGCGAAACACGTTGATGCTGAATGAGCGAGACGAGACTTCCTGGTTAACGCCGCAGAATTGAATTCAGCGCTCCATCGCTAAGCCATTCAGCACACAGGAACTTTACTGCATACTCTGATTGGTTAGTTCCTCAGCCATCCGCCAATAGCATCCCTTGTATGAAATCAACTGGGCAAACCAACTGAGAAAGCATGTACAGGAAGTAAAAAGACCCATTGTCCGCAGAACCCGTGAAGCAGCGAAAAATCTGCGTTATATATTTAGATATGCTTACATATAAAATCCATGATAGAGTGAAGCCGTGAAAGTCGAAGCGCGATATAGCGAGGGATTACTGTACTGATAAATTCAGAAAAGTAAACAGAGCCTCAACTGTTTAAGGCTTCATATGTAAGAAGGAGCATTTTTAAAGCACCATTTAGCTTAAGAGTAAAAACTTTAAAACTAGAAATGTGTGGTCATACTTTGTAGTTCTTGTAATGATTCTTGCAGCAGCATTTGGAAAGAATTCAAAAATGCCCACAGAATAATTTAAACAACTAGTAAATAACTCATTGCTGTAGTCATGCCTAATAGAAATAAACAGATATTAGGTATTACTTTTGTAAAGAGTGTTTTAAAAGACCTACTGGTATCAAAGTAATGTCAAAGTTTATTTCGATTCAGTAAAACTAATGTTTAGACCAACTGAGATAAAAAGTGACCAAACAGTTCTATGTCTTCTAAAGCTCTGCCTTTGATTTTCATAGCAGCTTCATGTGTCCAAGTCACAGGATCTTACCTAGTAGAAATAAATTTGACCAGAATAAATGGGCGTGATGAAATGAAAGCTCTATGCTTCACATCTTCCACAATTCAAGTTATATATTCCTAATTTTAAACCCTAAAAGCAAAGTCATAAAACCTATCATGTTATCATGCCATTTGAATAAAAGTGGATAACTAAACTAGTACATTCTTAGTAAAATAAAAAAAAATCTTATCTTCTTCCTAGGCCTGTGAAACGTCATTTTTTGCGTTTAACATGGCCTGGTTAAAGCATTAAAAAAATATTGCCACATCCAGGGCCAGCAAAAAGGCAAAGGCCTCAGGCAGCGCTTTGGTCAGAGCGGCATTTTCATGTATTTTTTTTAACAATATGAAACAATATGAAATAATAATAAGTTATATGTGGACCTAAAGAATTACATACACATCCAGTACAAGTATGTATATGCTACCATCCATCCATCTGTCCATTTTCCAACCCGCTGAATCCAAACACAAGGTCACGGGGGTCTGCTGGAGCCAATCCCAGCCAACACAGGGCACAAGGCAGGAACCAATCCCGGGCAGGGTGCCAACCCACCGCAGTGTATATGCTACCTTTACAGATTTTATGAAATAAAATATTTTCACTTAAAGGTTGAACATTTCGTAATACGTGGTTCACAACGATATGCCACATGTCAATATGTAGCACTTGAGTTCAATTTCTTGATTTATACATACTGACATAGGGACGAAAGGGGGATTTACAGCAGTCCTGGTGCAATGCTAGAGAAGAGTTGTGAAGATAAAAATTATGCTCTATTTTTTTCATTTCATGCTTCTGTAAGAAGATCAAATCAAAGTCATATCACATAAGTGCTAAATAAGTTCTCTTTGAGTGGCATTAAAACTAAAATAAGTCTCTAGTATCTCTGCATTTAACAAATCAGTCTGCCATCTCGCTTACAGTGCTGACTGCCCTAATATAATCAAAAAATTCTATGAAATAGAAATGTAATGTTCAAGTTTGCAGTATCTTTGCTAATTAATGCAAAGAATGCAACATAACCATCTAAGTAATGTACATTTTCAGTTTTTAAGTGAGATAGTAGCTACAGAGATCTTTTTTAGCATGCTGGGATCAATCGCGAAGATAGAGTACTGTTTTCCAACAGTTGTTCTGTGGTGGTATACTTTTTATAACCCAAAAAATCCCAAGGCACACCACGGGTCTACAAACCAAAAATGAATTAAATCTATACATATGCTAAACTGTCTACAGAAAAGGTGGTCATAGAGCTAGAGCTGCTTTTATGTTGACTTCTTCAGGTAGTCCCTTAATGACTCAGGTGCCGTTGCGAGTGGCAGCCTTTCCAGCAGCTCTGTGTATGACTTTATCTTTAAAGTCTTTATCTTTATCGTTCTACCTTTTTCTCTATTTTTCTTTATTTCACTCTTAACTCCTACCACTTTCTTTTATGTGGACTCGTTCCCTGGACACTTTTTACTACTTGGAGATGGATTTTTACACACCAAGACTCGTCTATTCAAGTAGTCAACTTCAAGCGCTGAGAACAAATGCCTGTGCCGGTGTGGTTCACAATTTACCCGACGAGGTAAGAAGACGGTATCGGGGCAGCAGAGCCAGTGCTAAGATAAAAGCCAAGCGTCTAGCAAGAAAGTGGCGCTACAAACCTTCGGTGCCTTCTGTGATCCTGGGAAATGTGAACTCACTACCAAATAAGATCGACGAACTGGCTGCACTGGTGAAAAATGTCAGGATCTACAGAGAATGTAATTTGTTGTGTTTTAGTGAAACGTGGCTAACATCTAACATCCCAGATGCTAACGTGGAGCTACCGGGTTTAGCACAGTTAGAGCGAAGAAAGACGCAAGTACCTGCGGGAAGCAGAAAGGAGGAGGACTCGTATTCTATGTCATTACAAGATGGTGCAACTCTGGACATGTAAACGTTAAAATCTCCACTTGCTGCAGGGACATCGAACTGTTGGCCGTAAATTTGCGTCCCTATTACTTGCCCAGAGAGTTTGGACACGTGATTGTTGTTTTTGTTTACATCCCACCTCGAGTGAACGCAGAGATAGCGAGTGATGTCATCCATTCTGAAGTTGCTAAATTACAAACGCAGCACCCTGAGGCGCTTGTGCTAATCGCTGAAGACTTTAACCATGTAACGCTGGACAAAACATTACCTGCCTTCTCCCAGTATGTGGATTGTAACACCCGGGGAAATAGGACTATTGACCTACTGTATGCAAACGTTAAAGACGCATACAGAGCCACCCTGCTGCCTGCGCTTGGAAAAGCAGATCATAACCTGGTTCTGCTTCAGCCTCACTTCAAACCAAGAGTGAGGGAGCTACCTACAACCACACGCTCATTCAGGAAGTGGTCCCCTGAGGCAGAGCAGGCTCTGAGACACTGCTTTGGAACTACGGAATGGGATATCCTGCAGGGATCACACAGTGCGAACATTGAGGAGGTTGTTGACTGCACTACTGATTACATCTAATTCTGTATGGACATTGTAGTTCCAGTAAGTACAGTATGCTGCTATGCTAACACCAAGCCATGGATTACAAGTAACTTTAAGGGCCTTTTGAACCAGAAGAAAAGGGCTTTTAAAGGCGGTGATCAGCAAGAGCTCAAGCGCGTGCAGAAGGAACTCCGAGTCCAACTCAGGGTGGTGAAGGAGCAGTACAGGAGAAAGCTGGAGCAGAAGTTGCAGAATAACAGCACGAAGGAAGTGTGGGATGGGATGAAGATCATCACTGGTTGCTGCTCGAAGTGGGGTGCCACCATCAAAAGAGATGCGGAGAGAGCAAACCAAATGTACAACTTCTTTAAAAGGTTTGACCACCATAGCCCACTCTCACCTTGGAATACTGCATCCTTCAACCATCCTTCTGCTGATACCAGAATAGGAGAGACATCCCCACCCACAATTACAGCAGCGCAGGTGAGCAGAGAGCTGAGGCGACTTCGTGTCAGCAAAGCAGCGGGTCCAGATGGAGTATCACCACGACTGCTGAAGGCCTGTGTGCTGGAGCTGGGGAGTCGTCTACAGTGCATCTTCAACCTGAGCCTGGAGCAGGGGAGAGTCCTGAGGCTTTGGAAAACATTTTGTATCACCCCAGTCCCAAAGGTATCATGTCCTAGTGAGCTGAATGACTTCCGGCCTGTCGCTCTGATGTCACATGTGATGAAGACCATGGAGTGGCTACTGCTTCACCACCTGAAGCCACAGGTCCACCATGCCCTCGACCATCTGCAAACTTGTGAGGAAGGCAGGCTGTATTGTAGGAATGAAGCTGGACAGTTTAACATCCGTGGCAGAGCGATGGGCGCTGAGCAGGCTCCTGTCAATCATGGAGAATCCACTGCATCCACTGAACAGTGTCATCTCCAGGCAGAGGAGCAGCTTCAGCGACAGACTGCTGTCACTGTCCAGCTCCACTGACAGACTGAGGAGATCATTCCTCCCCCACACTGCTATATGCTATGCCAATTTGAGAATTAATACATTGGCCTCATTTTCTTATTCTCTTCTTTTCCACTTGCCTTTAAGTAAGGCATTTAAATTCAGGTTGTACTTGCTCAAGTAGTTCAAACTTCAGGTTTAAGGTCATTGTTTAATTTTAAACTATGCCATTATTTTTTTTTTAATTCCTTTGTGTTGATTCTACATTAACTTTGAGGTTTAGTGTGTATTTACTTCATGATTTATGTATTTTATAATTACATGTTTTAATGTTGGATGTGAGTAATCATGATTATTTATGTGATTAATTAGTTCATTTTTTAAATTGATTCCCAGTCCTACTCCATCATAATATTTTTATTACCAGTAACAGCGCACTGCACGGTAGATAATGTGCAGTGAATACACTTGACTTGAGCATTCCTAGTTTTCATCCTCTTTCTCTGTATGTTTAGCATTCGCTTGATCAGCATTTGCTTGCTGCTTCCTGAGCCACTCCTCTTTTCTCCACCCTAGCGGCCCACTTCTTCTCTTCTTTCGTCAGCATCTTTTAGTGTTAAAACTGATCAAGTCAGTGTTTGTGTTGCAATTACTTAGTACGTTTTCCTTAATTTTTCACTTAAGCTGGCACTTAAGTCTTCAATCTGCCTCAATAATGATTTAAGATATGAAGAGGTAGGGAAGTGACGGCAAAGGTGGTAGGGAATGAGAATGAGGAATAACCTTGAAGGTCAATCATCACCCCGAAAGTGGATAGTAGACGTCACGTAGTACATGTGTTCCAAATTTCAGGTCAATAGTTAAAATGGTTTGCGAGCTACAGGTGATTTAAAATCCTGGACAGACAAACGGACAGCCACAGTAGCTTATTATATAAGACGATGGCAACTATATAACAAAGAGAAAATGTAAAATTTCATATTTGCTTGAATAATAACCTGGGCATGCAAGGAGTCGTATAGTGGTCCCAGGGACTTTGGTTGACTTCCAAGAAACATCCGTGTCTGTGAAGTTTGCACTGTCCCCTTGTCTCTGTGTTGTCTTTTGCTCCCTCATCTCATAGACATGCATGTCAGATTAACTAGCAACTTTAAATTGTGTGTATGAATATGGGTGAGTATCTGAGTGTGTTCTATGACATACAGCCATCCTGGTTCATTTCTGCTTTGAGCTTACTGCTACAGGCTTGAAGGCCATATTTCCATTACCAGTAATGGAATAACTGAGTTCAGAACGCGGTTGAACAAATTTTGATCTTATTTTTTGGTGTACTTGTGCAATATAGAAATACTGCATTTCCTAATTTGTGTCTACTTTTCAATCTTTCCCCATGTCTGCTAGGAGCACAACAAAATGAAACACTGGTTAACAGTTGCCATTCTGCAGGTTCTCATTACTAGATTACTGTTCTTGAAAATATCTCCATGGAGTTGCTAGAGTTTACCATTGTAGTTTGGGAGTTTTCTCTGAGTGCACATCATTTCTTTCTTAATATGTATATCACTTCCTTCTTAATATGCATATCATGTTAAACTATAATGGCTTGGGTGGTTGCGTGTGTATGCTCAGAAATGGTCTGTCTACCGGGCCAGGGCTGGTTCCTGTCTTGCACTTTATGTTGCAGAAATAGGCTACAATTTATTCTGATCCTGTAATAAAATATTATGCTTCAGAAAAGCATGGATCTTAACAAATTACTATTTATTTTGATGTTTAAACAGAAAAAAAGATGTTCTGACAGATTATAGATGCAGGCAAGAAAACTGCATATAATGTTTGGGAAAACTGCCTGGTTGAATATCTTCCTGTTTTTCCTAGCATGAAGTAATAAAATGCATGGCTACTGCTAAGCTGTCAGATGCATGTTTAAAATAAGTTTCTACATCTGTCTGTGTATACTGTTCTTATGAAATGTTTACAATTCAAGGCCTGCTCAGGATTAGAATGATTGAAAATTGTCACAGTGGAAAATATGATAGGACTAAGGGACCCATGGAAAAACAAATTAGAAGAAAGTCACTTCCCTGGCATTATGATCTGCTGTACAGGAATGTGAGTGTATTTTTTCCCAACCCAAGGGATGAACCTGCTAAAATAAAACAAAAGATTATAGAAATTTTACTTAGTTGGTCATTCTTAAGCATCTGGGTTTTCATTAGCCAATTCAGTAAAGATATCCAAGCAGTTATATTCTGTTATACTTCAATGGCTCCCCTGTGTGAAAACTATTCTGTAATGCTTGGCTGTCAAATAAGAGTTACATATGGCGCATACAGTGAAAGTGAATGAATTAATTGAATCTTAAAAAAGGAAAATATTATAAATCCTATACTGCCTACATTATTTAAATTAAGTCTCTTTGGGAAGATAAACTGTATATTCAAGGCATCTTAAGCTAATTTTTTGGGTGTGGTTACCAGGTGCTATGGTGTTATAAATTTCTGTGAACACAGGGAGTATAGCCTGAAGAGACTTTATCTGACCTACATATGTATTTAAGTAGGGCAGTAACTACAATACTTGGCTGCTTTAATAATATTCATCAGGGGTCATTCTCCCAAGGGTAGCACTGCCCAAAGCTCTACCCTCAACTTATCAGCAGGGCATTGGTGAAGATCTGGCCCACAGGGAAGAAGCTCTCTGCCGCAATGAATTTCATCTTTGGTACAATGGCTGACCTTGTGTGACTTTTCAATGCCAGGCCTTCAAGGTTGTGTGACTGCTAACTGTGCAAAACATTTTTATCAAACATCAGAGGAAAGACCTTAGGGACAGTTCTTTCCTTAGTGGCTGTCAAGCATTTTATTAATTTCAATTGCTCCAAATTAATTATTTCGAATGAATTCTGCTTTTGAAAATTCCAAACACTTGAATGGAAAACCAAAAGCATGCTGAAAGATATTTCATGTTCATATGCTTTCTATTTTAATGTTACTTTATGCAAGATATACAGTGGTGGGTGTGAAAAACTATTTGCCCCCTTCCTGATTTCTTATTCTTTTGCATGTTTGTCACACAAAATGTTTCTGATCATCAAACACATTTAACCATTAGTCAAATATAACACAAGTAAACACAAAATGCAGATTTTAAATGATGGTTTTTATTATTTAGGGAGAAAAAAAAATCCAAACCTACATGGCCCTGTGTGAAAAAGTAATTGCCCCCTGAACCTAATAACTGGTTGGGCCACCCTTAGCAGCAATAACTGCAATCAAGCGTTTGCGATAACTTGCAATGAGTCTTTTACAGCGCTCTGGAGGAATTTTGGCCCACTCATCTTTGCAGAATTGTTGTAATTCAGCTTTATTTGAGGGTTTTTTAGCATGAACCGCCTTTTTAAGGTCATGCCATAGCATCTCAATTGGATTCAGGTCAGGACTTTGACTAGGCCACTCCAAAGTCTTCATTTTGTTTTTCTTCAGCCATTCAGAGGTGGATTTGCTGGTGTGTTTTGGGTCATTGTCCTGTTGCAGCCCCCAAGATCGCTTCAGCTTGAGTTGACGAACAGATGGCCGGACATTCTCCTTCAGGATTTTTTGGTAGACAGTAGAATTCATGGTTCCATCTATCACACCAAGCCTTCCAGGTCCTGAAGCAGCAAAACAACCCCAGACCATCACACTACCACCACCCTATTTTACTGTTGGTATGATGTTCTTTTTCTGAAATGCTGTGTTCCTTTTACGCCAGATGTAACGGGACATTTGCCTTCCAAAAAGTTCAACTTTTGTCTCATCAGTCCACAAGG
>JANRMT010062817.1:52140089-52278794 GCA_026402145.1 Polypterus bichir lapradei
CAGTTAGGTTATTTTTTAACAAGGGGGCAATTACTTTTTCACACAGGGCCATGTAGGTTTGGATTTTTTTTTTCTCCCTAAATAATAAAAACCATCATTTAAAAACTGCATTTTGTGTTTACTTGTGTTATATTTGACTAATGGTTACATATGTTTGATGATCAGAAACATTTTGTGTGACAAACATGCAAAAGAATAAGAAATCAGGAAGGGGGCAAATAGTTTTGTAAGTAAGTATATATTATTGTAAGTATATATTATTACAAACAACATGACTAATGAAAAAAAGCAAAATATGTATTACACGTGTGAGTAGGGAGCATCTTGCTGAAACTGTTAAGATAAGGATTCACAACCTTGTTGTCTGGGGGTGTACAGTCACTAACAGCCTCTTTCCTTATGCCTGCAGCCCAGTTGAAGTCTGCCTACTCTGCCCCACAGGCGAATTAAAAATGAAGCCTGTTCCTACTAAAGAGCAACGAGGTAGCAAGAATTCTTAAGGAAAATGCCAGAGAGGAGGCATCACCAAATAAGAACATACATGATCGTTCCCTAAATCACTTGGACATTTATTTAATTTGCCAGCATTAAACAAGGTACTGGCTGGTCCTCAACCCTTTACCCTCTCCTTCTTATTCTTTTATATACCACTCAGCCACAACTTTAAAATCACTTGCCTAATATTGAGTAGTTCCTCCACAAGCCACTTAAACAGCTCTGATACGTATGAATTCCAAAAGACATTTGAAGGTGTCCTGTAGAGCAGCAGATCTTTAAAGTCTTGTAAATTGCAAAATAGATCATCCATGGATCAGACTTGTTTTTCCAGCATATCCCACAGATGCATGATCAGATTGCGATCTGGGGAATCTGAAGGCTACGTCGACACCCTGAACTCTTTGTCATGTTCCTCAAACCATTCCTGAACGATTTTTACAGTTTGGCAGGGCACTGCCATTAGGGAATACTATTGTCATAAAGGGGTGTACGTGATCCGTGTCAAAGTAACATACACATGAATGCCACAACATAAGGTTTCCTAGCAGAACATTGCCCATAGCATCACACTGCCTCCACCAGCTTGCCTCTTCCCGTAGTGTCTCCTTCTGTCATCTCTTCCCCAGGAAAACAAGCATCACAAACCTGGCTATCTACATGAAGTAAAAGAAACATTGATTCACCAGAACAATCCACCTTGTTCCACTGCTCCATGGTCCAGTTCTGATGCTCACACACCCATACAAGGTGGTGGACAGGGTTCAGCATGGGCACTCTGACTGGTCTGCAGCTCTGAAGCCCCATATGCAGCAAGTTGTGATGCTCTGTTTGTTATGACACCTTTCTCTTATGATCAGCATTAAGTTTTTCAGCAGTTTGTGATACAGTGTCTCTTCTATAGGAATGGACCAGACAAGCTAACTTCCCACTCACATCAATGAGCCTTGGGTGCATATGACTCTACTGCCACTTCACTGGTTGTCTTTCCTAGGACAACTTTTGGTAGGTGCTAATCACTGCATACCAGGAACTTACCATAAGACCTGCTGTGTTGGAGATACTCTGACCCAGTCATCTAGCCATCTCAATTTGGCCCTTGCCAAAGTTGCTCAGATCTTTACGCTTGCCTATTTTCACTGCTTTTAGAACATCACCTTCAAGAACCGACTGTTCACTTGCTGCCTAATACATCCCACCCCTTGACAGATGCCATTGTAATGAGAACATCAATGCTATTCATTTCACCTGCCAGTAGTTTTAATGCTGTGGCTGATCAGTGTATACTAAAACTGTAAAGGGGGCTTAATAAAGACACATACAACAATGCCCATGGTGATATCCAATTAATTGTAATATTTACTCTGATGTCACTTGAATAAACAGCATGCCCATTTTTTACATTTGTTCACTTTTCAATGTATATATTCCAAAGCAGGTCCTTGATAGCTAAACTATGCACCAGCAGCATCCAGAATAAAGCACAGCACACTCATACACACAACCAAACATAGTGACGCAAAGCCAGTGTGATGTCCGGATTGCCCCCAGCTGGCATACTCCCTTGAATCCAGCACACTGATAATCATGAAACCGAGAATTGAGCAATGAGGACACAATACAGCAAAGGTAGGTACAAAAAGTGCAAAGTACTTCTATTTACCACAGCGTTCAAAAACAAAGTGCAGTGTCTATTAAAATAAATAGATAACTCCAATAATAGCAGTATTCATAATGGAGGTTAAAATGAAAATAAAAAAAACAATTCACATAGTTAAAGTCAACGGTTAAAATACAATTAGGATTTTGTCCTTTAAAATCGCTCTTGAGCCTCTGTGCTTCCTTTTAAAACCAACACTTCCTTCATTCTCATGTCAAAGTTTCCTCAACAAGAGAGTTTTGTCCCCACCACCATCCCTTAGTGGCTATTGATATACCATTTCTTGTGTTCCCTTAAATTTAGCGTCCATCAGTTCAACCACATAGTGACGTTAAAGACTCTGATCAGATGGCAGTCAAACCTCAAGTTTGTTTCAGGGAACAGGAAGCACTCTGCTTCGTAGGCCTAGGTATCCGTGCTTCTTACGAAGCCCTTAAAGTGATCAATCTTTCTCAAACCAATTCCAGGCTATCTGCTTTAAATGGATAAAATGGTCTCACTCTTCCTCTGTTAAAGAATGTTTGTTGTCATTTAATGGGTGAGTAAAAACAACTTACTTAAAAGGGTATTATGGTCCCAGCTTTCCAGATCCTCTGTCTCTTGGCATCATTAAGTCTCTTGTACCTTCAAGTAAATAGTGCTCTCACTTGAGATCTTCTTCCTACACTAGCATGCAGATTGCTTTTGTTAGGTTTTTCTTTCTCTCTCTGGCCCATGCTGTACTATTGATGCTAAGGGCGTAGGCTTACTCTCACATGTCAGGTTGCCATGTATTAAATAACAGCACACACAGTACAGACATACACACCAATGCACAGGTTACAAGAAAGATGTATAAATTAGGAGGAAAATTTGTGAATTTCTACTTGTCTGTCTATAACAGAATCACTGTCATTAATATAAGGAAGAAAAAAGTGATGGAGGAAGCACAGACTACTGAAGGTCTCCATTGATGAACTCAGCCCATGTGGAGCATTTTTCTTGTTCACCGTATTCTTAGTTTCTAACCAACCATGCAAGCTGAAATTCAGTTTCGTAAATCTGATGCCAATGATTTCTAGTTTCAAAATAAATCTTTGGGATTCATAAGGTTTTTAAAAGTCTAAATTAAATTATGGAATATGCTTTGCTTCTATCCAATCTCTTAGTTTCCCATTTTAAAAAGTTTAACAGATTGGTTTGGCAAGATCTTGGCACTCTGCTTTGCCTCAATGTCAGTGTGACATAGCAGTTTCTGTTTTTGTGCAGATTCCTCTATCAGGTACTTTACCTCACACTCCAACTGTTATGTACATTATCCTCTTTACAGAATTGAAAGCATTTTAAAAATTGTTTTGGTCATTAAGCGGCCTTTCACACCAGTGAGTTAGACTTGATCGACATTCAGTATTTAGTGCTTAAAGTGGCAATGCAGGTTTGAACATCATTAATTGTGAACTTTAAATTAAGAAGACACCGAGATAGATTCATAGAGAGCTAACCAAAAAGCAACATACTATAAAGACTGACTAAAAACCAAATGCAATATCCAGAGATTACAACAGAGAATGTGCTGCATTTACAATAGACGACTGGATTGTCTTTATTTGATTGGATTTACTTTATTGTCATTCAAACCATACAAAAATTAATGCACAGCTGAACAAAATTGGATTTCTCTAGACTCAATGTACAAAAACAAAAATAAAGACAAGTGCAAGTTATACAAAAACAAATATACATAATAGAAAGCATAAACAGACATAATATATGTATAAGCCAATCTACATATTGGTGAGTAGTTGTAAAGTGTTCAAGTGACAAAAAACGTTAACATAATGCACAGACATAACAGCATTTTAGGAGATATGAGATTCCGGATATATGTCCTCAGACAGTCTGTGCGTGTGTTCAGGAATTTGACAGTCCAAATACATCAGCATGTTGTTTGTTGTTAGAGGGAGTGGCAAGAAACTCTGAGTCCTGAGTCCTGGAAGTCTTGTACACATACTGTGGTAGCTTTTGGCAGATGACAAAAGTTTGAACAGTCCATGGGCCTGGTTGGAGTGGTCTCTGATTATCTTGATGACTATCCTAAGGCAGTGTGACAAGTATAGATCTTGTATAAATGGGAGGGTGGTTCAGATGATTTCCTCTGCCATCCTCACCATGCTCTGGGGCGACATCTGATCTGAAACAATGCAGCTGCCATACCAGACTGTGAGGCTGCTGGTCATGATGCTCTCTATTACACCTCTGTAGAATGTTGTGAAGACAGTAGGGGGTGGTTTGCTCTCCTTATCTGTCACAGATAAGTCCATGTCAGGTCATCTGTGATGTGCACCACCATTAACATGGTTCTTCTTCCTGACTCCACAGCGTTGCCATGGATTATATGTGGGGTATGTGCCACGTGTTTCCCCATGAAGTCAACAATGATCTCCGTCTTGTTGACATTCAGTGACAGGTTTCTGTTGTCACAGCAGCCAACGAGTTGCTTCACATCCTCTCATTGCTGATGAGACCCACCACTGCTGTGTCGTCTGCGTATTTAATAATATGATTCGAGTTATGCCTGACACAACAGTTGTGAGTCATCAACGTGAACAACAGAGGGCTCAGAACACAGCCCTGAGGTATCCCAGTGTTCATAGTGATGGTCTCAGACATGTTTTTGCCAACACATTCTCTCTTGGGTCTGTCTGTGAGGAAGTTCAATATCCAGTTTTGTAATATGGTGTTGATGCCTAGATGGGTCAAGTTTTCTTACCAAGTGCTGGGAGTAACTGTTTTAAAAGAAGAGCTTACTTCTATTCCATTTTAGATTATGAAAAGTATACTCAAAAAAATTAAACACTACTTGTATTGAAATAATATGCTAAATTACAGTCAGCTTAGGTTTGTAAGAAGAAGACTTTTTGAACTAGCTAGAGTAAAAAATAAAAGTAAGGAATAAAATATAGATTATTTAAGCATATAAGAATCTTTTAATACGGTTGCATACAGAAGGTGCATTCTAAAGTTAGAAGCTATTTGCTTCAGCGATAACTTCTGAAGCTAGATTTCAAGATGGTCAGAGACAGAGTACACACAATAATAGAAGCCATGTGGTGTTTGTCTTTGGATTGCTGCTCTTTCCCCAACAGCAACTGTCTGCATGCAAGGCATCCATTGGAGTTCATTCATTTTCAGTGCAAGATTTTTCTCTGATTCAAACAAAATGCAAATGACACAATTTTGCAAAGCTTCTTTCTTGAATTGATGCACAAAGCAAGCTGTACAGACTTTTGATCATTTTTTGGGGGTAAATAAGAAAGAAGAAGGGTAAAATTTATATAGTCAGACAAGAAAATTGTAAAAAAACAATGTGACGTATCAAACATAGAATTAAAATACTTTAATCACAACCAACATTTGAAATCTCATCCTTACACAGTGTGGAGAGCAAGTACATACCAAAAAGCCCATTATATTACAATTCCTCATAGTTAACACCATTAGTTAAAAATGAATGTAAGCAGCAGGAGCCCATCAGAATTATATTTGAATAATATTGATAAATTCTTGGCATATTCTGATAAAACTCTGCATTCTTTCTCACTAAGAAAATTGTATTTATTTGTTTTTAAGTTTTACATAATAGTTGAAATTGTGCTTTTTTTAAATGACCAAAATCAGTTGGCATGCTAACAGTGTTTTATATTAGATCAAATCGATTCCATATATATCAGATCGATTCCAATATGTACAGAAATGTACTGACAGTATTCCATCATTATATATAGAAGTGAGATATGGTGTCACACAGGGCTCAGTACTGGGACCTTTACTATTCTCAATTTACATGCTTCCACTGGGATCTATCATTAGGAAACATAATGTTAATTTTCACTCTTATGCAGATGACACCCAGTTATACCTTTCATTTAGATCGAATGAAGTTTCTCCGATGTTGTCTTTAATTAGTTGTGTTAGCGAATTAAAGGAATGGATGGATGAGAACTACTTGTCTTTAAACACAGATAAAACAGAGATGTTAATTGTTGGAGGGAATGACGCTGATCACAACGATATTCTGTCATCATTTAAGTCAGTTGGAATCACCATTAATTTTACTGAATCAGCCCGCAATCTAGAAGTTATCTTTGACTCCAGCATGTCATTTAAAGCGCATATTACAAAGTTGTCCAAATCATGTTTCTTCCATCTTAAAAATGTTGGGAAATTAAGGTGCTTTCTAAATAAACAGGATTCTGAGAAATTCAGTCATGCATTTATTTCTAGTAGGATTGACTACTGCAATGTTGTGTTCACTGGATGTTCAAACTATTCTTTATACAGCTTCCAGTTAACCCAAAATGCTGCTGCAAGTATTATTACAAGAACAAGAAAATACAAACACATAACTCCGGTTCTTAAATCCTTACACTGGCTACCGCTTAAGTTTAGGCCAGATTTCAAAATCCTCCTTTTAACATATAAAGCATTAAAGGTCCGGCTTACTTGTCTGAACTTATCATGACTTACAAACCAGAGCGCACATTAAGATCTCAAGATGCTGTTCTGCTTATGATTCCAAGGATTAATAAAATAACAGTTCAAGGTCGAGCTTTTAGTTACAGGGCCCCTAAACTGCGGAATGGTCTGCCTGCTACTATAAGAGATGCCCCTTCGGTCTCAGCTTTTAAATCCCAGCTGAAGACTCACTACTTCAGTTTAGCATATCCTGACTAGAGCTGCTGATTAACTGCACAGACTGCATCTCTGTTGTTAGTCATTAGCACTAAAACATAAGTAACATGATAGTTATAATTGGATACTAACCCTCACCTATTCTGTGTTTGACTTCTCGGTTCTCAAATGTGGCACTTGGTGCCACGGCCCGCCTGCCAAGTTGTTTTGCCTGCCTAAGGTAAAGTCATCCCTGATGGAGGATCACAAGAATTGTGGGAAAGAGTGGTCCTTTCATCGGATTAGCGCTATTTCAGCCATGGAATGGCCAAATGGGGGAGGCAGCTTGATGGATGAGGTCTCCAGGACTCTAAACAAATCCAAATCATATCATGTGATATCATCTACTGTTAAATTCTACTCTGTACTTCTAAAGTTTTTATTTTTATACTGTATTGAGGATTTGTTCTGTTCTGTGTATTGTACTGTATTGTATTGACCCCCTTCTTTTTGACACCCACTGCACGCCCAGCCTACCTGGAATGGGGTCTCTCTTTGAACTGCCTTTCCCAAGGATTCTTCCATTTTTTCCCTACAAGGGTTTTTTGGGATGTTTTTCTTGTCTTCTTAGAGAGTCAAGGCTGGGGGGCTGTTAAGAGGCAGGGACTGTTAAAGCCCATTGCGGCACTTCTTGTGTGATTTTGGGCTATACAAAAAATAAATTGTATTGTATTGTATCACCATAAATTCATCTGCAGATAATGTCATTTTGAACACTGCCATAGAAGGATTACGTATAATTGCAAATCCAATAACATCTAGCAGATAAGCAAATATCTCTATCTTTCCCAGAATTATGGTCCAGTCCCCTTCTGTAATAATATACACATTTTGTATGTGTATTTTCATTTATTTAATTCTTTTGGTATTTTTGACATGTAATTTTAGCTTTGATTAATTTTGAAAAAGTTTAATTTCACTACTTTTATTTGCACCAGTGTCAGTCTGAGTGTTAAGGTTTGTTAAGAGACTTGTAATGTCCAAGGATTACTGTGAGAGAATGGAAACACCAGGAGCTGGTATCAAAGTCAGACATAAATGGGTTAAAACTGGGAGATCAGAAAGTAACCAGGCAACCAGGAATCAAAGGGCAAGATGTTAATTAGAAGTCATGGTCAAAAGTACAGTAAGAGTCAAAAAGACAAAACAAACCTACACCTAGGGCCTACTTAGAAAATGAGCAAACTATACTTCATGAAACCAAACATAGTTTATCCACAAGGGGTAACAAAGACTGACATGGGAGCAAATTTATAAGTCAGGGATTATAATTCCACAAAAGTGATGGTAATGTCACACGACACCAATAAACAGTGTTGCATAACCAAATAAAACAGCAGCAAAATCAAACTTTTCCACAGTTAACATAAATGAAAGCTAGACATCAGAAATTAAATTTGTATGCCAAAAAACGATATAATAAATGAAAATAATTGGACAAAGTGTGTTTATTATTACACCTGCTATATTTTGGATAACTTTAGTCAAGATATGTACAACATACAATTTTAAGATGAATTAGACCATGTTTTGCACAGATTGGTGAATAATATCCTTCTATATAAAAGCGGTCGGGATTGTCCTTCCGTCCCGTGAGTGCTACGCAGGCGCAGAGTTTCACACACGCCCCGTCCATTTTGCAATGCACGATGGGATTTGTAGTTTCGTTTTTCCAGGTAAAAGATGATTTTCTACTCCAGACTGTGCGAGTAGCACAGAGTTTCACACACGCCCCATCCATTTTGCAATGCACGATGGGATTCGTAGTTTCGTTTTTCCAGGGAAAAGATGATTTTATACTCCAGACTGTGCGATATCTTCTTCTTCTTTCTTACTATATAAAAGCGGTTGGGATTGTCCTTCCGTCCCGTGAGTGGAAAGCGTAGCGGTATTCCGCTTATCACAGACTTACTACTTGCAGCTTGCGGTACGAAGCGACATGATGTGAGCAGAGTTCTGGTGCTCCCATCGTTCCCTTGCTTTTGTGCGCGATGCGCTGGAAAAATAGACAAAATTATGTCTCTGGAAATAATGTTGATGGAGTACAAATGCCCCACTGCGTAGTAAATATCAGGGGGGTTCAAAAGGGTGACCTCAATATAGAAAAAAAGTTTAAATTTCATCACAAAAATAACAGAAACTACGAGTATTAAAGTAATACCGCTCAAATGCAATATAACCAAATTAATGAGTTTGTATAAAATATCAAATTGATCTACATATTGAATTGCCTTAAGAAGTGGTCAACTTAAAAGTCGGTCGCCTTAAAAGGCGGTTCAGCCTAGTATATTATAAACTCTTGAATCTCATGCCTTGCTTGAAATGAAATGAATTGGTCATCTCAATCAGCTTAACAGACTGATTAGGCTTCTGACTCGAAGGGTTTCTCTACTCTATACTGTACTTGTTCCATTTGACCTCTTTTATGTAGACAAAATAAATACACCTAGACAACCATCGTTTACACCCTCAATAAACTTTCACTCTGACTTCTCTGTATTAGTTTCCTTCCGTTTTTTGGCCCATCTCTATACCTTATTGCCATAAGATTACTTGAGGATGTATCTGAAGGATCAGAAGGTTCATTTTTTTTCTACTTTTTAACAAGAAATTAACTTTTACCTGATGCAGCCTTGTGGGTTGAATGTGTATAAATTCTATCTGTTTTCCTGTCTGCCAGGTTGTAATGATGCAGCAACCTTGTTCATTGCTTGAATAATACATATGACTTTAAATGCGACACTGGCATGCATGACTACAATGGAGGTAATATATGCAGCTAGTTAATAAGATTTGTAAATGCGGTGTACAAAATGGTGAGCTATAAACATTAATTTGGGCATCATATTAAAGTGAACTTTATACAATATAATATTTAGATTTACCCAGTTTAAACTTTGAAAACCTAATTTCACGCGCACCAATACAATGTATATGCATGTTTCCTATCTTGGTCAGGAGAAAGAAGAGGGAAGGTTATCTGTGTTGAATTTGGATCTGTGGTTCCAACATCAACAAAGATTCAGCACCATGATACCACTGCAGCTACTCTAGCAGTATACCTTGCAAGTTTGGCAAAAACATGTCACCAGAGAACTCCCATTGTGAAGAAATTTGAAGTACCTCATCTAATGGTTGTTGTGTCCATTGTAAAACCTGAATTAGGCCACCAATGAGCCATAAATCTCTGATATAAAAAGGCTGAAAATAAAGGGTGAGAATACACAGATGATTCTTATTAAGAGTTATTAAAATGAGCCAAAACCTTACAATTGGAATACTCCATAAATAAAGACAGGGAAATGAGATTCCAAAAATTGCATTTGTCTTGAGGATGGATAGTTTTGGGATTGATAAAGTGGACATAAGTTTGCCATTTCTAAAAAGCATTAACTTAATTATAAAGTGAAAATAAACACTACACCAGTTGTCAAATGCCTGATTTTCCTCAAAAATTAAAATGTTTAGGAAATGCTACATCTTCTTTTTCTTTCAGCTGCTCCCGTTAGGGTTTGCCACAGCAGATCATCTTTTTCCATATCTTTCTGTCTTCTGCATCTTGTTCTGTTACACCCATCACCTGCATGTCCTCTCTCACCACATCCATTAACCTTCTCTTAGGCCTTCCTCTTTTCCTCTTGCCTGGCAGCTCTATCTTTAACATCCTTTTCCCAATATACCCAGCATCTCTCCTCTGCACATATCCAAACCAATGACATTCTTGCCTCTCTGACTTTGTCTCCCAACCATCCAACTTGAGCTGACCCTCTAATGTACTCATTTCTAATCCTATCCATCCTTGTCACACCCAAAACAAATCTAAGCATCTTTAACTCTGCTACCTCCAGCTCTGTGTTCTGCTTTCTGGTCAGTGCCACCATCTCTAACCCATATAACATAGCTGGTCTCACTACTGTTCTGTAGACCTTTCCACCCTCTTTTTCACCCCTCTTCCACAATCCCGTTACTCTGTACTGTTGATCCCAAGTATTTAAACTCATCCACCTTCACCAACTGTACTCCCTGCATCCTTACCATTCCACTGACCTTCCTCTCATTCATACACATGTATTCTGTCTTGTTGCTACTGACCTTCATTCCTCTCCTCTCCAGAGCATATCTCCAAATCTCCAGGGTCTCCTCAACCTGCTCCTTACTGTCGCTACAGATCACAATGTCATCAGCAAACATCATAGTCTATGAGGACTCCTAATCTCATCTGTCAACCTGTCCATCACCATTGCAAATAAGAAAGGGCTCAGAGCTGATCCCTGATGTAATCCCACCTCCACCTTGAATGCATCCGTCACACCTACCGCAGACCTCACCACGTCACATTTCCCTCATGCATATCCTGTACAACTCTTACGTACTTTTCTGCCACTCCCGACTTCCTCATACAATACCACAACTCCTCTCAAGGCACCCTGTCATATGCTATATGCAGGCCAAATTTAAAGACTGCTTTAAGGTTCTGTCCAATGTTCTCACAAACACAACAGAAAAAGCACTTGTTCTGTTACTTTCCTTGACATCACACCTGCTGTTCACAAGACCTGGCTGGGAGAAAGACGAGCAACAAAAAACTCCACAAGGAACAGCTATATGAAACTAAAGTGACACTGCAAATCATAGGGAGCCATAGATGAATCAGATATGGCAGCAAGTAAATTAATGGTTTATTTAAACAAGTACAATCCAAAAGGCAGGTCTAAAAAAAGCACAACAGATCATATATGAAAAGGCTGAAAGACAAGGAGGACAAACCCAAGGAGTTAATGAACAAATATGAGTACAAATGAGCTCACAAAAAAACTAGAGATCCTAACAACAAGAACAAATCAAACTAAACAATGCAAGGTCAAAAAACACTAAAGTCTATAAAAATATTGCCAAAGCATCTCAGCTTCTACAATTTATCTTCCCTGCCCTTCCATAACATGACCTATATGCAAGAGGCAATGTGATTTTTATAAGAGACTAAAAGCTGAAGCAAGAAGAAAAAAAAGGAAAAGGTTACTGGCTTTAGTATTTGGTTTTGTCCTAATACTATGGGAAAAGGTTAAAGATAAATTTTGTTCAACAGCCCTGCTAATTACCCTGACGATTCTCCTGCCTTGCTGTATAAGTAAGGAGCTTTTAAAATGACTGTCACTCGCTACACCATTTTTTTCAGCAGGACAAGTACAAGTTATGCATTCACACCAGTAAACCAGTGACTGTCTGTGATTTCCCATCCACTGGTACCTCTGCACACGTTGTAGCGAGGCCACATAAGTATTGTTGTTTATAGTGTTTGCACCCAATCGCCTCTCATCACAGCACCCCGTTTAAGCTAATATGTGTTTGTTTAAATGTCGTCCCTGTAATGAGAAATGGGGAAGGGTGTTGCGGGGAGGCAGCGACCCCTGGAAACGTTAGAACTGGAGTTTTGCCAGTTACATCCGGCTCGTTATTATTTAAACGGCAAGGAGGGACAGAAGAAAAGAGAGGAGAGAGACTGAGATTTCACCTAACAACAACCAATCATCGTTTTTCTGCCCTTATTTACATCACGCCTTTTTCTCAGTTTGCTTCTCATTCAGCCAGAATCACTACAACACATTCATCACCAGAAACCCCAAGGTTGGACATTATTTTCCGCCATCACCGATGAAGCATTGTTGGTGAGATTGTTCTGTTTTTATTCGGGAGAATCAAACACAATCATTTTGAACAGCCTTCAGTATATGGACAGTTATTTACCCGGACTCATTTTCACGTTCATTAACATATCAGTAATCATCCATTGGCATTATTTGTGTTGCGTGTTTGTTATGCGTGTGCAGGGGCAAGGGAGGTTTCATTATTGTATATGTGGTGTTTTCACTTTGCTGGTATGGTGGAGGAATATATATAGATATATATTTTACGTCGGGGATTTGTATTATTGTATTTGTCATCGTGTTTTATTTAATATATTACTGCACTTGTTTTACATATCTGATTTTGTTTGCTTGTGTTTAATCGTCGATTGGGAGGGAGGATATTATTTGTCAGAGGTACGGCTTGGTATAAGTAGGTTCTCCTCACCAATTTATCCAGGCCACGGGTCCTGGTAGTGTGGCTGCCGGCTGGGTAAGGGGTCGGCCATTACAACATTCCAACTCAGGACATCCATACTGTACCCAAATGGTCTGCTGGTGGAATAACGACATTATAGTCCTCAGAAAAATGCTCAAAAACAAAAGAATTCTTTATTATTGGTGCCAGCAAAAACAGAATCAGAGTCTTGCACTGAAACATATGCAGTCCTCTGCAGTGACACTGAATCTTCAGATGTTCTATGGGGTTTAGGTCTCGGCTTTGACTGAGCCACTCAAGGACAGTCAGAGACTTCTCCTGAAATCACTACATCATTGTCTTGGTTGTATGCTTTGGGTCATTGTCATGCTGAAATGTGAACCAGTGCCCCACTCTGGAGCAAGTTTTCTTCAAAGACTTCTCTGTATTTGTCTTTATTCATCCTTTTGTCAATACTGAGCTGTCTTCCTGTCCCTGCGGCTGAGAAGCAACCCCATAGTATGATGCTGCCACAGCCATGGTTCACTATAGGAATTGTATTAGGCAGGTGATCATTAGTGCCTGGTCTATGCCATACATAGTGCTTGGAGTTCTGCCCAAAAAGAGTTGAATTTGTATCTCCTTAGACCACAGAATCGTTTTCTTCATGCTCTGAGTCCAAGTCATATGCCTTTTACTTAAGAGTGGCTTTAGTGTAGCCTTTTTACCACATATTCCCAATTAATGGAGTGCTGCTGAGGTGGTTATCCATCCAACAGGTTCTCCTATCATAGCAGAGGACTTCTAAAGCACTGTTAGAGTGACCATTGGGTTCTTAGATATCTCCCTGACCAAGCCCCTTTTTGTCCAGTTATTCAGTTTGGCTACACAGTCAACTCCATGAAGAGTCCTTGTGGTTCCAAATGTCTTCTTATTTCACGATTATTGTGGTCAATCTGCTCCTAGGAACACTCACAGCTTTAGAAATGGCGTCATATTCTTGCCTTTATTTATGCCACAATTTTATCTCAGAGGTGTACAGTGAGTTCTTTGCATAACATGGTTTGTTTATTTCGTCCTTACATGCTGTTTGAATTGTGGAACCTTATACAGTATATATGTGCTTGCCTATCTAAATGATGTCCAATCAGTTTTCTAACCGTTTTCTTAATTAGTGACCTGTTTTGCTTCTATCTAACTTCTTTTGAATTAATTTTATTTGACTTGCTCTTGAAGACTCAGAGCCCTTAATTGTTTATTTTTCCTTAATTAGCAGCCAAAAAATAATGAGATACAAAATTAACCAAAACATGACCAGCAAAACATGACCAACATTGTCGATCTACAATGTCTGAAAATAAAGAAAAGTGAAGGTCTCAGGAATGTTGATCTGCTCAGGTCCCCAAAACATTTTAACAGTGCTCTTAGAAAAGAGAAAATCAATAGTTTTGGAAATGTATGCTATTGCACAGTGAGAGCAGCCACAAGCCATTGAATTAAAGAACAGTTTAATTAACAACAAGAATGGCTCCTAATTAAGTAACTGGTTGTAGTCAAATTGGTTGGTGTTTGAGGACCTGACTTAGCTGGTCTTCTGTTGGCTCACTCACTTCATGTTTCATTTCTGTTTGGGTGCCATATAAGGAAAGAAATGAAGCAATTTAGAGGAACGATTTAGAAATTCAGAGGATTATTTTCAGACTAGCCAAGTGCGCTCAACTACGTTGCACGTGTTAAAGTTGTCTGTGAAGGGCTCCCTGCTTAAACGCGGCTGCCAGTCGTAAACTGGGCCCTTCGTCGCACAGCATTATGATTTTTTATAAGGGAAACAAAATTACAAAAGAAAACCCTTGGATATTGATTCGATAGGAACGGCCTACTCGGAATCACTGTCCGAATCGTAATTATGTGGTGGTGTAGGAGCATTTCTGCTTCTGTCCGTTCACAGTCCGTCTCGTTTTCATGACGCTGTCATTACTTCTCACGATCTCTTCTCAACCTTTCTCCAATCTCGCAGGTTGCTTTGTGGCAATCCAAAGAGTAAGGCAATATACACGGAACAATGGTTATAAAAGGGGGACACATAGGTATCCAGGCTCTTTAAAGCATAAATAGGGATCACTTCACTGACATGTGAGCAAGCCACGGTACAACTGTGAGACGCGCAGCACTCGCCGGCTACAACGTAACAATAATAATTTCCAGAACGTGCTGTTACGTTGTCATTCATTTTACCCACTGTCCTTCTTTCATTCATATGTTACGTAGGCACATACCTTTTATCTTCGGCAATCTCATTCTCTAACCAGGCCTCAGGAGCTAACCAGCGTAACACTGTCCACCACCCCTTTCATTATTCCGGCACATTGTTGACATCCGTGAGTAACAACAACGTACTAAACTGGAAGGTGGTCTACGCATGCGTGGAATTCGCGGACAAACAAAGATCAAGATCTAAATGAAGAACTCTTTAGTTAATTTAAAGCACAACAATTTGTTTAGCTTGAATGTCTGTGTTTTGAAGTGTGACTGGGGTACTACAGTCTTCAGTAGTATAAGCCTGGAGGAGATTATTAATGCAATGCCTATGTTTTAGCTGTCTCTCTACTGCCATCTAATGCTTCTTCTTCTAATTCATTCACGGACAAACAAAGATCAAGATCCAAATGAAGATTATATATAGAGATATTGTATGATAGTCACAGTTTTGGTTCATTTTGTATCTTATTATTGTTTGGCTGCTACTTAAGGAAAAAGAAACAATTATTCGATCTGAGTCTTCAAGAGAAAGTCAGTTAAAATTAATTCAAAAGAAGTTAATTAGCAGCAAAAGTAGTGTACTAATTAAGAAAAGGGTTAGAATGAAAACCTGCAGCCATTGGGGCCATCCAGGACTGGAGTTGGGGACCCCTGTTCTAGACCCATCTAAAAGATAAAAGACAGGATGTACAATTTGGAGTACCACAGCAAAGGGTCTGAATACTTAATAAATAAAAGATTTCAGCTTTTTGTATATATAGTAAACCTAAAAACCTTTCTGAAAACTCATTTCACTTTGTCATAAAGTGTTATTTAGTGTAGAATGATGGATAAAAACTGCAAATTTATCAATTTACTATATACATACATTCTGGAAATTTACATAACTGTAAAATAACAGTATTATTATAACTAATATGAATGAGAAAGCAATCATGACACATACTTTTAAAATCACTAACTGAACAGTGAAAAGCCTCTGGGTGTTTTACAGTGGATGGCCTAAACAATTAAAAAGCAGTTAAAATATTTTACACTTCCCAAGTGTCTGCTTCACTGGCACACTACAGGCAGAAGATGTTTTACAAATTGCACAGTGTCATTTGGAAAGAGATCATCTTCGTTATTCTGCATTGTGGCATCTGCAGTGCCCTCCAAATACAAGTCATGTCATGATTTATTAGGTTTCTCAGCTGATTGGATGTCCCACATGCCTCTGTTTAATGGACTATGGTTATCAGGTGCATGGTAATATTTTCCTTGTTATCAGCCTGCTAATACACAACCCACTATCAATGCACTTATCTAGTAGTCAATTGATCTTCCATGGCCCTAACTTGTGTTTAATTTGACAAGTGAAGCAAAAGTGGTACTGTTTATCATATTTAAACAAATTAGAAGCTGATCAAATCAATTTTGTGTTGTCCCTAATGGAATGATTAAAAACCGTAATGTGTAAAATTTTTAAATGTATACCTAGACTAATGAAAAACAAGTATGTTTAGTTGTGAAAATATTAAAGCAAAAACATTATATAAAACATACTGTATTACAGAGGTGTTAATTGTCTCTGGTGTAGAGTAAACAGAGTTACACATCTTGTAACAATGGCGTTAAGAATGTTTCAGGATGAGTTGCTAGCATGTTATACCTTTTAAAGAACTGCTTTTAATGACATAATTTATATTCCTCTGAGAAAACATCTCAGGATTACCAGGTAAAGAAGAGCTGTTTCTGAAAATTGTAAAAATAATTTGAGAACTGAAAGCTTTTATTTGTTAATATAAACCCATACAGTGGAAAGAAAAAGTATGCAAACCCTTTGGAAATACCTGCTGTAACTGGTCATACAATGTGATCTAATATTCACCTAAATCACAAGTACAGACAAACACAATATGCTTAAACTAATAACACACAAACAATTATAATCTTTCATGTCTTTATTGAACACACCAATCAAACAGTCACTGCTTGCTATGGAAAAACGTAAGTGAACCCTTGGATTTAATAACTGGTTGAGCTGTCTTTAGCAACAATAACCTCAAACAAGTGCTTCAAATAGCTATGAATCAGACCTGGACAATGTTCAGGAGGAATATTGGACCATTCTTTCTTACAAAACTGTTTCTGCTCAGCCAGATTCTTAGGGTGTCTGGTGTGAATGGCTCTCTTGATGCCATTCCACAGCATCTCAGGTGGGACAAAGTCTTGGCCCTGATTGGGCCACTCCAAAAGTTGGATTACTTATTTTAAGCCATTCTGAAGCCCTTTATTTCAATTGTTAGGATTATTGTCCTGCTGCATAATCCAACTTCTACCGAGCTTTAGCCGGCAGATAGCCACAATGACATCATTCTGTAGAAGGCCTTGATAAACCTGATGGTAAGATGTCCAGACCCCGAAGCCACAAAAGAGCCCCAAGTCATGATGCTCCCCCCACCGTACTTCATCATTGGAACAATGTTTTCATATTTGTATGCTGTGCTCTTTTAACGCCATGTGTTCTTCTGTGCATTTTTCCCAAATAATTCATCCTTAAATTCATCAGTCCACAAAACATTTTCCCAATTTTGGAGTTTTACCTTGGCCAGGCATGGAATGATATATATATATTTGTTTTTTTTTTTTGAAGAGCAGTGGATTCTTCCTTGGTGTCTTGACATAGACATATAACTGCTCAACATTTTGCATATGGTAGACTCATGAACAGTGATGTCAGCCCATTCTAATAAATTCTTCAAGTCTTTAGTTGTTTCTCTGTGGTTCTTTTTATCTCACTGAGCATTTTGCATTGTGTCTTTCAAGTCATCTTGGCTGATCGCCCACTTCTGGGATGAGTAGCCACAGTACTAAATCATCTCTAATTATAAACAATTTGTCTATCTGTGAACTAATGAATGTATCGACTCTATGAAATTACTTTGTAACCCTTTCCAGCTTTATCCAGATCAACAAGTCCTGACCATTAATCTTCTGAGATTTCTTTTTTTTAAGACATGCTTCACATAAGCAGATACTCCAGTTCACTTTTATTGAAGTTATTAGCCTTGGGGCTAATAACTATTTTAAGACAAATTTATATATATATGGATCATTTTCAAATACAGTGGAACCTCGGGTCATGACCGTAATTCATTCCAAAACTCTGGTTGGAACCCGATTTGGTCACGACCTGAACTCATTTCCCCCATAGGATTGTATGTAAATATAATTAATCTGTTCCAGACCATACGAACTGTATGTAAATATATATTTTTTTTATTTTTTTAAGCACAAAAATAGTTAATTATACCATAGAATGCACAGTGTAATAGTAAACTGAATGTAAAAACATTGAATAACACTGAGAAAACCTTGAACAGAGAAAACTAACATTGCAAGAGTTCACGCTACAGCCTTATGAACCGCTTGCTGTAAACACTTTTTTTTAATGAGTTTTAAGCACAGGGAAAAAAATGAAAATTTGAAAAATCCTTAATTTATACAAAAACTAACCATAAACAACCAAGAAAACTAACCTTGTATGAGTCAGGTTCTGGCATGAAGGAATGTGAGGAGGAAGAACTAGCCACACGTAGAAGGATAGTTTTGCAGCAAATCGCCATGAATCTTCCTGGCTTTCTCGCATAACATCGCCTCGCTTACACTATCCCCTGCAAGTTGCTTCTCATTCAACCACACTAGCAACAGTGTTTCCATCTCTGTGACGATGCCGGCTCACTGCATGCTCCCATCTTCCTTCTGGGAGCTCTTGAACCCGTCACCATTGGTAATGTCACCAATGAGTTGGCAGTGAGGCATAACAAATGGAGCAAGAGGATGGTGTAAAAAAATGTGCCAAACAATCCTTTAAAACAAGGTTAAAACAACGCTGGGAAGCAGTCCTTTAAAAACAACAAAGCCCGGTGTCTTCTTTACCTGGCGGCTCCCCTGCTTCTCCTATCTGGGTCCCGCAACAGAAGAGTCGCCCTACCAGCAGCTGACCTTCTGTCTGCTCATCTGGTCTGGTGGTCTCCTGATCCCTGGCTTAGGTCGCGCACTCTACAGACCGAGACTTGGGTTCACTAACAACCAGGACTCTCACATCAGTGAATTCACCGTCCAAGTCTCCCGACTCCCACTGCCTTCTCGGCCTTACGCAGCCAACTGTCCTTTTTTCTGGTCACTTTCGCTCTCTACTAAATGCTCAGCGGGAGCAACCACTTCCAACTGCCCTAGGTGTTGGCCAAACACCCCAGCCAGGGCTCAACTGTCTAGCTGCCTGCCTGCAATCCTTCACTCACACCGGCTCTCTCTCTCTCCACACTGCTTCCTGCAACCTCCGTCTCTCTCTTTTCTTTCTCTCTTTTTTCTCCTTCCAAGCCACCTCAAGCTTCTATTTATGAAGAGGATTTGGCAGCTGTGACAATCAGCAGCCCCCAGCAACTATTATGGATGCGAACCGTCTCTCACCTGTGCACTTAGGTGAGAAATGCCCACATCACAAACTCCTCAGGAACCGCTTTGGCCGCACACCACCATGCCCTCTTGCAAAGCCACGAGTGCGGAGATTATTTATTTTAAAACTGGCTTCTGACGTGAGCTGTGGACCCGCTATACCACAACCTCTTCCAGCACTTGAAGCCTCTGCTTGGTTAACACTGTAACTCCTTTTGCAACATCAGCTGCTTTAATGGCCTCTTTCTGCATTAGAATAGTCAAAATCATAGTTTTTGACTTCTTGTACTCGGCAGCAAGACCAGTAACACGAACGCCACACTCATGCTTTTCAATAATTTCTTTCTTTAATTCGATTTCAATTTGCTTTGAACCTTTCTTCTCATCAACACTACCACTCTTCACTTGCTTAGAGGCCATGGTTAGTTGCAAAATTAATGCAAAAGCACACAAAATAGAGCACAAAAAGTTCACAGAGAATGCATGCATGTCCGATCGAGAACAATGTACAGGGAGAGACTGAACACGTGGAGAAATCATCAGCGCATACGAACCGGAAGGGAAACTGGCTTGTTCGTCACCTGAGTGTGTGGTCGTGAACAGATGCAAAAGTCTGGCAAACTTTTTGCTTGTTACCAGATTTGTACGTGTTCTGAGACGTTCGTGACCTGAGTTTCCACTGTAATTCACATTCTTTTTCTTGCCATTGTACATGTTAAGTTTCATACCAATTAATTGTAGCCTGTATTAGCAACTCTCAATATATATATGCTATAACTTACTAAAGTAACATTGAACAATGGATGGTCACATTTGGTCTCGTCCATTTTGGGAGATGGATGTCTGAGACGGAACTCTGGTGTTATTTTTCCTTTTCTTTGTCATCCTGAGGTATCCTGTACTTACTCAACCTGAGGGGTAACAATTACAGAATATGCAAGCATATATAAGCATGAGTGGCAGAAAAAAGGCTAAGAAAGAAAAACGGAAAAGACAGTTAAAGCTTCATCCCAGCATAAACAGGATTCAAATACAGTACAAGCTCAAGGTATGGCCTGCTAGAGACCCGATGCTGCTGAATAATCTCCTGCTGAGAGCGAAAGTGGGAGTGAATGTGCAAGTGAGTCGGGCCAGGAGTATTTGAAACTCCAGAAGGTTCACTGAAATTGAAAATGGCCTTACCTTCCGTGCTGTCAACTACCCCTCGCGAGCCAGCAACACTGACTCCAACTGGGCTTGCTACTTCAACCACAGAGCATGGAGAATACCAAAACTATCTCTCTGAGCTGAAGGTAATGATCACCACAATGGCCACCGCTCTTGGGGGGAGGACATAAAGGAGCTGAAGAATAATATAAAGAAGGATATAAATGATATAAGGAAACATATAAAGAACGTACACAAAATAAACAAGAAGCTGCTTAAGGATATTAAAGACCAGGAAAAATGTTTAATTAATCGCTTTGAGGCAACCTTTAAAGCTATGCTAGAAAAAATTGAGAAAAAAAAAACAGAGGAAAAAATGCAGGAACATGCGTCTGAGTTTGAGAATAAATTTAGAGCACTTGGTGCTTAGTTTGAAGACGTTAAGCAAACGTTGTCTAGTATTGAAATAGTTGAACAACTGGCATCTACGGCTGACAGAAAAGCAATGGCTGCAAATTCCAAATGCAAAGTGCTTGGAGACAGACTAACTGCACTGGAAGATGGATACAGAAGGAATAATATCAGAATCAAAAGTCTCCTTGAAAACCGTGAAAGTCCAAACCCAGTGAAATTCATAGCTGAACTATTCTCTAAAATAATTGCAAAGGACTTAAAATCAGACACCGAGATAGCTGCAGCTTACCATATATGTGTATAGAATGCCTCAAAACCTAGGAGCTGCATTTCTGACAAATTACAATCTAAATTAAATATATTACTTCACAGAACCAAGAGATTATATCTGAAAATAACTGCACTTTTTTCTTCCCTGATTTCCCACCTTCAACAGCTACTAAATGTGCCACATTTTATGGCATTAAACAGTGCTTACGGAAAGCCGAGATCAGATGTACCCTGCTAAATTGAAAGTGGACATTGAAGGTAAGTCCTACATTTTTACTTCTCCAGATGAAGCAGAAAAAGAGGTAAGAAAACTGATTCAGACACATTTTGAAATATGATCATGAATTGCATCGTGTCCTGGCAAGGCAAAGAATATCTTGCCTGCTATTTGATCCACCGTAATTATTATTACTATTTTTCCCCCAAAAATGACTGTTTAACATCATACCCTTGATTTATTATATTAGGACTTACTATCACACGTTATCTGCTTATTCATGGCTACTGTTTAACATCATTCCCTAGGTTTACACTTTCAGGATTACTTAAGATTATATTTTAGGTTTACAGTATATGGAGTGTATTGTCAAAAGATATCTCTATTTTAATCTTTATACGCTTCTGCTGGGCAGCTTTTTGTTTTGTTTTGTTTTGTTTGGATGTGCTCTGTTTCTAGGTATGTCAGAGGATTGTGGCTTAGCCTCACTTGGGGAGGCAAAATTTGGGGATAGGAGCAAGCTATTTCTAATCTGTCCTTTTAATCCTTACAATTGTAAGTGCCAACATAACAATAGGCTTCATGGCAATAACTCCAGTAAAAATTGGAAATTAAGGTCAAAGCTATCTTGTGTAATAACGTATTATCTTAAATTAAGTTCAGAAGCAATGTCTCCATGACCAAACAATTAACTTTGTCAGCTGGAATGTTAAAGGTCTCAATCAAGAATTAAAGAGAAAGAAAGTATTCTCTCACCTAACAGGTCTAAACACTAAAATAGTATTTTTACAGGAGACCCACTGATTAACACTAGAATCCCTGAAGCCTGCGAAAAAACTAGTAATCCCGGGTCATCTTAAATTACTTTGCACCTCTCCATCAGGAGCTCAGGTGTATTTTTCCTGGTGTGAGGTGCCTGGAGTTGTATAGAATAAATAATACACAATTATTTGGAACACATACATTTCATATGTGGTTTGTGTCTTGTGGTAATGTGCCTTATTGGCATTACCATTAAGTAAATAAAATTAGTTAAGCGTCCTCTGCTGGGTAAAGAGGGAGTCTTTTGTTTGGAGGAAAAAAGGTATAAAGAAAGGAAACTTACCTTTTTTCATTTATATAGTGCAGAAAGACGTCTTCGCTGACGATATTAGCGTCTTTTGGGGAGTGTCACGGCGGGTCTCATGTAGATTGGAGAGACAGCCTTGCCATTGACCGGCCGGGATGGCGTTGTCGTTCCTCCACTCACTGCGTGTGCCTCCCGCGACATCATAACTCTAAAGTAGCAAAAGAAGTGTGAAGCGCCTTAATATTATTTAACCCGGGTTAGCATGGGGATCCCGTATTCGTAGTTGTCTGAGCTATAGCTCAGGGGAAGGAGAAAAAATAGAAAAGTGCTTACGTTCACTTAAGGTATGAAGTGCAGTCCGCGTCTGAAAAGCCGGCACAGCTATACGTGCGCGTGCCGGCTGCTCGATTTTTTTATAGTAATTATGCGGGAAAGTAGATGCCGCTTTTCGCAAGCGCGTTCACGTCATCACGTACCCCGGGAGGGATGACGTACGGCGGTTTAATTGGTCAGCTTAGGGGCGCCGAATACAAAAGGGAATCGTGACCTCTAGAGGGGGTTCTTTTCTGAATAGATCTTCTTAGAGAAAGGTACCTGGCAGAACAGCATTACGGCTTGTGCTTTGTTTTTGTAAATATTTTTCGTATAAATATCTCTAGATTAACTTTGGTGGAGGTATTTATTGGGTTGAGGTTAGTGGTGCACTGTTTATTTTTGTATATACACTTTTTCTGTATTTTTGAATATTTTTGGGTGAATCCTGTATTATACACTGTTTGGAGGAGCAGCTTCCTGACTTGGATCACTGTGGAGGAAGACAGCTTCACATTTTGTTTTGTGTATATATTTGGATTTCACTAGTTTGAGTGTATTTTACTTTTTCTTTTGGGACTTTCAAGAAGCACTGTAAATACTGTATATAGTCATTTGGGGCTCCCTTTAATTATTGATTTTGAGTGTCCTTTACGGTATTGGACTGTGTATTAATATATATAAATTCCGCAGGACATTATTTTTTGATTTTTTTCTTTAAGTGCACCTGTAAATAAAACCTCACTTTATTTTTCAAAAACCCCAACCCTTTTTGTGTCTGTGTCTCCCTGTCTTACACCATCATCCTGGTCACGCTCGGTCCCACATACTAGACACCTAGAGTGTAGGCTGGTGATTCCAATTCCCACTACACGGGGTGTCACATGTCTACAACAATCTGTGTAAGTGTATGATGAAAAAAAATGTGAGGCAAGAAATGCTGAACACATACCTAAAACAGAGACTTTTTCCATATTATACTAATAATGATGTGATATGTATAATGTGTGAAGAATTTAGTTCAAATATTAAATAAACGTGTACATTTTTAATCAAGAATATAACCAAAGTAAAAAAAAAATCTGCTTACATGTTGCTGTCAATGAGTTAAAAACCCAACCTCAAATGTCAATTGACAGAAAGTTAATATGTATTTTGATAAATATCTATGCACCCAATGTGGATGATAGGGATTTCATCCAAAATGTATTTGCATCCATTTCTAAAGTGACTTTAATTGTGTTTTAAATCCAGACCTGGGGCCTCATGTACAAATGGTGCGTATGCACAAAAATGTTGCATACTCCCATTTCCGCAGTCAAATCACGATGTATAAAACCTAAACTTGCCGTAAAGCCACGTACATTTTCACTCTAGGTAAATGCTTGGCATACGCAAATTCTCCGCTCAGTTTTGCAAACTGGCGGCACCCAGTGTCAAAGCAGTGCTTTTGTTCAAGTGTGGTTTTCCTTTCTTTTTTAGATCCAAATCCCTGATTTATCAAATACACTGAAATTAACTGCATATTGTTTATTAGTTTAAGGCATCTGATTGTAATTAACCTGTAACAATATAATGGTCCATGGAATGGCCAAACTATTCCAAATACCATAGCTGCTTTAGCCAGGGCTGTGGAGTTGGGAAATTCTTCTTAGTGTCCGGTACTTCTGACTCCAACTCCCCGACTCTGACTCCTCTGTATTTAATATGTTAATGTACTGTATTTTCCATGTTGATTGAAGGAAGGCAACATACACGTCATTTAACCACAGAACTACTGGCTAGGAAACTGACTTTACCGTATTAGACAGTTAAACAAAAAACAAAAAAAATGAAAACAATAAGGTTTTATTTATTGTTTTTATCAAGTGACTATAAAGTAGTAGCATGCATAAAAATCAGGAACAGAAACTTTACCAGTTCAAAAAATATAAACCACATTCTTTGGTAGTTTTAAAACAAAAACAAAACTTAACTACATGACCAAAAAACAGTTTATATATTAAACTTGGAATACAGTTGTAGAGTAGAATAGCTGTTAAATGCAATCCAAAATTAACTCAATGCAATGTTCTAATAAACAGAATTGCTTCTGCCAGATCCTCTTTCATAGAAGCTCTTAAATCTGACTTGATTATTTTTAGAGCTGAAAATAGTCTTTCAACACTGACTTGGGTAGGTGGCATTGCTGCTACAGTTCTAGACACATCACTAATAATCTCTGGATCAACAAGGGTGGCTTCTTCTACAGTTTCAATGAGCGATCATGCTTTTCAACATCTTATAATTCTTTAAAAAAAACTCCTGCTGGAATAACTTTATTTGGACATTTACTGGTTGTTTATCTTTCACACATAGGTGATATCGCTTTGCTTTTGAAACTTTCATTTTGTCCAAGTAGGAATCAAAGTCTAATTCTTTATTTGAAGTGGATCATCCTAAATTACCAGTGCTTATAGCTTGATACAGCAATCAACAACTGATTTCAAAGGCAACAGCAGAAATCAGGCATGGACAAAGTTACACTCTGGACTGGCTTGAAAAAAGCATGATATAATTTTGTTAAAAATTGCACATCATGCACAACTTTTTTTGACTAGGATTATCCAAAATACATGCAGGTCAAGAATTACAAATAATGCCTCTCTAGGACATGTGTTTTGGTAATGTCCTGCAGTAAGAAATAAATAAGACAAAATTTCTTATTTGTCAGAGAGGTTTGGATAATGACACCAGATAAATCAACACTCTATCATGAAAAATGTACTGTAATATCTCACATCAGTGTCATCTTATACTCTGGTGAACAATTTCTATTGCACCATCCATAACTCAGTGAATTTGTTTTTAATTATATCATATTTTCACTAAAATGAATGGCACAGAGCTTTTACAGTATTTGGTACAACTTCATGAATGTTGTATTAAAATAAACAAGATGGGTCTCTGTTTAGCTTCTCTTTTTCACATAGCTCTCTGAACTGGATAAGGGAAGGATGCTAAAATTAATTTGATTTGAACTGATATAGAGCATGCATGTATGTAAAGTATTATTGATATGATTTGTGTTTGTTGTGTGTCTATTCCCTTATTTTGATACAGAAACAGCTTTAACCAGGAAGGCAATTACACCTTTAATGGAAATATATTGTGTTTGCTTCCAGAAACTTTTTAATGACTTTAAGCAGCATCTTGAGGCCTTTAACTGTTTCCAACCTACCAATACATTATCTCTGTGATGGTTAATGTTGCCTTTTTCCATATGGCACTTCAGTCATTTTGCTTCTTCTGATGTATTCTTTTCCACCCCTAAACATTCATTCAAAATTCTTTGTTACAAGGCCTACTTAAAGAATATATTCACCTGTGGCTTTTCATCATTACAGTGAACCCTCGTTTATCGCGGTTAATCTGTTCCAGACTCTACCGCGATAAATGAATTTTCGCGAAGTAGGATTCTTTATTTATAAATCGAACATTTTCGCAGTTAGAGTATAGAAAACCTGTTTACGACCTTTTAAATACGTTTTTTAACATTATTAGAGCCCTCTAGACATGAAAAAACACCCGTTAGTCACCATTACACGCGTATTACCCAATATATTACACAAAATAAGAGAAAATAAGACATATTAGATGTTACAAATATAATATTATTATTGTACTGTACAATTAATTACACACACACCGTTCTTACACACAACCACTAACCTATGAAGGCACGACCTCAGTAGGAGAGTCTTAAGGTGGTTCAGTATCTTCAGCAGGTGCATCGTTGCCTTCTTCCGCTGAAGCAGTACTAGGAGTAGGCAGTGGGTGTCTGGGTGCGCGGCTGAAAAACATCGTGATAGGCAGTTACTGGCGCTGTCTTTTCATTTGCGCGAGGAGGCTTTTGTATGGTTCGATCGCTCCATCAAGCGCATTCTGGAACTGCAATGCACGCATCATTTGTGGGTCCCATTTGCCAATCATGTCCTGTACTTCCTTAATAGTTCTCACGACTTGTGAGAGACGCTCAAGTGTAAGGCCAACTTCCTCCTCCTGACCCCCAGGAAACTCTGGCTGCTCCTGCTCCTCCTCCTCACTCGCAGATTTAGTCATCTCCACCAGATCCTCGTCATTTAAGGGGTCCGAGTGTGTCTCCAGCAGCTCATCCACGTCATCGCGAGTCATATCCGCGAAACCTTCTCCTGTCAGCATGTGGGCTAGCCTAACTGCCTTATCCACTGCCGAGTCGCTTATATCCTCTGGGGTGAGTCTTCTGTAGTCGTGGACAATTTCAGGCCACAACATCTTCCAGCTAGCCTTCACGGTCTCCGTCTTTATGTCCTTCAATGCAGCCTGGATGTTCTTCAGACAGGTTGCGATGATATACTGCCGCCAGTACTCCTTCAGCAAGAAGTTCTCCTCAAGGTTCATGCCTTCGACGAGGTGCTGCAGGGTGTTTCACGTGTAGAGGGCTTTGAACGCGTGAATAATGCCTTGATCCATGGGCTGGATCAGCGAAGTGGTGTTGGGAGGAAGGAACTCGATCCGCACACCGCCGTAGGATAGGTCTTGCGCATGACCTCCAGCATTGTCCATGAGGAGAAGGACATTAAACTCGAGTCCCTTCTCCGCGAGATACAGCTTGACTTGGGGGATGAAGCACTCGTGGAACCAGTCCGATGACAGCTGCTTTGTGATCCAGCCCTTGTTGTTGTGCATCCAATGCACTGGCAGCTGGTTCTTGTTTTTATTCTTCAGGGCTCTAGGGTTCTTGGCTTTATAGATAAGGGCAGGCTTGAGCAAAAATCCCTCAGCATTTCCACACATAACAATAGTCACGCGATCTTTATACGCCTTGAAGCCACGGACCTTGGCCTCATCCTTGAAAATGAATGTCCGGGAAGGCATTCTTTTCCAGAAAAGTCCTGTTTCGTCCATATTGAACACCTGTTCTGGATGATACTTGCCCTCCTCAAGGATTTTTTTGAACGTGTTGTTCACATAGTCCTCTGCTGCAGGCTGATCAGCAGAGGCAGCTTCTCCGTGGAGAACGACACTCTTCAGATGATACCTCTTCTGGAACTTTTCAAACCAACCCTTGCTCGCCGTGAAATCCATAAACGTTGCAGAAGAGGGTACTGGTTGAGGATCGTCCGCCGTAAAGCGCTGATAGAGCTGCCTTGCCTTCTCCCGGATGACCAGCGAATCCAACGGAATGTTTTTCTTGCGGCTGTCGCTGATCCAAATTGCTAGGACAGACTCCATTTTCACAATGAACTTATTACGACTTGTCACAATGCGCTTTGCTTCTTTGTTGAAAGAGACAGTAGCCGTTTCACGGATGTTCTTTTCATCTTTACGGATGTAGTGAACAGTAGACTCATTCAAATTGTAATGCCGGGCAACCTCCATGATTTTCTTGCCATCTCTGATCATATCCAAGAGTTTCACCTTCTCCTGGATGGTAAGCATATTCCTCCGGCGCTTAGTTTTATTTTCAGAAGGCTTAGAAAAAGCAGCACGTTTAGGAGCCATTGTGGGGCTTAGATAAAAGTTCTCATAAAGTGCATGCGTAGTGACGTAAGCGTGTATGAAAAAAAAATTGCGATAGAGTGAAGCCGCGAAAGTCGAAGCGCGATATAGCGAGGGATTACTGTATTGGTTTTCAGGGATGCTTCTTTCTTGCTGTGTCTCCAATAATGTTGCATTTGAGCCACAAAAGTTGAGAGATTTGCACTTTCTGCTGCAACAATGGATCAACCTCCAGGAGTCAAGCAGAATAAAGAGTTTCTTTAGTGTGTCTATCTTTGGTTGTAGTTCTTCTGCTTCATGTCCCCAATGAGTTGTATTGTTAATAATTTTTTATACTTCCTTGGGCTTCTTTTCTGAGAGTTTTGTTTATTTGCATTCCAATGACACATCTTGATTGGATAATTTGTGGTGAAATGTGTTAGTCTTGGTTTGTTAATTGGATCATGTTTTATTCCAGTGGTTGGCGCTGTAATACTTAGGGCTTGGTTAGCCAGAGTGTGTAGACTGCAGTGACATGGCTATGTATTACTGTAATTTTTTTTTGTCTTCCACTTTTTTCTGTCTTTCACTTCCTATCACCTCTATCGCTAGCTTAATGATTGCCTCTTTAAATGTTTGAAATGTTTTAGTTAAGCTATTGCTAGTCCTAAACTATTTTGTACAAAAGAAATCAATGTTGCAATCCTGCAAGAATCTTAGCTATTTACCAACAAGGTGTGATCCTTCTATTGAGATTCAAATTGTTCCTCCAAACATTTGGCTCAGACCCTGATGATACTAGTAAATTTTATTATTTGTTGGTACAAAGAGCTGCTAGAAATACTGTGCTGTACTCTGTTCACTCTATGACGCCATGCCACCCACTGAATCCAATCAACAAAGCTCTACATTTGAGAGACATTTAATTTATTCTTAGCATTATTGCAGACTAAATTTTAAACTTCCCCTCCGCTCCACTTCACTCCAGTTCAACAGATTGCAAATTTACTTCTTTTTTAAATCCTGTTGACTGTTTTTGTTTAATACTCCCACCTGTTATACAATATTCTTTCTTTCTCCTCACCAGATTTCCAGCCCACTCAATATCATTGTTTTCCAGTAACTTGATTCATATGTCACACATGCCTTACGTGCTTCCACATCCATTTCAGTTCATAAATCTTTTCAAATTGCAATTTTATTTTCTGCCACACACCAATTGCTGGAGGTTCATACATTGTTATTCAATAGTATGAGCCAAATTGATGGAAGTGGTGTGCATTGTTTCTGGCTCCACTGATGATCCTGTGTTTTTTGTCTGGTAGTAAAGGCACAACACAAATGTCTTGATTATGTTAATGAGTGGTTTAGCTTGCCTCATGTTCAAAACTTAAATCTTGTTACATTTCAAATTGTTACAAATCCTTTCAAAACGCTACTGAACCATTTCAAAATGTTCAGAAAACTGTATGTCTATCCCATTTCTAAGCTGAAAATGGGTCTTTTAAGTCCCTGCGTACTGGGACCTGCTCTAAACAACAACTGACTCAATTAACACACAGTATCTTAGTTATAGCAAGAAAGTTCTATCTCATACTAACTTACAGGGGGAAAAACTATGCCATTATCTATGACTATGAAAGAAAATTATATTCTATTGAAATTAAGCAAACACTAATATGAGTTTAACTCAAAGTTTTAACTTTCTAAGATTGGCTCTTACAATAGTTTATATCAATTATAAATATTATTAATTTTCTCTTTTTTTAATTTGAAATTTCAATTATAATGTTGATGACAACATCACAACACCAGCTTGTATGTGTTTGTTTTTCATGGGTGCCACCATTTAATATGTCAGGTCATTCTGGTCCTGTGTGGTTGCCATGTGTTGGATACTCTTGCCATGTGACTGATGACATCATAGTGGTCAGGATACAAATTTTAAAAGTTTATGTGGACATTAAGACCTACTTAGTGATTAACAGTAATTTGTTACTAAAGAACTACTGACTTATGATTTTATTCTACGATGTTTTACTTTAATTTCTGGTTAAAGTTTTTGATTTTGTTTAAAAATTGCTTGGATCCCTTTGTATCTGACATCTGCTAGTTTCGTCATCAATCTCTGCCAACTGACTTAATTCAGATGTTATCTTATCCCTGCCTTGGTCAACAATATTTATATTTCACATTGAACTTCTTAAGGTCTTTGTCAAACACAATAATATTTCATTTAAATGTATTCATTCAATATATCTTAAACCCTGAATGTGTTATGCTATGGGAATGGGTACTGCCCACTACTGCCACTTCTCACCTGTTAATTAGTCCATGGTACTTTTCTAAACAGGTTTTGGAAATTTCTCTTCCTTCTGACTCCTTATCTTGTACTTTGTCTTTGATCCTCACTATTTATATCTCTTTTATTCCATAGCTTTTTGTTATAGACCCCTCTGCTTTTGCTTTCACTTCTGCGCAATGGAGGGTTTTCCCCTTTGTCATTATTGTAGGCATTTGAGGCAGGTCTGTCTTACTAGAAACTGCCTGATTCACTTTCTTTGATTTTATGGAAGTCCCATGTTCTTCAAGAATGACAAATTGTTTATTCTTCAACTCAATGGATCATAGGATAATGTGCTTCTAATACAGGTATAGTGAAGTGGTTGCCTGCTGTTTGGCCCATTAGGAACTTGGTGTCCAGAGATCAATGCCATGGGATTTTTTAATTCCTTTTTCATTTCATTTTACCCTTTTAGCCTGTGGCCTGGTTATTGGGCTGTTGCCATTTCTCATAGCTGTCTTCACACTGCCCTATTTTATGTTTTTCTTTACTAATCCTCACAGGATTGTGGTCATAGTTAGGTGTCACTTATTTATATGTAACAGAATAATTTAAAAACTTTCCTGTCACTTGCTCTAGGTGTACCTTTAGCACCTTTCCTCTGTTTTTGTGTGTGTGAATGTCTCTTAACTGGCACCCCATTTCTTGAGCATGTTTCCATAAAGACTGCTTCTCAGACTGATTATTTTTGAGGCACCTGTCTCACCCACCACTCCGGTTTTATGCTTGCTTTTGCTCCTCCTTATTTATCTCGTAATCACACTTCCTCTTTTGTCATGTCACCAAAGCTAAACTGACCAATCACACCTAAGCCAAACTGACCAAACAGATTGCTCAGAGGGATTGGACACGCAGACCCTAGTGTTTTATTATATAGTATATAGTATGTATATTTTTAAACGACTTCTAATTGTTAACTTCTTGTCCGCATATTGATGTCCGCATATTGATTTGGCAAAATTTTACACCGGATGCCCTTCCTGACGTACCCTACCCATTTATCCAGGCTTGGGACCAATACGAAGAAACACACTGGTTTGTGCATCCCCTGTGGCTGGGCTCATTGTTTACTTCTTGTATCCGGTGAAATTTAATAAATATTACATCACAAGAAAATAATGAATTACGGTATCTTTATAAAGCATATTTAATAGTTTCAGTGTAAAACATACTGCCATTTCATTGTTTTGGCAGTCAGTGCAGCAACAGACAGGCTTGATGATAATGATATATATATATAATTTACTGTATCTCTCTCTCTCTCTCTCTCTCTCTATATATATATATATATATATATATATATATATATATATATATATATATATAATATGTCTAGAATAGCTACATTTTTTTAATAATCCAAAAGACTTGTTCCCATGACTGTGTTACTTACACCTTTTATTTCAGACTCTCTAGTATGCTTGATGGTTATTTGTGATGTAATCAACCATGACACTTAGAAACCTAGTGCATAGTTTTGTCTCTGTCTAGCAGGCCCCTGAGTTTTATACACTTTAGTGAACATGTCAGCAATTACCGAGAAGCCAGGCACATCAATGTAGTACAACTGAGGAAGCAGTCCTCTTTAGACAGTCCCCATAAAAGTGGCATTGCAAATCAGGCTGTGAATTGAATACTGCCAATGCAAAACACTCAAGAAATTTATCATCTCTTAACCTTTCATGGGCTCCTTAGGCTAAAGGCAATCCAGTGTTTTTGTGAGTATCATGCTTTGCTATTCATTATATACAGTATAGTATGTTGATAATAGCAGTCATTTCTGAGAATGATGAGAAAGATTACTTTCTAGTAACAGGCACAATTTTTTGATTACTGTGAAAATAAGCAATTATGGCTCTGGCTAGCTTTTGTTACATCATTATAGAAGATTATTACATTCCGGCAAGTGTTGGAATACTATTTGTACCATAGTTATGGCCAAAATGTAACTTTGTTTACATTATTAATAAGGCTATAGCAGTTCTGCAAGATGTAGTTTTGAAATACAAATGACAATGATATAAAAATATGAAAATAAATGTAATTTGACTTTGAGTTTTAATACTATATAATTTCATTTTTTTTAAACTCCTTGTATCATCAGATTATTCAGTAAATGATAAGAAGGTCAATTCACACAAAATTAAATGGTTTGGAGCCAGTTTTCTGCCTTTAAGAAATTTACCATAGCAGCCTCAGTAAGCTGAATGATACTGGAGGTGTTAAAACTGCATTCCTTGTAATTTCCACATACAGTGATTTCTGGTGATGCTGTAATTTGTACATCATACAGTGCATATTATGCAGTGATAAATGATATAGTTATTAACAACTTTCCAGGTTTGTTTGTATCACAATGTAATTTCTATTCACACACTATTTTTTTTTCTTGAGGGTATGCTTTTTATTATATACAGTATGTGTAAAGAGAAATGTAATTCCTTTTCAATGCACAATGTAGTTTTACTTTGGTTAATGGTTACGAATAAACATAAATGTTGTACATAATTAAAATGTAGATATTGAAAAGAGATAAAGTGAATGTCTGCTCAAGATGAGTCATGTCATGAGTATTGCAGTTAACACTGTTTGAAGTTTTGAACCAAATGTTTAATTCTGCACTGTAGTGTACCACCCATTATATTTTATTTTTATAATATATTTAAAGATAGTCTACAGCAGACTCTGACAATAAATAAAAGCATCATTATTTTAAACATTTAATATCTATATTTATACACCCCTTTGCCTTAAAAAGTTGATTTAAACAGTTCCTTAACAATTTTGCATCTATTTTGGCACACCCTTACAGTGCTACTTTAGTTGTGACTTATTTGTGATAAAATCCTGATTTTTGTCTTTCAAACATATTGTCTCAACTTTTATTTTGTGTTTTAGATAATCGTCCTATTGTAGGATAATCTTTCAGTTCAGCTTTAATTGCTCAACTTGTTTTCCTCTTTACATCTCTAGTATAACGGGGAATGCATAGTTTAATGATGGCAAAACATCCACATTCTATGGCAGCCTGGTGAGCACAGAGAATCATCCACTCCCTTCTCCCACCATACTTGATTAAGTCACAGGCTGAGTTTGATTTTTAACCAAACCAAAACCAATGTTTTGCATCATATCTACTCTTTTCCATTGCTTTATTTATACTAGGGGGCTTTGCCCCCTGCTCGACAGCCCCTCCCCCCCGCCAGCATTGCGCACTGTTGTGAAGAGGGTGGCTGAACGCACCTCAAGGAGAAGCGTCCACTCCTCTGAAACCCCTCTTAAATGGTGATACAATGGGAAACAAATACAGTTTTTTTTAACCTCCTCTTTGCTTGATCAGCTACTGGCTTGCTGCTGCTGACGTGCCGCTTGATCTGCATTTCGTGTGGTGCTTTGAACGTTTAAAATGCCTTGTCTCTCTTGTCCCCCAGATATCCTCAAACACTCTGTGATCTCTTTTCACTGTTCCATTATTTCACCAAGTAATATTTTCCATTTGTTTGTGCTAATGCAATTTTTACTCTCATTTTTTAGAGACTTGAATTTTCCTTCTTCCATTATTTCAAACCTGCTCTGCATGTGTATCAAGGGACTTGCCTTCAAAGGTTGTAAGTATGACATGACTTCTCCGTCTCGCGGGATGTGAAAGTGTCTCTCAGTCTCTCTTCAAAAGATCTCTCTTCAAAAGATCACGTCTCGTCGCAAGTTTTTTTTATAATAGAGAGATATTCTTTTGCAAACAATGTTAGAGTGGCTTATATATTATATGCTGTAACCCTTGTATTCTGTTTGAATTCTTCAAACAGTTTTCCCACTATTATATCTCTGCTAGGGGTTGGCTACCTTGAGGAATATCTTCCACATTGTCCTCCCCGTCGTCCCGACATATTCTTCCACATACAGTTCCATCCATCTGGACCTCTGTCTTCCCCTTGACCTTCTCTCTGTGATAGGCCTTTTCCAGACTCTAACAATCATCACTCCTCTCGTTTCTCCTAACAACATGTCTATACCATCTCAATCTAGTCTCTCACTTAGACCTCCAGCCCCTGCCTTGATATTCTCATTGCAATTCTTTCAAATTTGTTTTCCTTTCTTTTCATATCTCTCTCATCAACACTGGCCTTGTAAATTATAAATAGATTTTTGCCTTTATTTTGCTTAGGTAACCTGTTATCATAAAGCACCCATGACACCTCCTGTAATTTCCTCCATGATGCATTTATTCTGTCACCTATTTGAACTAACCCCAAGTGCAATGCGATCAGGGGGCAGTCAACAAGCCCGGAGGTGAGTGAAATATCACGAGACAGAGGGTCAATCTGCGGTACTAACGTTTCTCTCTCTCTTTCTTCAGACAAAAGAAAGAGAATTAAACATTACCTTACTTCCAAGATGGCCACTGGAACGTCAGCTCTCGCAGCATCGGATGACATAACTTCCCGCTCCAACCTATGACGACACTTCCGGTCTCCAGTTGATGACATCACTTCCACCCATACATCAGTTACGGTCACTTTTGATGACGTTGCATCCATCTGTCAGTTTCAATGTTATCTCCTGCCAACTCATTTCTGCCCGCCATCTTTATTTTGTAGAAAAGCCACCATTTTGTAAATGCCATTGTAATGTACTGTAAAGTAATTTTGATCACCATATTTTGCCTTTTTTGTTTTCTTTGTCCTGAGGACATTATATGGGGACGGTCCCCAACTCTTTTTTAGTTGTGGAAATCTTTTTTCTTATCACACTATTTATTACATAGAATCCATGAAACCTCAAGCCCAAGTACAGTATATAATGTTCTCTACTTTCTTAACATCTATGCTTGCTCTATCTTGTATAATTATTTCCTCCCCCCACCCCCCCACCCCCAATTACTTTCAATCCTCTCTAAAATTTAATTGCCATTCTTTGCAATGCCTTCTCTGGTTCTGCCATGATCACAAGAATTCACTCACTAAGCACTCCCAGCACAAGAACATTCAAAAAGGGCTAAGAGCCAACCCCTGATGTAAATATATTTGCATATCAGACATTTGCTTCTCCATATGCAGTTCTTGCTGTTGTTGCCAGTCTTTCATATATAATTTCTATTTTTCCTGCCTGTTTTTGCAGAACTGTCCTCTTTCTTAGATACCAAAAGACCACAACCCTTTGGACTCTATCTTCTGTCCCAAAAATAAATGTATAATATACTATAGCTCTTCATTTCCCTCTAGCTTCTTCACCTGATGGTGTTGTACAATAAATATTAATGCTTCTTCAACTTCAGTGAACCCGTATGTTCCAACATCTATCCTCACAAGTTCTCATAATTTATCATCTTTTCTTTTTAATGCTATCATTAAGTATTCAATTAACTTAACTATATGACAGTTCTCACAATTTTGTGCATACTCTTTGTTTTTAAACTTAGGGAACAGTGCACTCTTTCTCCGGTCATTTGGGATGTTTTCCTTATCTGACACTAATTTCAGCAGCCAGTCCACCCCCCAAAACCAATACATTAATCATTGCAATCTAAACCTCTGAAGGTCTAGGTGGACTTACTTAATTCTTTTTTATTTTCATCTCTTCAACAATTTCAACTTGTCCCCTATTATTTTCTGCATTTAACAATTACCAATAATTTCCCACCACCTCATTTTAATATTTCTCTCATATTGCAGTATATTTTAGTTTTCATCCTTAATTGCACAGACTCTTCTGATAGATAGTTGTTTTCTTATCATTATTGTACGCAGATACCATTCTCCTTCTCCAGTTTTGAGTTTCCCATACATATCATACACCACCTTTGCACTTTCTGTCACCATTGTTCTGCTCCCAATAAATATTTCACTTTCCAATCCTGCAATGCCTTTGATGTCTTCCTTACTGCTTCCTGATCTTTGTCATTCCACCATCATGTTGTGATTGAACACATTAATTGTCACTATCACAGCTCTTTTCATAAGCACTGTTCTGATTTGTCTACAAATACCCTTTTTTACTGTTGGAACTATTTCTTTTTCTCTCTTATATACTCATGAATCTGATCTCTCTTTTCTACCTTCACACGTCAAATTGATATCCTAGAATTTTCACTTCTCTTCTTTTTTCACTATAATGTCAATTACAAGACGTCTGCCCTGAAACCCTTCAGGTATTATTTTAAACTTGACTACAAGGTTTCTGGCTGTTACAGGTTTTCCCATAGCAGGTTCATGCACATGAACAAGGTGTCCATGTACACTAGCCAAAGTTCAGTGCTTTTTGTAAAACATATTTTTCCTCTTTGCAGGTTTTTCCAAAACCTATTCTCCTAATCACATTGAAATGATTTCCAGTCCATGTGAAAAACTGCAAAGGTAATCAACATTTGTAACTGAAATTAAAAGGTTGTTCAACCACTGAAGAACTGGCTTAGAATCAACAAAAAGTACATTCAGGAATGGCTTCCTTATTTGACAATAAGCTTAACTGTGGGAATTTATCTGGTACTTCCTTGCCATTATGCACCAGCCAAGGCTGTGCTTCTGTTATTCCTCTCACATAAAAATTACTCAGAGATATTAACTTCCTCTACGAAACACATTTTAAAATTATCTGTGGGTGGATTTACTTTCACATTGTGTATTGATTTTTTGACACTGGACTATAATTATATAAAAGATAAAGAAAGAGGAGTGTTATCAGCTGAGTTTTGGTTGTGCTCTCTGCCCAGTAACATACCCAAGATATATGTCCTAGGAAGGCCCCTGAATCTCCTTGCAGAAAGTAATGTTTATTACATTTTTCATGAAAGGTACTGAAAAGTGCCCTTACTAGATGTCAAACTACCTCATCTGGCTCTTTTCTGAGAGGAACCCTACTCTTTTCTTTCCAAGGCCCTCTCAGTCTGTGAAACTTCTAACTTTGTCATGAAGATAGAACCATGAAACCTTTTGAAGGTTGTTTGCTTGTCCTCAGGATCTCAGTCTTTTCATCATTACCCTGGCCTCTCAGCCATCAAAGGGTGTGGAGAAAAGTGTCTGTGGATCACCCCCTGGGCACATCTGAAGCAAGTATTACCATCCTGTGCCAAGAGGGGGCACTCTCACTATCCTTCTCCACTTCTTTTTCCTCAGCAGCACTGACAAGACAACCAGTTAGGGCAATTCACTCTGACACATGCAGTCTCCCACCTTTAAAACCTGCTGCTGCTGGAAACAGGTGGTCAGTATTGAAAATGACTGAACAAGAGTGCAGGACTCCAAAAACTGAATGACAGATTGGGAAAGAACTGACTTGCTTTTTGTTGATTTTGTAGAGGTGCAGATATTGGCCCTTGTTTTTTGTTACATTTTGACTTTATTAAACACGGACAACTGGGTTGGAGCCCCACATTTTCCTGTTCAAACCTTCAGTGTCTTATTCGACTTCTTCTTCTTCTTTTGGCTGCTCCCTTTAGGGTTTGCCACAGCAGATCATCTTGTTCCATATCTTCCTGTCCTCTGCATCTTGATCTGTCACACCCATCATCGGTATGTCCTCTCTCACCACATCCATAAACCTCCTCTTAGGCCTTCCTCTTTTCCTCTTACCTGGCAGCTCTATTCTCAACATCCTTCTCCCAATATACTCATCATCTCTCCTCTGTACATGTCCAAACCAACGCAATCTCACCTATCTGACTTTGTCTTCCAACCATTCAACTTGAGCTGACCCTCTAATATACTCGTTCGTAATCCTATCCATCCTCGTCAACTCCAATGAAAATCTTAGCATCTTTAAATCTGCTACCTCCAGTTCTGTCTCCTGCTTTCTGGTAAGTGAAACTTTCTCCAACCCATATAACATAGCTGGTCTCACTACTGCCCTGTAGACCTTCCCTTTCACTCTTGCTGATACCCGTCTTACTCCTGACACTCTTCTCCACCCATTCCACCCTGCCTGAACTCTCTTTTTCACCTCTCTTGCACAATCCCCATTACTCTGTACTGTTGATCCCAAGTATTTAAACTCATCCACCTTTATCAACTCCACTCCTTGCATCCTCTCATTCCACCGACCTCCCTCTTCACACACGTATTCTGTCTTAGTCTTACTGACCTTCATTCCTCTCCTCTCTAGAGCATATCTCCACCTCTCCAGGGTCTCCTTAACCTGCTCCCTACTCTCGCTACAGATCACAATGTCATCAGCAAATATCATAGTTCATGGGGACTTGTGTCTAATCTCGTCTGTCAACCTGTCCATCACCATTGCAAATAAGAAAGGGCTCAGAGCCGATTCCTGATGTAATCCTACCTCCACATTGAATGTATCCGTTATACCTACCGCAGATGTCACCACTCTCTCACTTTCCTCTTACATATCCTGTACAACTCTTATGTACTTCTCTGCCACTCCCGACTTCCTTATACAATACCACAACTCCTCTCGAGGCACCCTGTCATATGCTTTCTCCAGATCCACAAAGACGCAATGTAACTCCTTCTGTCCTTCTCTATACTTCTCCATCAACATCCTCAGAGCAAACATCACATCTGTGGTGCTCTTTATTGGTATGAAACCATACTGCTGCTCACTAATCATCACCTTATTTCTTAACTTAGCTTCCACTACTCTTTCCCATAACTTCATGCTGAGGCACATCAATTTTATCCCCTTGTAGTTACTACAGTTCTGCACATCCCCCTTATTGTTAAATATTGGCAGCAGTACACATCTTTCCAATCCTCAGGCATCCTCTCACTTTCCAAGATTCTATTAAACAATCTGGTTAAAAATTCCACTTCCATCTCTCCTAAATACCTCCATGCTTCCAAAGGTATGTCATCTGGACCAACAGCCTTTCCATTTTTCATCCTCTTCATAGCTGTCCTTACTTCCTCCTTGCTAATCCTTTCCACTTCCTTATTCACTATCTCCACATCATCCAGTCTTCTCTCTCTCTCATTCTCTTCATTCATCAGCCTCTCAAAGTACTATTTCCATCTGCTCAATACTCTCTCCTCACTTGTGAGTACATTTCTATCTTTATCCTTTATCACCCTAACCTGCTGCACATCTTTCCCAGCTTGGTCCCTCTGTCAAGCCAATCAGTTCAGGTACTTTTCTCCCTCCTTAGTGTTCAACTTCTCATACAACTCATCATACGCCTTTTCTTTAGCCCTTGCCACCTCTCTCTTCACCTTGCGCCTTATCTCCTTGTACTCTTGTCTACTTCTGCATCTCTCTGAGTTTCCCACTTCTTCCTCACCATCCTCTTCCTCTGTATACTCTCCTGTATTTCTCCTTTCCACCACCAGGTTTCCTTTTCCTCCTTCCTCTGTTCAGATGTCACGCCAAGCAAGCACCCTTCTTGCTGTCACCCTTACTACATCTGCTGTAGTTGCCCAACTGTCTGGCAGCTCTTCACTACTACCCAGTGCCTGTCTCCCCTCCTCCCTAAACTCAACCTTGCAGTCTTCCTTTTTCAGCTTACACCATTTGATCCTTGGCTGTGCCCTCACTCTCTTCCTCTTCTTGATCTCCAACATCATCCTACAGACCACCATCCTATGCTGCTTAACTACACTTTCCCATGCCACTACTTGCAGTCTTCAATCTCCTTCAGATACACTCTTCTGCATAGGATGTAATCTACCTGTGTGCATCTTCCTCCACTCTTGCACGTCACCTTATGTTCCTCCCTTTTCTTAAAATACGTATTTACCACAGCCATGTCCATCCTTTTGGCAAAATCCATTATCATCTGACCTACTTCATTCCTCTCCTTGAACCATACCTACCCATCACCTCCTCGTCTCCTCTGTTCCCTTCATCAGCATGTCCATTGAAATCCGTTCCAATCATCACTTTCTGTCTCTTGGGTACACTGTTCATCACTTCATCCAACTCACTCCAAAAATCTTCTTTCTCATCCATTGCACACCCAACTTGCAGGGCATATGCACTAATGACATTCATCATCACACCTCCAATTTCCAGCTTCACAATCATTACTCTGTCTGACACTCTTTTCACTTCCAAAACACTCTTGACATACTGTTCCTTCAGAAAAACTGTTTGAACCTGCAGTGTCTTATTCGACTACAAGAGCAAAAATTAAGTTGAAGGCTTTGTCAGGTCATTTCACTATAACTTAAATTGCACTATGTAGTACAACTCTCAGTGTTACCATTAGGCCACTGCTACACAAATCTGTTGACCATTCTCACTTGGTCAGTTCAGCTCAACTTGCTGCTACTGTTATCCTCCATAAGATAGGTAGACTGAATTGGAAATTAATTATTTATTTATCTCATTATTTATTTCTATTTCCAAAACCGAATGCAATAGATTTAATTCTCTAAAAACAAGCTTCTTATTTAAGTCATGGAACAACTGGATTAGGTTATTGCAAAAAATCTTAGCCCTAATCAGAGAGTGACTTCTGTGGCTTGGTAAACTCAATGTTTAACTACATTTCATGCTACTCAGTTCCAAAGATGAGATGTTTCTGAAAGAACACTATGGTATATGCTATGACATGTCGACCAATGTCTGGCAGACTAAATATATATCAATGCAAAGTTTCATACATATGGTTTATCTAAATCCACAGGCCAAAGCATAAACAGGAAAAAGGACAATAATATTTGACTTTAATCATAAGCAAAATTAAACTCTGATTATGCGACTAATTGCAGTTAAAGCCTACAGCCTTATTAGTGTGCAACACTGAGGACAGATCATGAGTGGAACAATCACCTAGCAGACACAAATGTGTCTGAAGGTTCTGGTTTTATAGGCAATTATTACTGGTTTGAAATTACTTATTTGATTTTCCAAAGGAAACAACAAAACTTTTTTTCCCACTTATGCTGTTATTAATCAGTTTTAGTACAAAGCGTTCATCATTTGCAGTTTTAATAACAAAAAATCCCAGGTCCTCCCTGCAAGGGGTTTGAATGTTCTCCCTGTGTGTGTGTGTGGGGGGGTTGGGTGTTAGTTTGGGTGGTCAGGTTTCTATCCACTGTCAAAAGAAATGCAGGTAATGTAAATTGTGGATGCTAAATTGGGCCTAGTGTGTGTTTGATGTGTGGGATAGACTGATGGACTGGTACCCTGTCCAGGGTTTGTTCCTGTCTTGTGCCCTATGCTATGCTGGCATCGGCTCCAGTCCCCCTTGTAATCCTGGTCCAGATTAAGTGGGTTAGAAAATGAACTGGAATTGAAATAACAAAAATAGATATGTAGTTTAAAAAAAAAGGTTCATCCACCTGTTTTCAATTAAACAGCTTTCCGAGTCACTTTTAAAAGCAGGCTTAAGTGATTAAGCCTAAAGTTTCTGCTTTTAGTTTAGTTATGTTGCACATAACATCTACTTTCTTTTACTGGTAGATATAATTATTGTTCATGGATACTCCTACTATAACTTGCATAGTTTTACTCTTCTCACTCTACTGTATTCAGAAACCTTTGTGTTTACTGCCAAAGATGAACATAACTCTCATACTGATTGCTGTTCATCAAAGCTTGATTAAACATAGCCTTGTAGTCTTTTCAGATGTGATTAATTCTATACACCAAGTTTTATACTATGCAGTGTGTCACATGAGCAGGAAAGTGAACAGTTCTTTTAATATACTTCTGTAGTTTGTTAACTGACATTATAATAAATCTAAGTGCTTAAAATTCTGCAGTGGACAGCATGCCTTGAAGATATTGAACCTCAAGATTTAGGAAGCTCCATTAATCAAATATAATGTGTCTATTAGTATTAATTCTTTTGATAGAAAATAATCACATATTCACTAACTTAATTTACAGCTGGAAATAAGAATTAATAAATCAAAGATGCTATACTATAAGATATTAAAATATACAACTATATCACAGAGTGATATCTTTGAAAAATAAGTTTACTTTCAAACTTTTGAAATGTTTGTCTTTTTAGAAAATAAAGTATGCAAAATGTATATTTCATACATATATTTTTAGAACCTGATTTTAATACAGAATTAAACATGGGAGTGTCTACTGCAAAGAAGAATGTGATGTCAGTTTAATGTTGAGTACACTCACACAGACTAATTTAAAATTACCAGTTATCCTAGAGTGTACTCACACTTGCAATTCGTTCCATGCCTGAGCACGTTTGTCCGCATGTAAAGTCTAGATTGTTTGACTAGTGTGATCGCTCCATGCCAGGCCAGCTGTACTGTGTCCTGGCCCAGCTGGAAGAGGTGGGCCAAGCACATTTCAGTAGCATTCAAGCACAGTGTGATCGTTAAACGTGCCCGATCTTGGAAATAAACATGACGTAAATGATGCGACAAGTCAGATAGTGCAATTACCATTTCATTCCATACCATTTGAGTTAAAAATAGGTTTTTATTCTCACCTTACACATGAACATGAATTGTAGTTGGCAAGAAAAGCTGGAAAATTCCTACCTTAACATTGTTTGTCTCTGTAAACATCTTCTTTTGAAGATCTGAGTTTAGGGATCTGCAATGACAATCAGAAGGTTGCCGGTTCGAATCCTGTAAATGCCAAAAGGGACTCTGCTCTGTTGGGCCCTTGAGCAAGGCCCTTAACCTGCAATTGCTGAGTGCTTTGAGTAGTGAGAAAAAGCGCTATATAAATGCAAAGAATTATTCTTGTATTTGCAGCTCGATTAACAGCAAAACGCTGCACTGCACACTCAATACATCTGTAAGAGGGTAGAGCATTATCTGCCCTACATGACTCCAAAACATCTACAAAATAAGTAAAGTCATTTTGACATGCATGCTGTCACTCCGTGTTCGGATCTTGTTTTGTCGCACGGTGATGACAAAAGCGTGGCTGGGCCCAGAATGTTAAATAGCAGTGTGAGTGCAGGCCAACGGGGGAGTAGGGAGGGGGGACAATCACGCTTGGGCACAGGTATGTAACAAATGTGCCTCGTGTGAGTACACCCTAACATACAGGTAAAAAGGAAAAAGAAGAAAGGGAACAAGTAAAATGACTGTGGCTGGGCAAGGACTTAAAATCTCTCCTCGCGTTATGTAGTGGCACAATTGCTGACCATTTTTTCATCGTTCCACCCAATATGTATTTTACTTAATATAATTCCTTGATGTTTACTGTGAGCAAAAGTATGATAGTGGCCAGAATGGCCCAAAGATGAAGCAAGGCATGGAATCATTATGTCAGGAGACTTGGAGCAAGATAGATGTCTGCAATGACTGTTAGAAGTATCTTTGCTTTTGAAAGAAGCCCACAAGTAAGTCTAGTCAATGTAAAACGTGTTCTGGTAGAGAAATTTCCAGAAGCATAACAATTACAAATATGGCCTGTCTAATTGACGAGGACTGCACTGTACTCCCAATACGCTATGTGGCAACAGACAAGCCCAAAAAGGGAAAGGCAGTGCCATGCTATTTTTAAAATTAAAAGTTTAAAAATATAGAGTTCCAGTGTATAATATGAGGTACATTTCCACTTGGTACCAGAATTCCAGAGCATGGAAGCTGTCCTAGGGTGAATTACAAATGATGACTCTTTGGCAGTTGTCAAAACAGTTTGCTTTATTTAACACAAGATGCCCATCAAAATTTTAAGATGTGAGTATCATGGGTTGCATTAATAGGAGAATAGACACTGTGTACACTCAGCGAGATTAGATTAGTGTGCTAGTGTGTGTTATTGCAAATCCGTAATCCATAAATGCATGACTTACCATTATAAAGATGGCTAATTTGATGTCACACAGTATATTGAGTATAGACATACGTGCACCTCGAAACAATGCAGATTCATAGCAACTACCATGCATACTGGAAACATCCACTGTTTAGATTTAGTGGTCTGTACCTTTAAGAGGTAGGGAATTATAGCAAGTAGTTCCGTTTCAGTTTCATTTTTGCAGCTGACACACAGATAAAGGCCATGCGATTTCATCCAGTGTTCAAGACATGACCTTATACAGGCTTCATTTCTGGTTTATGTATAGGACTTTGGTATTTTTCATCCTGTTGTCCATTTGGCTTTGACCACTGCTTATTCCTGGCCAGGTTATGTCTTTAATCTCCCACACGTAGTTCACTTTTTTGCATTAGGTGGCTTGGTACTGTTTCAGCAGATAATGTAAAATCCAAAATAAAGTCTCCTGTTTATCTTGCACTTGGTTTAAAATATAGAATTTTACTTGAAACTACCACTTCTCTCTCTGGTGTTTTAAAACTTAATCTAAAACATTCGCAAAAATTGTGACTACTGTATTGTAACTAGAGTAGATTCTATCAGTTATCGGGGTAATGCACAAAACTTGCATTGCTGTTTTGCAAAGAAAGATACTTTATGTGGCATTTAACTATTAACAAAGAATAGTAAAAGTTACAGCATTACGTTTTAAGTATTTAAAGCACTGCCTCGATCGTGTGTTACCTCATTGACGGACTTGTGCTGCAAGGCATGACCAGGTCCACGCAGGACAAGTGAAGGCCTGAGCCAATTCCTGCATCTCTCTGGTTCACATCCCAGTGTCTTTGTAGCTGCTGCTATCAGAAAAGAGAAGCAGAGTACCTTCAAAAGAAAGTCAACTGTAATGTATGTAAAGGGGTCTTGTAGCTTGTAAGAGAGAAGTGAAGTTTACCTACCATAGTATCATTGAGTCATGGAATACTTGAGCTTGGTACGCCTCTTTGCTGGTCATGAGATTAATGCATGTGACCTCAGGGGAATTGCTCAGTTAACACTAGAATTACCAAAGCATACGAAAATACTTGTAAACCCGGCCCACCTTAAATCCATTCGCACCTCTCTGTCAGCATCTTTTGTGTTGTAAATGTGTCAATAAGCACAAGCAGCCTATTATACCATTCCCCCACCAACGCAGAAAGGGCAAAAAGTTCTCCCAGCTCAATCCTTGTTTATCTGGAAATGAGATACCGGGAGCTGTATAGTGTAAATAATACACTGTTGTTTGGAACACATGCATTTCATATGTATTCGTGTCTACAAAGATCTATGTAAGTGTAGCATGACAGAAATGATGAACACATACCTAAAAGACAAATGTTTTTCATGTTTTAGTACTAATGACGAAATTTTGACATGAAGTGTATAATGTGTGAAGACTGAAGTCCAAACATCAAATAAGCACTTTCACAAAAGGTACAAGTATAACATAATAAGTGTGCTTTTATTCAAGACTAGAAATAAAGTAAAAGAAATTAGGTTAGTGTTTCATTATCATGACAGCTTTGGTAGTACAGTGGTAAGAACTGCTGACTCATAATCAACAGATTGCAGGTTGAGCTTTGCCTTGTCACAAAATAAACGTTTTGAGTAGTGAGATACTCTTATTGTTACTTTATTGTTACCATTATACAATAAAAACATACATTTGATTTGAGTCTGTAACAGCTGGTGGAAATGTATGGTGCTTGTAAAGGTTAGAATTTTTTTTATTCAGTTTTATTCTCTAATTCGCGTTCTTGCTACCCCCCGATCTGACACTGCAGTTTTCAAATAAAGACATGCTATAACAGAGGTGAGCACAGATGAGGATGAGGGTTCTGCATCAGAGAAAGAGAACAGAAGCCCTCCCCGCAAGAAACGTCCACTCACATATAAGAACAACACAGCTGCACCAGGCGCAAAGGCGAAGGATGGTGCCATTTGGATGCAGCAAGACGTCGGGCATCATCCTGCCAGTCAGTCTGCCCCACACCAGTCCTGCTTACATAATCACAGTTTGTGATTATGTTTTGTGATGGTCTTTATATAAAAATATTTATGTTACTTATATAAAAGCCAGATTGAATGTTATTTACCTTGATTTATTTACGTATCTTATTACAACGTAAAGTCACAAGTAAACTGCAGAGCTTCCTGTGTAAAGTCACTTCAGTACACATGTACTTTATCAGCATGCCCATGTCGATCAAACAGAGGAAGCACTGATTTAAGGTGGGCCGGGTTTACGAGTCTTATCGTAGGCTTTGGTAATTCTAGTGTTAAACACAGGCCTTAAATAGGGGCCGTGAACTTACCTGCGTCTGTTGCAATAGGTTGAACGGGCTAGATATATGGTCAGAAATTTTTTGGGCAGATCTTAAAGCCAATAAACAGTAAATAAGTTTATTTTTTATTGCATTGTAAATATTGTATATACTGTTTTTTTAATCTTTTCTCTGAGCCTACAAAGTTCAATTAATGAAGTGGCATGACAGATTGCCTAAATCAGGGATGAAAATGAAAAATAATCTCATTATTAAAACTTTTAGTTAGGATAATTTGACGTTCATTTTTTGACAAAACCCTCAACATATTACAATTTCAACACTTGGCATCTCTTCATTAGTGTATTGTAATGAATGTTTTACTTTTAGACTATTAAAAAAACATATATGTGTTTATTTTAGGTTGCTTTGACCTGTGATTTCCAAAACACCTTCATTTTAAACCATTTTTTAAAACTTCCGATATATGTCAAGAAAATATGAAAAGGAAAACACAATCAACAAGTAATAAACAAAATTTTTATCTGACTTAAACAACCGACAAAATGAAGAAAAGTTAGGCAACCAAAGAAACTCAACCAACCTTTAATGAAATAGGCTATTAACAAAATTGAGAACTTCCAATTTTCCAGCAATTTTCCTTTATGTGCTCATTAGCCTCTAAGTGTGTGCCTGAAGCTTTTCTATCTTGGTCTTTTTCCTAGAATGGCAACAGCCATTGTTTTTAGAGGAGCTGCTAGAGACTCTTATCTACAGGGGTTGACATTGCTGTGCTACAGATGGTGGAGCCTTTTTTTGGTTTGCATCTTTGCTGTTCTTACTCTGAAAAAGTCCTTACTGCTTCCTGCTGTCTTCTTTCATTTTGCCTCTCAGTGACATTTTCTTGTAAGTGCCTCTGATGGGTCTGGATCCAGCCATTTTACCTTGTACAGCTGTGCCATTATCTCCGAGTATGCTGACCTCTTGGTTCCATTTAAGGCAGTGGACAAATAGAATATCAGCCAACTCACATGTGAGGGTTTATGCACCTGCATTGTTAATGTTTTTGGATGCAAGTTTCTCCATTGAGACTTTTCATTCTGCCAAAACAAAAAATGAGGCAGGCTGATGGACAGGAGAGACTGGCATATGAAAGGCTGTCAGAAAACTTGAGCCATAATTTGTTACTGGGAAAATAAATTCATCATTCATCAGAACCAAAATGCTAAACTAACTGTAGTCAAGAAATTGAGAGCCAAAAAAAAAAAAAAAAAATTAAGAACCAGGAACACTACACAAAAGAAGGTCACAAAAGAGATTTGTTCTATGTACAATGTTCAGAACTTGGAAGTGCACAGTGTTGGCCTTATTACTGTTGTGACAATGGCATGCACTTCTGTGCATAGCAACATGAAAATAATCAGTAACAAAATGGCAGAGTCCATTGAAAACAAAATGTCACAGTGGGAAGATGCAAAATAACTTCATACCATTAAACCTAAGCTTAAATTATGTTTAAATGGCAGAAACAAATTCTCAATAGTGAAACGCCCCAAAATACACCTCACATGCATTTTTAAAAGGTAACTGGGAACACAAGAAAAATGATTACAGTATTCACATCACATCACACATTTCCTGATTCCTCACTGCCTGAGAAACAAAAAACAGACTTCTCCTGAAAAGTACAGTTAAAAAACATCTTGTGCTTGGCTTTTGATTGTAACACTTATAACAAAACATGTTCCAATAGATGATGCACTGCAAATGCTCACATTGCATACATCGAAGTGTGCAATAATTACTTAGATTTTAATGGGCAGTACAACTTGTTAATAATATTTTCAGAAAAATGCATGCAACAGGTACACACGTCGTAAATGTAGGAAAGACAGTTCTTGAAGCATGGAGAAAAAAAAAGAAAGAGACAAATATATGGGACATTGGGTATAAATGTATGGTACTTGTAAAAGTTAGCTTTTTTCAGTTTTATTCTCTCAATCACGATCACGCTCTAACACCCCAAGCGCCTCACCTGATCTGACTCTAAGTAACAGCAGCAGCGTAAATTCACACCTGATCTGACGCTGTTTGTTTTCAAATAATATTGCATTAGTGCGAAGATGTTTTCTGATTGGTACTATTCAGGTCATAAAATGATTTCTTCAAAACATCATATATACCTACAGCTGTGGTTTTTTTTTGACATCATACACCATAAGGTGCATACTAATTCTGTGTGAGCAGGAACACTCAAGGAAACTGAATAAAAAAAAAAATCAAGTGATGGTGAAATACGAAGAAGGCAGATTCACCAGCGCTTGTGTGTCAGCTTTTATCGGTCCAGATCAGAGAATGTCCAGTTCCATTGCCTCAAAACACTACTCACATCTACAGTTATTCCCAGTTTCAAATAAAAACTAACAGCGTCAGATCCCTAGGGCGGTAGTATGTATCGTGATCGTGAGTGAGAGAATAAAAGTGAAAAAAAAAGGTAACTTTTACAAGTACAGTACTATAAATTTACACGGTCTGTTACAGATGCAAACCAAATGTATGTGTGTACTGTATAATATAACAAAAAGAGCAGCTCACTACTGAAAATGGCAAATATAGGAGGCAGTGGAGATCGAACTGGTGGCCCCTTGATTACAAGTCAGCAAATCTTACCTCTACGCCATGGAAGCTGTTGTATTGTCCTTCAACCTTTTGTGAAAGTGTTTATTTGATCTTTGTACTTCAGGCTTCACACATTCTATAGTTTATGCCTACATTTTGTAACATTTATTGCTAAAATATGAAAAGTATCTGTTTTAACAATGTGTTTACACAGATTACTGTAGAAACGGAACACACATGAAATGCATGTGTTCCATATAACGGTCTATTATTTCCACTCTAAAACTCCAGCAGTTCACTCCCAGATAATCAAACAAGGCATGACCTGGTAGAAATTAGTGAACGTTCTGCCACGGTGGGTGATGGAATAGCAGGCTGCTTGCTGCTTGTCTTAATCGCCACATTTACAGGACAAAAGACGCTGACGGAGAGGTGCGAACGGGTTTAAGGTGGGCTGGATTTACAAGTTTTCTCGTAGGCTCTGGTAATTCTAGTGTTAACACTGTATGTGAATGAGTATTGAGTGCAATGGACAGACATTACCCGTTTCCTGTTTAGAGTCCTAATTCAGGATAGGCTCTGGTTCTAATGACTCTAGATTGGATTGAGTAGGTTTAATAGTGGATAAACAGTTTAAGATCCCTTTGTTTTGGATATTATATTTGTTTTGTTTATTGCCATCATTGACCCTTTGGAAAGAATTGCAACATTGCCATTCCAATTTTGCAGTGAGAAGTCAAGCAGAATGATACATTTTATTGGCTAACAGAACAGATTACAATATGCAAACTTTTCAGCCAAATCAGGCCCCTTCTTCAGGCAGTTTGTAATCAATCCAAGTTTTGGATCTAATTCATTTCAGTAAGGCATTAAAAGCATTTAACAAAGAAAAACAAAGCTGATAAATTTCATTTTACCATCTCTACATAGATCATATCTAACACTACCAAATCCCTCCATACAAAGAAAGTATTACCTTCTGTAGTATAAATGGGCACGATGACAAACTCTCAGGACATGCAGCTTAATAAGTTTGTAGCTTTAGTTTAATCCTAATGTGTGTTCAGTTTCCTGGTGTGTGCACTGATTTCTTGAAAATCCTGTCATTGCTTTTCATTCTGATGGGTAGTTTGCTATTTTTATCAAAAATATCAAAATAAGACTAGGCACAAAAAAAAAATAAAAAAATAAAAAAAACGCATTATTTTTGATTGTTCTAGTCCCAGACATTTTTCAATTGTTTTGTTCAGCACGCCAGTTTTGTTTTGCAGCTATCCTTGCTGCTTACTGTCTATTTATTCATAACTTTTGTTTGCTATTGATTTCCCATTGTTGTCCTTTGCCAATTAGACTTGAGTTTTTGGTTTGACATCCTCACCTCAGCCAGTTAAGAATGATCTAGTGATGTAAAAAATAAATACTCTAAATATTTTTATATTTAGTTTGTTTCTACTCTATTTTGCCTAGTTCTGTGATTTTTCTTTAAGGAAGAATATTTCACAAGAACAGTTAAATTCTTACACATAATTTATCTAAATTATAAAAAAAATTATAATATTTTAAAAAATAGAAATTGAAAATTGTGCACGTTTAATGCTTTGTAAGTTACATTTCAATCTTAAATACTAAATAGAAACAAGTGCCATGCAATACTTTAATTAAAGTCCCTTTTTCATTTTTATTTTTATAGATAAAGTATAAGCCATAAAGTTCTGCCAAACACATCTCCAAATAGTAGTGTTTTATGTAACGCTCCTAGTAGAACCATTTTGTTTTCAACCTTTAAACCTGTCAGATCCTTAGCTGATTAATTTTTTCTTGTACATTTATTGAATGCAGGTAGCTGAATCCAATTAGTGTCATTCTGTCTTTCATGGCAGCCAACCCTAAATCTGTCTCAAAAACTCGAATCCTATTAGCACACAGTAACCGCCTCTGTATTTTATTCGATGGTTTTTATGGGCATTCCAATGTCACTGCATCAAAGGAATTGTATCTGTTCATGAATCTTATGACGCCAAAACCTTCAACCCCATTATCCAGGTGAAATGCCCTTCCTTTGCTATTTGTATCTGACAGTGTTTCACTCCATTACCTTCTGCTTTGTAATAGTTCTATATCTTTGCAAGCTTGCCTTGAACTTTTTTGATGCGGAATCTGTAAACTTGTAAGGCCATTCTTTTCCAAGAAGGCAGATCTAAATGGGGAACTGATAAAAGATTTTCTAACAGGCTTGTTTGCTGCTCTCACTGCACTAACAAAAAGCAGTTATTTTCAACCTATTTAAATGGTCTGCATCTTTTTACTATTAGCTAGAATAACTATTAGAACTGTCAGAAAGCCATTTTTCAACTGAAATGGTAAAACTGATGTTTTGACTTTACTCCACCATTAAAGACACTTTGACTATAATGTGCAGTAAATGCATACTGGAGGCTACCGATGTCAACTATTAAAAGAACTTTGTGTTACAATGTCCTGTATAACAAGTGAAAAATAAATGTCTTAGCTTTGTGTAATCCTATTCTGAAAAGGTAAGGTTTCATTTTTTTAATATGTGCTCTAACTGCTCTAATACTTGAAGTTTATCAGAGTAACTTACAAATGTAATTATTACATCATTAATAAACATAACAATATTTATTTAAGTCTCTGTAAAAGTATTTTTCCAGTAGGCAATTAAAGTAGTTTAACCCTTTAAAAAATGTAAATGAACATGATGATAAAATTTGACATAGTCATATGCTTTTCAAAGAAGAAGATATGCTTTATAGATTCAAATTTACATCTTTATCATTAATACACATTTATCAGCAGGCTGAATTTGTTGTAGTGATTTGAACAAAGAGACAGTAGTATACAATGAAACATATAGTAGTTTGCAAAAGAAACATGAAAAAATAACTGTAACTATATTATCAAGCAATTTAGTTACTAGGAATTTCTCTTGGTGTTACATTCATATATATGCTTAAAGTAAGTAAAATTAACAGCACAACATATTTATGAACAGAATAATATGGCTTTTGATAAAATGCTGCTATGCCTGCATAATGCTTAGTTTTATTTATATTATTCTGTTCAGTTTACTCTAATAGTTGAAATAAACACCCATCCTACTTACCCATTAATTTTTATCTTGACTTCAGTTTTCCCTAATGGGTGACATAAACTACTATCCACCTATCCATTAATTTTTTATCTTCACTTTTATAAATGCAATGCTTCATTACTGCTTGTCACTCGAAAAAATGCAAATTCCTTTTTACAGATTTTATTTGATTCAAAACAAAACTCCCACATGTTCACTTGTATTATTGTTTTTTAAACGTGAAATTATTTTATCATTAAGGCTTTGAATTAGTTTTTTAAACATTATTACACTCCTTTATTGTTATTATATTGGATTTTGGTGTAATGATCTCAGGAATGAGTTTTGAACACTGGTATAAGATGCTGTTTATTATCATCACAAAAGCACAACTTCAATCATTAGAAGACTGTCCAGGAGAAATAATTGTTCATTAGCTTACTGTTTGAAGGGGTTTAAACATATGTATGATGCGTTTTTATAATCTACCAACATATTTTTGCAGTGCAACTGGCATATAACAAAGTGTAGCATTTCAGTTTAGGGTGAAGTGAATTTCCTTGCACTTATAAAACACTTCAGAATAATTGGAGAAACAAAGCACTTTATAAATGCAGAGTTATTATTATCAGTAAAATTTTAAATGTCAACATGCTTTTCATTGTAATATGTTAGCTTTTCCTCATGTGTGGTTTAAAAACAAAATGGAAAAACATGAATTCATTAATTGAAAACATACCTTTAGTTTCTGCTATGGTGTGTGTTCAGATTTTTAAAAGTAAATTGCAACTGATCCCCATAAAGCATCCTAAAGCAATACTACACAGAATTGGATGTTATGAAATGAAATCCCCTATTTCATTTTTTTCTCCAAAATTTCAAATTGTTTCCCATTCAAAAAAATTAAAGGTCTGCATTTAAGAATATGCATAGGTTTAATTTAACTTAATGCTATAACAATATATATATAATGGATTATTCTGTTTTTGCCATGGTGTAATTACACAGTGTCACTATCATTTATAATTACCTAAAATGTGGATTAAACTGAATTCATTCTATAATCTATATTTAAGATTTCATTTCTATAGATACACAGTACAAAAATATGCCAGCATACTGATAAATTTCCAAATTAGAATTTCATTTTTGGTAATTCTCCCATCACTGACAACCTGGTTGGTTCTTGCCTTTTGTTAAAGATGCCACTATAGATTGTAGCCCCCCTAAAATCTGAATTGGATTAAGAGAATTTGAAATGTATGTTTTGTTTATGTAATGTTATGCAATGAATGTATATTATATCCAAAATGGATTTCTACCTAGTGCCCTCAACAAGTATTGTCACAAGCTCCCAACAATCATGAAGTGGATAAACAGAATCCAGGTGTGACGATGTGGGTTCTGGCTCCACACTCCCATTGCTATTCGGGAGCCCTTCAACCCAACACCGTCGGTAATGTTACCGATGAGCTAGTCAGTGAAGGCAATAAACTATTGAGCAAGGGGATGGTAAAAAGTGAAAAGTGCTTTTATTACAACAGTCAGCAAAAACAGTGTTCAAGTAAATAAAGTGCAGTGCTTCAAAGTTCTTCATTAAATAAATAATCCGTAAAAGAAAAACGTGGAGGTAAAAACAATAAATAGAAAAAACAATCCTTTAAAACCGACGAAGTTAAAACGATCAGGAAGCAGTCTTTAAAAACAAATGACAAACCCGGTGCCTTCTTTTAACTGGTGACTCCCCTGCTTCTCCCTGTCCAGGCTTCACAACAGGGGAGCCACTCTACCTGCAGCTGACCTTCTTTACACCTGCTACTGCTGTCAGTTGCCTCACCGATCCTTGGCTCTGGTCGGCTCCTCCGGACAGTGACTTGGGAATCCCTTAACGGCCAAGGCTCTCACGTTAGGGACACTGCGTCCCAAGTCCCAACTCCCACTTACCATCTGCGGAGAGTCCTGCACCTTCCCGGTCACTCCCGCCCTACAAAACAAACTTCTGCGTGGGCGACCACAACCGCTTCTCCCAGGTGTTGGCCAAACACCCAGGCTGCCTTCTGCTGCCTGCGAGCACTCGCCCGCTTCCTGCTGCACCGATTTGCTCGCGCTCTCTCTCTCTCTCTCCTCACTGCTTCCAACCTCCGTTTACTTCTGTTCTTTCTCTTTTTCTTCTCGTTCTCTCTTTTCTTCCTCCTAACTGACTCGCGCTTCTTATAATGCGAGGGGCCATAGCAGCCGTAGCAAATTAGCCACGGGAGCAATCATGGATGTGGGCAGTTCCTCACCTGTGCACTCGGTGAGAAACGCCCACACCGCAGATCGTCCCGCAGCTTGCTATGGCCCGATGCTCCCTCGCTAAGCCGCCGCGAGAGCAGTGATTATTTATTTAAAATGGCCTTTAATAAGCAAGCTGTGGACCCGCTATACCACACCAGGGAAAGAACCAATTGTTTCAGATGATTACCTGAGTCTGATTAAATGTGTTTTGCCTAATATGGATTCTGGTTTAAACAAAAGTTAGATCTATAAATAATAGGACAAGCTAATAATCACTTGATCGGGGAGCATGCCATACCAGAACAGTATAGCTAATTATAGCTTTACTCATGTTTTTTTAAAAAAAAACCTTCAGACAAAATTAAAGAGTGAAGGTAGAGTGGTGGGTGAGTTAAAGCATGTGTAAACTGATAGGGGGACTTTAACAGTCTTTAGTTCTTTTTTTCCTGATCATTTAAAAGAGTAGGAAGGTTTATTTTTTCTTTGTTCTTGAATATTGCTTTGGAAGAAGGAGGAAGAAGATATGTTTCTTTTTGAGGTAAACAGTATTTTTGGAGTTGTTTTTCTTTTTCTTTTCCTTTCCTGATTTGCTGAACATAAGAATAAAGGATAATATTTTTGTAATTTTTTTTTGTTGATTTATCCCATTTTTGTTGTGTGTAAGTCATTAGGACTCATTTTGATTTGGAATTTTGTTTTATTGACATTTTTGATTGCAGCACGTGTAAATAAAGAACATTTGTTTTTATCACTTTTGTAATTTTGGGTCTGTGTCTCTCTGTTCTTACCAGTGATACATTCAGTCCATGAACTACAAGACCCAAAGTATAGAATGGTGCCAATTCCCACTACATGGGGTCTCAGAAATGGTGGCAACAGTGTGATGAGCTGAGGTGGTAAAGACTGAAGAAAAGAGGAAGAGCAAGCATGATAGGTGCCTGACTGATTTAAAGGAACCCATGAACTCAAGCCAGAAGAGGACATTTTCAGAATTTTGAAAATTTTAATGGATTATTTATTAATTGATTGTTTTTATTGTCATTTTAAAGTTCTTATTCTTTTAATGTCATGATTTTACTAAGGGGGCTTAGGTTTAGTTTTATGGAAGGGTTGTTTTAGTGGTTTTATGGTTGGTTCTAGTGCAATAACAGGGCCATGCTACAGACCTGAGTCACCAGTTACATTGGATTGAATGAAGGGTAGAGCCTACCTCTGCAACTGGCAGCTTAAAGGGGGAGGTATGTGGTACAGCGGGTCCATGGCTTACTAATAGGTGGCTAATTTATAATAAATAATTGCATCCCACAAAAGAGAAGGCTTCATTCCATTCCTTAGTTTATTTAACTAGAAACAAATTCAACTTTGTGGTGGACAGTCTGAGTGTGACATGAAGAAGTCATGTGATGGCTTGGTGCACAGTCTATGGCTAGTTCCTTCCTTGCATTATGAGAAATAAAGTGCAACTTAATAATACTGCAGAAATCTTAATCTCTAAATAAACAGGAAACTTCAAAAAGTAAATGTCTCTTTTTCTTGTCTACCTGCTTTTATATATTGTCAGAGGTGGCTGGGGTGGCGACCCGGCCGGGACACCCAGGAGGACCGGAGGAGGGCTTGCGCCTTCCCCAGACCATTTGGGGGCAACTGCCCTGGTTCCTTTGGGGGCCACGGGTACAGAGCTTTGAAGCTCCACCCTGTAGGGGCCCGTGGTCACAGCCAGACGGTGCCCCCATGCCTTTGGAGCCCTGGACCTCAGCACTTCTGCCACACCAGGAAGTGCTGGGGGGAAGAGGAGCAGGGACACCCAGAGTGCTTCCGGGGATACAGCCGGCACTTCTGCCACACTGGGGCATGTCGGCAGGAGATTGCCGGGAAGCACCTGGAGCACATCCGGGTGTGGATTAAAGGGGCTGCCTCCCTTCATTCAAGGCCAGAATTTGGAGGAAGAGGACGAGGTTGCCTAAGAGGAGTGGTGATGCCGTCAGAGGAAGAATTGGTTTGGGTTGTGTTGAGTTGAAGTGGTTTGGGACTGTGTTGGGCCTGTGGGACACGGGGAAGACGTGCCCCACGGCTGAAGAGAAAAATAAAACTTTGTTTATTGAGCATGTGCCTCAGTGTGAATCTGTGCCAGGCCGGGCGCCTATATAGCGCCTTATTAACAATGTATATATATATATATATATATATATATATATATATATAGTCACAGACGGCTGGGGTTCTTACCAGGATGCCTAGAAGGTCCGGAAGGTTGCATGAAAAGCTTCCAGGTCAGGAGGACACAACCGAACTGGAGCAGGAGAGGGCCACGGGAGAGGAGGAGAGACTTTCCAACTCATTGGGACCCGTGGCCACCGCCAGTTGGCGCCTTAAGCCTCCTAGAACCCGGGAGAACATTACTTCCGCCACACTTGGCAAGATGGCGGTGGAACCTGCCAGGGACACCCGGAGTGCTTCCGGGGCAAAGGGCAGCACTTCCGCCACACCAGGAAGTGCTGCGGGAAGATCATCACCAGCCACCTGGAGTACATCTGGGTGGGAATAAAAGGCGCCGCCTCCCAGCAATCTGGGAGCTAGAGTCGGGAGTGGGAGCTGGACGAAGCTCCCCTGGAAGAGACAGGCGGCCAAGGACTGAGAAAGAGAGAGAAAAAGAAGCTCAAAGAGGGGTGATTATTGCTGTGAGCATTGTGTGTAATGGTGGGACTGTGTTTATTGGTGAAAAATAAATGTGTGACTTTTATAAAGATGTGGTCTCCGACTGGTGGTGTCTGGGCAAGTCTCACAATGGCGCCCAAAAAGGGACTTCCTGTCTGTTCCAAAATGGGGAACCCTTCAAATAATTTTTTGTGAACTGCCCAGTGCCCCAGTTGGCCACACACATGTCCTACAAGGAGGCGGTCCACACACGCACTGCGGACATTCCGCGAATAGCCCTGTGGCCGTTGGTGAATCTCCAGAGTGCCGTCTTCCATCCGAGGGGGCTGAGGAATGCCAGCCAAGGCAAAGAGAAAAGGGGATTTCCATGTGCTCGTCGTCGCCGGAGAGAATGCAGTAGGCACACGCACTGACGCGTCCGGAGGAGCATACCTGGAATCGCGTCAGCGGCTGGGGTGTGCCGATCCTGTTAGCGAGACCGGGACGCCGTCGCTAGAGAAAGGGGAGGATCCATCACGTCTCCAGCAGCCGAGGCAGAGGGACGGCAGCAAGTCTAGCAGTCCCTTCGGGGGGGGAAGCAAGATGGCCGAGGACCATAAGTACCGCCCTGTGACAGGCAAGGGATTGGACGGTGTGTGCCGTGTTCCCGTCGGTGACTGGTTATAGACGGGACCGGCGAACGTCCATCCTGAGCAAGGGGAGGGACCGGTGAATCCCGGAAGAAAGCTCCAGAAAGAACAGCTGGTAGGAACGATTTAAAATTAAATCCTCCACTGGTTGATGAATATTTTCTACCTGCAGATCAGGATGTTTCAGAGAAGGTGCTTCGATTAATACAGAGGATCGAGCAGGTAGAACACAACCTCCGTGTCTATAAGGACGAGCTGGAGAGGAAGGCGGTCGCATCAAGTCAGACGTTACGTCACGAGGCAGAGAGAGGCGACGCTGGAATCTTTGGCTGGAGGATCGTGGCTGTAAAGGTAATTAATACCCGTACCATAAAGGAAAAAGGAGGCGCGAGCGAATCCATCCCAGGATCGTGTGGTTCCAGGGACTTAGTAGCTGCATCTCCGACAGTGGAAACGAAGCGAGGTGCTGATTGCTTGGAAGGGGTGGAGCCAAGACACCGGCTGACAAGTGCCGTGGGTCTTAGTGCTCAACCGCCAGAGCCAGCATCAGTCTCGCATCTTTCTACAAGGGCGCAGACGGTAGGGGGTCTTTTCCTTTTCAGTAGGAAGACCCAGGGGTCAGAATGCCTCAGAGAAATAGGAAGAATCGAAGGGGGAAACCCGGTTCTTCCTACAAAGGGAGACGTGAGCCCGTGAGCTCGCGGAGCGTGATACGTCATCCTCTGCGCATGCAGAGGGAAGCTCCAAAATCAGCAAGGGCGAACCCAGTATGTACCCCGGTGAAGGGGAGTGGATCACACTGGAGTGGGTGCCGAGGTTTCGGCGAACAGGGTGCTGGTCACAGCGGGGAGTGTTGGCCCTCTGTCAGAGATAAAAACGTCAGACAGTGGCGTAAGGGCAACGACTCTACACCTGTGTCTATTTTTATTTTTATAGGACCAGGACCTGGGAGACAACAAGTTATGCCCACTTCGGCTAAAGTGTACACTCGCAGAAATGGCTGCTACGAAAGACTGTTCTTCGCTGGCGATGGGGCAGTGTCACAGACGGCTGGGGTTCTTACCTGGCTGGGACGCCTAGAAGGTCCGGAAGGTGGCATTAAAAGCTTCCGGGTCAGGAGGACACAACCGCCCTGGAGCAGGAGAGGACCACGGGAGAGTAGGAGAGACTTTCCAACTCGTTGGGACCCGTGGCCACTGCCGGGGGCTCCTTAAACCTCCTAGAACCCGGGAGAACATTACTTCCGCCACACTTGGCAAGATGGTGGAGGAACCTGCCAGGGACACCCGGAGTGCTTCCGGGGCAAAGGGCAGCACTTCCTGGTGTGGCGGAAGATCGTCAGCAGCCACCTGGAGCACATCCGGGCGGGAATAAAAGGCGGGAGTAGGAGCTGGACAAAGCTCCCCTGGAGGAGACAGGCGGCCAAGGACTGAGAAAGAGAGAAAAAGAAGCTCAAAGATGGGCGATTATTGCTGTGAGCATTGTGTGTAATGGTGGGACTGTGTTTATTGGTGAAAAATAAATGTGTGACTTTTATAAAGATGTGGTCTCCGACTGGTGGTGTCTGGGCAAGTCTCACTATATATATATATATATATATATATATATGTGTATATATATATATATATATACACATGGCATCCAGCAGGGCGGTGCATAAAAACTCCATTGTCCATGATGCCCTGCTGGTCTTCTGGGAACCTCCATGCTGCAAGGAAGCCTCCACCTGGCGGCTTGGGGGTATTGGCCGGGGTACATAGCCGGCCATATCTTACAGTACTCCCCCCCCCAGTGACGAATCATGATTCGGAGCGGCCAGCCCCGCGAGGGATGTCTTCCTCCAGGAGGAGTTGTTGTTCGGGTCCTGGCGAAGTCCAGAATATTTCCGGGAGAACCTTGGGGGAATATTAAATAAAAAAGGATTTGTATTCCACGTCCTCCCAGGACAACTTCACCACCCATGTCCCGGTCGGCGGCATTCATAGCACAGCCGCCTTCCTCCAGTGTGTATCCCTCTGCGAGTCTGGAAACAGTCTGGAAACTTTTGCTCCGCCCCTTTGTCCACTGAGGAGGGTTCCACGGCCGCCCCTGAGCTCTCAGCTTGCTGCTCAACTTTGTCAGGAGACCCCCTCTTTATTCTTGAGATCTCCGGTTTACTCTGGGGCTTGTCCACAGTTTGGGTCTCTCTATTAGTGAAAGAGAGCCCTTTTACTGTCTGCACGCCCTTTGATTTGTAAATTACCAGTGGCGGCGTCTTTAGGGCTGTCTCGCTCCGGGAGTCAGCACTGTGTAGCTGTCCCGGATCGATTAGCCCTTCCGCCGGCCACTCGGTTATCGTACCGGCCTCTCTTGTAGGGCACGCCGTGTATTGGCACCCGCTATTTATGAAAAGCGGGCCCGGATTACACTGCGTCCCTCTTGTTTTATATACGGTACAAGTTTCACATACCTGTACCGCCACATTATGATATACGGGAGGCTCCCCACCAAATCGCTGCACGTAGTCCCTCAGCTTCTCCAACGGCGCTTTGGCTACCGCTCCCAATTCCCCGACGATCTTCTCAATGGTCGTCAGGACCTGTAAACAACTCTTTACGGGCTCGATCAAGCGCTCGAGTTCCCGCAAGTCAATATTATGTATTTCGACCGGCAGAAGACTTACTTCCTTGTCTGTCTTCTCTGCCGGCCGGGAGCCAATGAGCACGCCCGCTTCTGGCACGTGCTCTGACGGGTCTCGCGGAGGCTTCTGGGACTTGGAGTTCTCTTTGGACGAGGATCCCTCGTGGTAGGTCACGTGTCCCTCGCCGGCACCCGTAATGCAGAAGTCCTTTTCGTTGTCCGTCTGCCCGCACAAAAGCGCCACACCGTCTTCGGGAGATTCTCCTGCATCCCACAGAACTTCCGGATGATCTGTTCCGAGGTATGTGCACGGTACAAAATGAGTAATTTTAAATAGATTATCTATTATATTTCCAGCACATACCTCGTTGTAATTTTCTTCGTCCGGAGTCCTCTCCCGATCCGTGTAGTCGCCCTGTCGCTCATCCCGAGTGTCGGCCATGACGAACATGGAACTTCCGCTGGTGCTGTTGGTCTGCTTGGTCTTCTTCTTCCCCATTACGGACTTAAAATAGGGTTAGTGGCGATTTTCTGCGTGTCTTGACACTGTCTTCTTGGGGTATTCTGTCCACAATAAAATTTTTAAATTCAGGTCCTCCGCCAAACTGACGGCCAGAGAATCCTGCCGGCTACGCCAATTTTGACAGAATTAGGGTTTTCTCGCACCCTTGTACCCTCGGACCACACATCAGACACCAGATAAAAGTCCAATAATAGGATTTATTATAATAATAAAGTGCACAAAGCACGCTCCTCTCCACAATACTCAATAAACAAATACACAATAATCAATAAACCAATCCTCCAAACTCCCAGACGCTTAGCCACCCTGCCTCCCAACTCAGCTCATTGTCTGGGAGTTCCCATGATCCTTTTATACTCCCTGACGCGGAGGTGTTCCTGCCCAACAGTCCACAAGTCCTTATTCCTTCCGGGTCAGGGTAAATAGTCCTTTTCTTTTCAACCCGGAAGCCCGTCGCTCTTCCTATGACGAACTTCCGGGTCATAAGGTACAAAGAACTCTTCGGTCCTCCCTGCAGCTCCCTCTCGTGGCCCCCATGGCATCCAGCAGGGCGGTGCATAAAAACTCCATTGTCCATGATGCCCTGCTGGTCTTCTGGGAACCTCCATGCTGCAAGGAGGGCTCCACCTGGCGGCTTGGGGGTATTGGCCGGGGTACATAGCCGGCCATATCTTACAATATATATATATATATATATATATATATATATATATATATATATATATATATATAGTGGAAGATGCCCAGACACAGACACTGAGAGAAACGTCCCAAAAACACACACATTTTATTTACAGTTCTCCTTTTACAATGCAGCACCACACACAGATCACCGACAATAGTGCTCACTGTCATTTGCTCTTATTCTCTTTCTTTACTTTTATTTTCTCTTCTGCCACTCTCACTCCTCCACTTGCCAGCTCTGCCCTCTGCTTCCTGACTCCAGCTACTCGATTGGAGAATGTTGTACCCAGATGTGTTCCAGGTGCTCGTTGATGGTCTTCCTGCAGCACTTCCTGGTGTGGTGGAAGTGCTGCAGTCCAGGCACCCCCTGATGGTGGCCATGGGCCCCCACAGGGTTGAATACCCAAGCTCTGTTTGTGTGGCCACCCACCAGGGCAGCTCTTTTCGGGGTGACACATACACACACACATATATATTGTATCCCTTTTGTTGAATGTATTTAGTTCATACCACTTTTTGGGGGACAGGCAGCAGGGACCCTTCCAAGTAGATAGATAATGAGGCATTTGGTGAAAGAAAATTAACCACTTCACCATCCACAAACATGAAATACAAGTGTCTAGATCAGCTTAAAGATGGGTATTCAAAAAACAGTGAAGAGTTCCAAAGAAATGAAATCTATAATAATACCAACAATACCTTGATTTTTTTTCTTTCATGTGCTGGTGTTGAAATTTCTGTTTGTTTCTTCAGTGTGTCCTGAGCCACTGAATTCTTTTTCTTCTTGCTTCATAAAGTGCAAAGAACTAAATAAATAAAGCTTCTCGCTACTAAGAATGAGTGGTTCCAGACAACAACTTGTATTTTAAATACTGTATGTGCATTCTATTTTTTTAATTCCATTGAACTGTCTCTTTCTGCAATGTGTCTGATATCTCTCAGTGTCCTGTGTTTACAGTGTTTCTAGCATATGTATCATGGCCCTGACCATCATTATTATTCTTAATAAAATAATCTGAGTTACCAAAACATGATTATAGTAGATTCTGAAAATATTCAGACCCCTTCGCTTTCTGCACACTTTATTGTGTTGTATGCTTAAGTTTAAATGTATAAATTTTCCATATTTATGTATTAATCTACACTCAGTAACCCATTATAACAAAAAGAAAATGTTTTCAGAAAGGTCTGCAAATTTATTAAAAAAATCTTTCATTTGTATAACTATGCAGGCCCTTAATTCAGCAATTTCAGGCCCCATTAACAGAAGTCTACTTGGGTAAGTTTCTACATGCTTTGCACAGCTGGATTTGAAGAGTTTACCCCATTCTTTCGGGTAGATCTCTAAAGCTCTGGGCTTTGTCCCCTCAAAGACAGTCGGAGACTTCTTCCAAGGCTGTATTCATCCTTCCCTCAATTCTGTCTAGTCTCTTTGCCCCTGCCTCTGAGAACCCCATAGCATGATGCTACCTAACCATAATTCACCATATTGACAGCATTAGGCAGGTGATAAGCAGTGCTTATTCTTTGCAAGACATAGTGCTTGGAGTTCAGCTCAAAATGTTCGCTATGTCTTTCATCAGTCAACAGAATCTTTTTCTTCATGCTCTCAGATTCCAAGCGGGTTGTCATGTGCCTTTTACTGAAAACTGACTTCTTTCAAGCCATTCAGTGCTGCTGATTTGGTCATCATTATGGACAGGTTCTCAGCAAAGAACTTCTGAAGCTCTGTTAGAGTGATTATTGGGTTCTTGGTCACCTCCCTGACTGTTCATGCTGGTTACTCAGTCAGGCCAGACAGCCAATGCTGGGAAGAGTTCAGATGGCTCTAAACCTCTTCCATTTCAAAATTATTTAGAAATGGTTTTATATTCTTTCCCTCATCAATGTCTTACAACAATTTGATCGCGGAGGTCCACAGAGAATTCCTTGCATTTCCTGGCTTGGTTTTTGTTCTGATATGCAGTGTGAAATGTGCGACCTTATATACACAGATTTTTGCCTTTGTAAACAATGTCCAGTTGATTAAATTTGCCAATCATGTTTCAAAGACATATCTCTAAGATAATTAATGGTAACAGCACATACCCGACCACAATCTGCAGTTAATGTACAAGGCAACGTGTCTGAATACTTCTGTGAACGAGAGATTTCAGTTTTTGATCTTTAATAAATTTGCAAACCTTTCTGAAAACATTTTTAACTTGTCATTATGGGTTACTGAGTATAAAGTGATGGGCTAAAATGGCAAATGTATGCATTTAAAATGAAGATTTTCATAACATGAACCGGTTTAGTATTATTTCATTCACTTTTTTAAGCTTTAAAATATAAGGGTGCTCAATAAGAATAACTGTCAGACGGCATGTTGAGCTTTTTGTTTCAAAGATTATTAAGGTTATTTTTGGTGAGGGAAGGAGACAAACATTGCCTAGCCTTGGATTAAATCATTTATGCAAGAAAACATAGGTGTTTACGTTAAAACCAAGCACACATTGAACACATTTTATAAGTGGTCAGAAACTTGTAAATAACTCATGAAAGAATAAAGTTATGTTAAAACCAAGCACACCATTGTTTTTCTTGTGAAATTCCCAATAAGTTTGATGTGTTACATGACCCTCTTCCTATTGAAAAAACAAAAGTTGGATCCAAAATGGCCGACTTCAAAATTGCCACCATGGTCACCACCCATCTTGAAAAGTTTCCCCCCTCACATATACTAATGTGCCACAAACAGGAAGTTAATATCACCAACCATTCCCATTTTATTAAGGTGTATCCATATAAATGGCCCACCCTGTATATTTATTGCTGTTTCTGACAGCTTTTCTGTAATCTTCACACAGGAGCTGGCTGTCTTAGTTTTTTTCCAGGGAAACTTTGATGGAATCAACCCTGACAGGGTAATCCTCAAAAGGAGCCCGTCTAAAAAGACAGCTTGATGTGGAGAAGGTGCAAGCTATCACGGGTATTCATATTTCTTTTTCAGTCATATTTTTCGGCTATCAGTTGATTGTAATATCCAAATTGAAGTATTTAGATAAAGTTTTTATAATACTGTGTACTCATATGCATACACATTTCTGTCCCTCTTTAGTACTATACAATGTTGTTGTTAAAGACGTTGTAGTGTACTGAAGAAGATACACATATGACCAACTGACATTAAATACAAACTATATATATCCGTTCCAACCTACTTTCCATTTTTTAAAGACACAGAACTTCATATCCTGGGGAACACCTACTGTTTAACTTATTGAACCCAGTTTAAAAAAATGGCACAAGTTTAAAAAAAACAAAGAAAAAAATAGTTTTTGTTATTATTTAATATCTAATTTATTTCCTATATTTTTTCACAAATGTTATGGCTGAGCTTAACAGTTTATCTGCCCCGATGTACGAGCTGCCATAAGATGGAAATACAATAATGATCAATTTTCTAGAAAGAAAGGACATTTTTATTTGAGATGGCTTTTAGTTTAGAGCTTTCTTTATAAATGAGCATTTTTCAAGAAAAGGGTTAGATATGTAGTTTATTTCATCTTGACTTTTGATTTAATTTATATATTTTTAGTTTTATATTGTTTTCGGTTGAAACTACGTTCCCTCAGTGTATCATAAATTTTTATTATAAATAAAAAATACAGTAATTATTACAAAATAAAGGTCAACTTTCATTCAATTTAGATTTGTGCATTTTTTCATATGTACTTATTTCATCACGTAATATATTTTACCGTTTTGAAATTCTTGGTGTATTAGTAATGTAAAGGTAATTATATTAACAGATTACAAAATATATATTTTGGTATGTTTGGAACACAACCAAATTTATTTATAATGTACTAATAATTACATTTTAAATGTACTTTTTCAACTGTTTCTAAGACTTTTAATATTCACTTAAAATATAATTATATATTTTAAATGTATAGTAGGTATATAACTTTTATGATAATACACAATTAAAGTTCCATTAAAATGTAATATTTTGCAAATTTTAATAAACTTGAAAGTATGACCAGACAGTAATAATACTATTTTAAACGTATTTGTCAGCTATTTCAAATATAGATAAAAAGTACATTTTTTTCAATCTATTATAAGTGTGCATAGCTTTTTAAAAGTACACATAAAGCAATAAAATTTAATTATACTGAAGCATACCTACAGTAATATAGTCCCACTTTAGTGTGTTCAAGAATATTTTGCACAAATAAAGTTGATATTTTGAACAATTTTTCTACAATTTAAATACATTTAGCACAAAAGTAGTTTATTTAAATACATTAAAAATATCATTTCAAAAGTAGCAGCACTACAGATTAAAGAAAGCATTCTTCAAGTGCAAGATTCAGAGCTAACCACTACAATGTGACAGTTAGTGTTTGAATACGAGAGAAGTTGCTTCCATAGAAACATCGGTAACTATAGTTAAATAGCCGTAGATTCTGTATTAGTAATGAAATAGCCATAGATCCTGTATTTCAAATGTTATTTAGGCAACCCAAACAGCTGCAGAGACTTCTTATGCCAGTGCTAAATAATTTTTAAACTTTGCCAAGTTCTATTGCACCTGAACATTTTTAGATAGCTTTTATAATTTCACTTTTTGTTGAGAAACAACTCCTATAACAGGAATTAAAGCAGTCTTTAATTGTGTAGAAGGCTTTCTGAGTAAATTCTATTCTTTGATTCCAAAGAGATGACAAATATTGCTACCAGCTGACTACTAAATTTAAAACAAGAGAATGAATCATTTAGTGAACATAAATCATTTTTCCTCAGAAGACAGTTTTCATTTTTGGAATGTTAGGGTTCAAAGTTGAAATGGCTACTCTAGGGAAACCTGTAGAGGTTTTCAATAATTTTGTCCTCAATTTAGGCTCATGACTTTCTGAAAGATAGAGAGAAAGCTGAGATGAACAACCTTTTTGCTCAAACACACCCTTAACACAAGGAACCTGAGGTTCTTATTGAGCTAGACAAGTCTGTAATTAGTTTAAAAGAAAGAAGACATTACATCAATCGTGGTTTTAATGTGGGGTGCTGGACAACTAAAATCTTCTTCTTCTTCTTTCGGCTGCTCCTGTTAGGGTTTTCCACAGAGGACCATCTTTTTACATATCTTCCTCTCTTCTCCATCTTGCTCTGTTATACCCATCACCTACATGCTAAAATGAAGTGTCCAAAACTCCCGGGAAACTACTTCTCACACTATTTTAGAATTCATATTGTGATTCTAGTTTTCACTTCTTTTCTATTTGAACTATTCATGAAGGATGTTAGGATTTTGAGACATTCAGCATACAGTAGTCATTGCAGTCTTCTCCTCACACTAAATCTTTAAACTTGAGCATCTTTACCTAAAAAGATGACTATATCCTGTACCTAGTCCAGAACAAAACACTAAGGAAAGTATATAAAAGGATTTGTTAGTCTCTCCAGTAGTCTTATAGGTTTGGAGTTCTTCATTTTGGAGATCAAGTAGAGTTAAATTCATAGAAAATTGTGCATGTAATTGCAAACAATTAACATGACACTCCTAAATTTCATGTTATCTGGATTTGTAATTTAAGCTTCTCTCTCAGAAATTACGCCCTAGCTACTCTGCTCATTATAGAATTATTAAGCCAATTGTACTAGTTACAGTATCAATGAATTATTAGTATGTGCTCATTACTGAATATATCCCACTTACCTTTTGGGATAGTCTGAATTTTATTTAAAAATAAAAGGAAAATTCCGCAAAAGAATAATTCAGGTACTGTGTATAAAAGTAGGTACAAATCTACCTTAGCCTTTATTGACTGAAGATCAGCAACCTGTCAGTATGAATCATTTCTGCAAAATGAGAGACATAGCCTGTTCCAATTACCATTTTCTAGAGGTGCGTTCCTCAATACAATATGCAATAACTGAGCCAAGGTAAACCAATAAGATTTTAAAGAGGTAATTAGAAAAACAACAGACGAAGTCTTTGTAATATTTGTAAATGTGAGTCGGTTAAGCCAACTTAAAAGAAGACAGAGAACAAAAGACTAATTGCAGTAGTGGAAATTAATGAGTTCACAGCTGGCAGCCTCACACAGTGAATTAGGATATTCTGTAAAAAAGTATTATAGACATCTCAAATTAATCTCAAAATTAGGGATATAGGATAGTTTTTGAAATTAAATTACACATGTGTTAGTAGGATTTTATTTAAAAGGACTTAATATGAAAATATGTATAATTTCTAATATCTTGATGTTGTGTGTCACTGCAGTACTACTTGGCACTAATCTGTTCTTTAGGTAAATACTGTATATAGCTTATTTTAGTTTCTATTGTATTTTTTATATCAAACATATTCTCAGCTCCAAGAAACTCAAATTTGATATTGTATTTTATTTTATTCAAGAAAAAACTTTGGAAACAGAAAGAGAGAGAAACACAGGGAGAACCACATATCAAATACAAAAGCAAACCAAAACATGAAGACTCTCAAGCTTTCCTAATTACTGTATGCCTTTTTCCCCTGTCTGGATTGTGGGCTAAATGCAATATAATATGTTTCATTAAATTATTGTGGAAGAAAAGCTACCTGTGATGAGTTCTGCAAGAAGCAAACTTTTTTTATTTTAAAATGCTTGCACGACTTTCACCAGCAGTGTCTATTATGAAGCTCCAATGACATGAGCACACATTAATGTAATAGCCTAATTTCAGGAATCTCACAAGAAGGTGGGCAAAATGCATTAATGAAGAGTAAAAAGTGTAGAATTAGTAAAAGGCCATTCTCTGACCTTTTTAAAATTTTCTTTCATCAAGTGTGGTTTGGGATAGCAGCCTATTTCAATAGTATTAGACTCACCAAAATAAGTATAACTTTTGCCCCTCATAGGTCACGCTCATACATAAACAAACTGTCACCCATATGGCACTAATTCACAATAACCACCCACAATTTGGGAGATAAACTTTAAAAACAGAAAAACACCTTCTCAAAATCCTGGGCACAATATTTATTTGAAATAGCGCTGTCTAGAGAAAAGGCACCTAATCTAATCACATTCTTCTCCATAGACATGCTAGTTAAAGTTAAACTGAAAAATATGATCAAAACAACAATCAAAGTGATTGGAGTTGATCAAACATTAATGGAACACAGCTACTATACTATACAGCTATTATACATATACCATACAGTATATACTACAAAAATGTCCTGTAAAAAGCTTCATCAAGCCCTAAATGATTCTCCTCATTCTCTTTGTCAAACATGTAGGTAAATAAGCAAAAAATATGTATATATGTCCAAAGCATGCCAGGGGATTTGACAGGAGAAAAATAAAAAACAGCAGTAGCAGCACAAGTTATTAAAAATGTAACAGATTCAATGCCTTGCAAAAAAACCCAAAAAAACTAAACAGTGGCCATATGTAAGACGTAGAATAAATTCTTTTTCCCCCTGAAGTCTTTGTGGGCATCTTCCTAATTTAACTAATCCCTGATGGATTCCAACACCACACAGTTGAAAGCAAAACAATGACAATGCCAATAATAGATTCAAATTAGTTATAACAGGAGCACAAAAACAGAAAGCTAAAAATAAAAAAGAAATGTGTATGCAGAAGCACAAACGAAACTGCTAAAGAGAAGAAGAGCTAAAAATCATGCTGTGGAGCCCTTCTGTGTTTATAGTGTGATAACAATAGGCACTGAAACCAAACCCAGACATGACATCACACACCAACTGTAACCATCACAAATCTGAACCCTCTGCCAAAGGTCACACTGTTGTGACCATCTTGGATTCAGCCAAACAATACGCAAAAAGTGAAAGAAAATGCTCACCCAGGAGTAGAACCTGATACTCTGCACTATGAATTTAGTTTTAGTTTGAAAAGTTAACAATTAGGTTTTTCAAAGAAGACAAAAAAATAGCTTATAAAAAAACTATAATGCAAGCTTAGTTTTCCCAGTAAAAATCATTCCTTCTTTGATTTTTTTCAGATGTTTTTATTAAGATGTACCTAATGTAAAAGTGATAAAACAAAAGAGAAAGGTTTGGGGAATCAACCCTGTATATTGTAAGCAATGCAGCAATGTTAAGAATGTAATATTTAGAAGTCACAATGGACACAGTCAAATCAGTGTCTGAAGTGGAGGATGGACTGATCTGTTTTATAGGAACTGTGCCAGAAGAGGTGGGTTCTAGCCGGAAGTAAGGTTTGTAGGAGGGCGTTGTCTGGAAATGGAATTGGGTGGGGCTGTAGCTAGGCTTCCCATCTGGTGGGCTGTGGAAGAGGGAGAAAAAGCATTAGTACAGTTCATCAAACCTTAACTCTGCATTTTATCTCCAATTAAGCCCTTAGACTGCCTCCCATGCAAGTGTGAAACTAAATAATCATTTGAAATTTCTGTAATAAAGACTTTGGCCTTGACATATTTGTTTGATGAGAAAGACAGGTTACAAAATCATTCAAATGCACTATGCAAATATATTTTGCCAATATCTAGTAATAAGATGTAGACAATTTTCTCAATTTTTTCTAATCAATATGGGTGGCAGAGTGACACATTGGTTAAGGTTGCTGCTGCACAACTCAAACGTCCAGGGCACTTCTCCAAGCTACTTCCTGGTTTTTCCTCTGAGTACCCAAGTTTCCTTTTCATACCCCATGGATGTTAAGGTAATTGTTGACCCTAAAGTAAATCAATGTGAGTGTAGGTATGTGCATAAATGTAGATTTTTGTCTTGCATCCAATGACACTGAAATAAACAAGTGGTTCCCCATGAACATGAAATGGATATGCAGGTAAGAAAGGGATGTATGTATTTTATTATATCTTCTAAGTAAGATGTATTTATATTATAGAGGTAAAAAAAATGTAAAAAAAAAATCTGTTTTTCATTTGTGGGCTTTAAGAGTTGATGGTGTAGTGAGAAAAATATTTTATATCATGATCTTAAAATATTTTGTGTAGTTGTGTCATGTTTGTAACAATTTTGGATTTTGTTTTTATGTTAGTAAGGCTGTGTAAAATTAGTAATGCACCTGCGCATCTTTGTGATATAAACTTTGACATTTTGGTAACTGCAGTTATATAAACCTCTATTTCTTGAAAAACTTATGAAAGGTAATAGCTGATAATGTTATTATGGATGGGCTGCTTTTATGTGTCACTGTTTTTGTTTTTGTCAGAAATATGCCTATTTTTACAAAAGCTCTACCTTGCATCACTAAATACATTTTATGAAAAGCAATTTTGAAGAGGATTTCATTATAAAAAATTCTCTTAAAAGCACATTAAGATGAGTCATTGCTGAGACATGTCACTTTATGACAGCGTAGTATTTTATGTCAATTATTTTTCATTAGGTTTGATTATATTTGTGTATTTTTTCATTGCTATGTTGTAGGTAATAGGCCTATATTCCTGCTGAACTCATTTCAAAATGTCTTTCTCGTCAATTATTTTGCCAGATACACTCCTTAATTACAACTCCTGCAATTTTATCTACGGTTGAAACTAGCGAACAGTTTTAATCTAAGATATTCATCACAATTATTCCATTAAAACTGAACCACACTTACATTTTGATGCTCATTTATATAGGACAGAAATATTTCACAAATGTGTTTTTACATTTAAGTATGTTACAGGACACATTAAAAGAATACATCACCCAAACATCTTTTCAAAATATTCTATATTGCTACAATTAACATAAAAAAGCTCAGCCTAGCTTTATCCTAAAGTGTACACTCTGGCACTCCAACTTGCTCAGATTTCTACCCAAATATTCTCAGCAACAGCAGAATATGAATAGTCAGTTGCAGGAATTCATATCCTCTTCTTCAGTCTCTAAATTTTCCAGTAAACCAAATTACCCTCTCAGACCCCTCTCTCTAGCACAAAACTTTTTTTGGAATTTTTTATCTATACTAATAAACGGCAAAGCCCTCACTGACTGACTGACTGACTGACTGACTGACTGACTCATCACTAATTCTCCAACTTCCCGTGTAGGTAGAAGGCTGAAATTTGGCAGGCTTATTCCTTACAGCTTCCTTACAAAAGTTGGGCAGGTTTCATTTCGAAATTCTACGCGTAATGGTCATAACTGGAAGCTGTTTTTCTCCATTTACTGTAATGGAGATGAGCGTGAAACCCGTGGGGGCAGAGTTTCGTGTGACATCATCACGCCTCCCACGTAATCACGCAGTAGGTAGAAAACCAGGAAGAGGCCCAAAAAGCGCTGAAGAAAACATGCATTATATAATTGAGAAGGCAGCGAAACAATAAGAAGCGAGCGAGTGACATATACAACCATATTCATGAGTTCTGCTACTTCGGAAACAAAGCACGATGTAAACCTAAACATTAAATTAAGTTCATAGACAGGCTGCCGCTGGCGTTTGTAATTTAGTGCCTGCCCATATAAGGCCGTCCGTCAGCGGCAAACCAATAGAAACACTGCCACGGGTAAATATTCACGGGTGAAGGACTGTGCTTATGCAGAGGAAGATGAGATGGTCAGGGTGGTGTTTGGCACAAACTCAGCGAAACTGCGAGAGAAAGTTTTAAGTGCCGGGACTTAGGTAACATTAGATACAGCCATGGACATAGCACGACATGGCACCAGCACAGCTGGGAAACTTCGATGCATGTACACCGAGCGGCTCACGTGAACTGACGCAGTGCACAGACAAAAAGCAACAGTTCCAAAGAGCGCTGAACAAAAACCGAATTACACAATTGAAAAGGCAGCAAAAAAATATGAAGCGTCTGATACATACAAGCATATTATTCATAACTGCAGCTACTGCAGAAACAAAGCACACGGTGGAAAAAGTGAATGTCCCGCTAAAGGAAGACAGTGTTAAAAAAAAAAACCCGTGCATGCAGTGTGTCAGGTCTCAGATAAAGAAGAAGACGAGCTGTTTATTGATGCAGTAAGAAACAAATCTTTTTCATAGCTTCTTTAACACACTACGTCTCCGCTGCGATACGCGGGTATATATATATGTATATATATACCCCGATCTACATACTTGAATAATGAATACTTTATTCGCAATCAATGATTGTTTTGGTAAAGCCATACTCAGTGTATTCATTAGATGAACGGTAAAAAAGTAAGAGCGAGGGGAGGGTGACTTATTGAGGCATGCAGGCAAAACCACAATAGCACGCGGGCTCGATGAACGAAAAAATATATCTTTTCAAGTTCTATTTAGTCCATATGTGTCAAACTCAAGGGCCACGGGCCACATCCAGCCCGGCGTGTAATTATATCCAGCCCGCGAGATCATTTTATATACTGTATTATTGTTATTAATGGCCCGGGTATATGAAGCGCTGGTAACACAATAAACTACAGATCCCATAATGCAGCGCTTCAGCTGCCTTGCCGAACACTTACCGCGTTAATCAAGTCTAGCTTATGGTGCAAGTTATTGTGAAGCTAGCCCACACGATGCCGAAGAGAAAAGGTGATTCTGAACATAGAGCCTTTAAAAACCGATGGGAGGCTATATGTTTACTGACATTGCCGGTAAACCCGTGTGTCTCATTTGTGGAGCTAATGTGGGTGTAATTACAGAATTTAATCTAAGACGGCACAATGAGACAAAACATCAAGATAACCTGAAAGACCTGAATGCAATGCAGAAGATACAGAAAGCAGAAGAATTAAATAAGAATCTGACACTTCAGCGGACGTTTTTACCCGTGCACAATCACAAAGTGATTTCAAGTGAAGCTGCTTTTATGGGAGACACAAATGCACCAGTGCAACTTGCCCCACTTTCCCTGTTGCCAAGTAATGTTGAACCAAGTCGTCACTACGGTGTTCCCAAATACACACTTTGCTGATAAACTGAGCGCACTGAGTTTGCACGGCGCTTTGGTGACTTTGAAGAACAAAAAAAGTCCTTCTACATGCGGCTCGAACCTTGTGCATGTTTGGTATCACATATCTGTGTGAGAAGCTCTTCTCAGTGATAAAGACTAACAAAACAGCACACAGGAGTCGCCTCACTGATGAGCACCTGCAGTCCATCCTGAGAATCTCCACAACACAGAACCTCACACCAAACATAAACGAACTTGTTGCCAAAAAAAGATGCCAGGCGTCCAGCTCTAAAATGACATATGAGCAAAGACAACTGAATGATTTGATTTGTTATTGCTGAAAGGAACACATTTTATTTATATTTCCAGGTTTTGTTATGCAGCATGTTCATATTTGAATTTGTATAATTTTGACAGGATATATTTTTATGGAGAGCAAAATCTTTTGGGATATTTAAAATCTAAGTTTATTTTTTATATAAAATTACATAAGAGTAAAGAAATTTGAATGTTTGTTCTTTTAAAGTTTACTTTATTTCTAACTTGTATAATTTAGACAGCATATATTTTTATGGAGAGCAAAATATTATAAGTTGTTTAAGGTTTGAGTTGATTTATTCAGGAATAATATTCCTGTCTGTTTTTACCATTCCTACCAAAGATATTTCTGTCGACTAAATAAAAATTCCTTCTATTTAAAATTTAAATAGAACTTGAACAAATACGATAGTTCATAATATCCACGCAGACTTGCACGTAAGAGCGGGAGTTATCCGTTTTAACAAGCAGCGTATTGCACTGATACGAAATAGCTGTGTGTGTATATATGTAGATATGTATGTATATGTATATATATGTTTATATATGTGTGTGTGTATGTATATATATATGTATTTGTGTGTATATATGTGTGTGTATGTATGTATGTGTGTATGTATACGTATGTGTATATATGTAGATATATATATGTATGTATATATGTGTGTGTGTATATATATGTGTATATGTATAGATATGTATATATATATGTTTGTGTGTGTGTGTAAATATATATATATTTATATATACATATATATATATATATATATATATATATATATATATGACAGCAACACTCATCACTCACAACAGTGACAAAACAATTACATTGACAATCATGTTACGTTATTTTCAAAATGTTTCCTTTTCTTTTTCATTCCTTCTTTAACACACTACTTCTCCGCTGCGAAGCGCGGGTATTTTGCTAGTAGTTCATATTCAGAAGACACTCTTCTATATTAGGAAGTAGCATGTGAGTCTGGGATGACAATTGTTTTCCTTTAGGGGGCGCTAGCTCCCTGGTTGGAATAAGTTCTTTTTTAATTGTGGCATAACCTGGACCTAAACAGATATATTATAAAGAGGCGATATCCCTCCCATAGTGATCCAGTGGTAAGAAGTCACATAAGAGAAAATAACTTGGGTTTTTTTAATGATGATTTATGTGGCATAACAGACAGGAAGCCATGACAAGGCCTTTGTGTAGAGTCTGCCAGTTTCGTCACTGCACTGAAAGGATTTTCAGGATCGGATGATGTTATCTCCCATTCGTCCATCTGCTTCAAAGGTGTGCCGGGCAATGTTCCAAGATTGTATACCCTTTCTCCATGTGCAAGCCCCTACTTACGTAAATCATGCCATTCTAAACAAGGAAAAGAAGATCCAATATCATGCTGACTCTTTCACACAGAAATATACAATGCCCATTTTTGTAGTTGTCCGTTTCTTGTCTTCTAATGCTTGCCTAGCAGTTTTAAATGATGAGCCCCTGTGTGCTAAATCTGGCCTTGTGTTAGCTGTACATGTGAGTGGATTTATAGAATATTTTTTGTACAGAGCACAGTATCATATTAAACTTGTATACTTACTACACAATACATATGCAAAAACGTGCTTAACATGAGGCAGGGAGCAAGGTGTGTGTTTCAGCTTTGGTGCTATTATGTCATGTTCTGTCCAAGACAGAAAATTTCTGTTTCAAGCAGAAACCTAATTATTTCACCTGTTCCTGTTTAATATAATCCTTGCCTAACCGTAAGACTGAGGAGCCACACACACAACCAGAGGAGAGGTGCACTTTCATAGCTAATGAAGAATAGAATGATTTTCTGAACCAAGCAATAAATTGAACCCTGTCAAAAATAATTAAACAAAAAAAAAAAGACACCACCAATATCTCACTCTTTGTCTTGGCTTTAGGGACTTTCTTAAGCTTATCAAATTAAAAAAAGTGTGGAAACTCTATTAGTTATAGCATAAATAAGAGCACAATCATCTGAATTTGACAGGCCAGCTATCAAATGTACAATGATTTCAAAGATCTATTCGACACAGACAACATTTGAAGAAAACCTACTTTACAATCAAGTGTAAATAATCTTACATTTATTACAAACCTCACAAGCCTTGACATAATGCATACTTTTACAAGCCATAGCACAAATGAGTGTAATTAAGGTCCTTCGCTCTTACAATAACAGGGTGACCACCAGACAAAAAATAAAAGTCATACCCTCAAGGCCGGCAAGTTCAGTAGAAACATCCAAAGCCTAGAGGTTTTTTTTTTTTTGGGGAATGGCTCATCAGTTTGAGTTTCAATGAAGTACTGGACTGGTTACATTAATGCAGAAGCCAGGAGTATAGTGGTTTCCCTTTCATGGTTATCCACTACCATACCATATTGTCCATAACCACAATAAGCTCATCTTCTGATGAAATAAACCTCAGGCATTAAATCACATTATGTTGCCTGGACAATGTGTTGTTTTTTTTCTTTTTCCCTGGAAGGTATGAATTCACAAAATTAAAGCAGCTTAAAAATAAAGCTTAACAGACTTAAACTGCTTAGGCTAGTTTTTTATTTTAAATAAGACAAATCCTTATGATTAGAAAAAATGACAAAGGGGCTTTTTGATCCCTTTAACCAGTGGCACCACTCTAGTAATGCCAATTTGATTTAAAAATCCTTTTTAGAGAGTTAAAATATTTTCAGAGGTATACACTTTTGAGTTTATAGACAGTTGGCATCAACCATGAGATCTGTTGCATTTATTTAAATAACAACAGGAAGTCTGCACTTGGGTAACACAGAATAGGAGATTGTAGTGAAAAAGGAAGTCATTATTTTAGCCTCCACTGTCCAATACAATTTATATTTACATTTTATAATGAAAGCTGTGACAGATTCTACAAAGATTTTTTTACAAGCCAACATAACAGTACTAGACTCTATACATTTTTTCTCCTATTTTACAGACATAGAACCAACTTTACTTGAAACCATTAACACTTTTTCAAGTGTTAGAATTTAAAAATCTTTGCACCTGTTTTCTTGTCATAGATACAGAGCAATTTAACTATACTTACAAGTGATCCCAAAAATTCCTGCAATTACAAATAAAAAAAAATATTATGAAAACTTACAGCGATTACTTTTTAGTCACATTTGAAATTCTCTCCTGGAGATAAAATACACCTGTCCCATCGTTCCTCCCATCTCTCCCTGTATTCATCCTTTGTTACTGTTTCTAGTGCTTCGGGTAGTTTTTCCTGATTTCCAACACAGTTGCAAATCTTCTTCCCTTAATTTTCAATTTTAATTTCAGGATCAAAAATAAGTGCATACAGGGCTCTTTACTCTTAATGTGGTGTCTGCAAATGAGTTGTCATGCGGCAAAATGCAGTTTTGCATGCACCATTGCTCCAGACATTTTTTTCCTGATGCTTTCCCATAGACACCTCACCAGTTCAGTGTAATGTCACTGATTATCAGTCTATTGACCTTCCATTCCATTGGTTGATTGCAGTTCCACTCTCAATCAAGCCTTACCCAACATCCCCCTGCAAAACCACACAATTCTCTTTTTTATATTTCAGTAGACAGAAGCAGCATGTGCCATTGCTTGGGTATTTAATGTTAAGCTGTGGTCGTTTTTTGTCTGTTAGTCTGGCTTCAGTCTGTTCGGATGTTTGACTTAAACTGAGCCTGCTGGTGGCACTGGTGTGCAAACTGAAGCACACAAGAGAAAAAAAAAACACTGGGATCCCCCAGGGTCAAAAGTTTGGGTTCTAAAGTAGTAGTCTATCTTATCCGTATGGTCCTAGAGAGCAACTATGTCAAATCTGGCTCAGATAGTCAAAGGTTGTATATGGAACATAAAAACAGAGAGGCATTTTATTTTATATGTATTTATATTTTACTGTGTTCTTTACATTATTGACCTCTCTCCCTTTGTGGTAACATTTTACACCTGTGGAGCATGGTCTCCTGTAATCCATTTCATTACTGCTGCAACTGCCATTTTTGCTGAGAGTCATTCGACTTCTTAAGGGCAAGGTCCATGCCAAGGGTGAGGGCCCACAGGGGCAGGTCCACTAGAGTAACCTGTAATTACCTAAATATACAGTAAAATGCTGTTTGGAGAAAAATGTAAAACATGTATCTTCCTGGACAGCAGTGAACAACGATTTTCATCACAACTGTTGCAGTAGTTTAGTTCTCACATTCTGGTGAGGTCAGTGGTTTGAAGGATATGTTTGGTATTTCTCAAGTTGTTGTTTTTCCTAATCTTGGTATACATTCATTTGCCACAGGAAATTGTGTCCTTAAATAATGCACTTTTTAATATTTTTTTTAAAAATACCATACTTGTGCAGTTCATTGAGTATTTATTGCATATGTACAGATTTGCAGGTCTCTGGTCTATACCAAGTGCTAGTAGAATGGTGTATAACCTAAAAAAAAATTGAATGAAGCTGAGTAGGCTATGTAGACACAGTGATAGTATTTAAGATAAGGTTGGACTTGTACTTGCTTTGAAAGTAAGATAGAGTTGCTGGGTACATTTAAAGGTAGTTTTGCCTCATTTTCTTCTTCTGTGAGCGCCTGTACAGTTGACAACCACAATTGTTAACAACCACACTCATAGGTTGATTTCTGTTACAACAACGAAAAGCCATGACCATTGCTGGATAGATGCTTTGAATCAAACATTTTATCTAGTAAAGGCATTAAACAAAAACTGGATGACTGCTAACATCATCATCTAAAAAGTAAAAAATGTTGTCCTCTGTGCTTTAGTTGGGCATGAGCTGGTCAGATTATAATTCTGGCAAATCACCAGAAAATATACTAGCCCCCAAACTAATAACTGCTCTGTAAAACTGTGTTAGTAAGATGTCAGTAGATGGCTCTCTCAGCGTACTGACTATGAGTAAAAAGCACTTAATGTAAGAGAGGTGGCCTAAATCAGTCAATGTATATCTGCAGGAGTCCTATGGGTCATATGGGATGTAATTTTAATGTTGCATATAAGAACAAAGTGGACTCTGCATGAGGGAAGAATGAAATCTTTAGAAATATGACAAAAATGTAATTAAAAATCAAGAACAGGCAGTCCTCTGCTTCAGAGTACTTGAAAAATAGTTAAAACCTTTTATCAATCACAGTGCCAAGAGCAGTCTTGTGACCCCTACCCTGCACCTCACATAGCAGCATGACGCAGCATGGGAGCAAGCACTGAGGAAGGAAAACAATAAGCGGCAATCAACATCTGATCTGTGGTTTGAAAGCAATCATTGACTTTTCTTTTTTTGTAGGAAGCGGGCAACATTTCTTAGCTATAAACGAAGATGTGCATTGTATGTTGAATCAACCTGAGCTTGTCTGCTTGCAAAGTGACCATGACTGATGTCATGTAAATTAGGGCTGTATTTTTTACAAGATCTTTTGCAGGTTGCATATATAGTTAAAGCAAGCCAATCAACTAGCAGATATAACGACAGTCATAGAATTTGTTTGGTGATCCAACCTCATGCACCGTGTCACCTATAAGGTGCCATGTGCAACAGTGCTATGCTATGTCTGCATACTTCAATGATGATTTAGACACATGCACATACAATACTAATATCTTTTTATTGGATATCTTGATCCACCTAAAATAGTTCTGATGTAATGGACTGTCATGAAAATGCTGAGAGTATCTCATCATCCCATATATAGGGGATTTGCTTTTTTTTTTTTTTACAATTTAGAAAAGATGGTCTTACATGGCTATTCCAACCTATTATGTCAGCTATAGTTGTTATTGAACAGATTTACTTTCAAAGTGCAGTTACATTAATCTACTGTATTGTAAATCATAATGAGGGTTAATTTCTGTGCTAATATATGATTAATTTATTACTAAACAAAATAATCAACTAACTGTAAAGTGCAATCATTTTACCTATACACAAATCAAATAGAATAAAGAAGAATTTTACAATATGCAGTAAAGTGCTTAGTTACTCAACTCTTATGACTGTGCCTTGAGATGCATATAAAAGTACAATAACGGAACAGCGAAAACAGATCGAGTATATTGTTTGGATTTAAATTTTAAGTTGGAGACTTATAGATCGTATAATTCGTGTTGCGATCAGGGAAAAAAAAAAAGTAGTGTTTCTTCCCAATGAAGAGGCGTATCTGCGAGAATTAAAAGATGTGTTGTTTGGTGCAATCCCGTGAGAGAATTCATTTCTCATTTGTGTAAATGCTATTGTCGGACACATTTCTTGTAAAGAGAAAGAAATGATATTCACTCACGGGCAGTTATACATTGTGTTGTCATGATGTAATTCCAAACATGGAATGAAAATTCAATGCGATATTGATAAAAAAGTAAAAGCGAAAAGAGATTGAATATATGGACATAGGTGATATGACAGAAGTGTGATGGATGAGATGCAGATCACGCGGCATGGCAACAGCAGCTGCTGATCGAACAAAGAGGAGGTAAAAAAAAAACTGTATTTGTTTCTTTGTTTCCCATTAGGAGGGGGTTCTGGAGGAGCGACTGCGTCTCCTTGGGGTGCGTTCAGCCCCCCTCTTCACAACGCGAGTGTCAGAGATGTGAAGTGGCTGGTGCGTATAAATAAATAATAAATAAATAGATGGCATAATGAAAACAACTTAATTTGAGAGAGTTAACAGTAGGGCATCATGTATTTCTAGACACTTTTCTTATTTAATATACAGATGTACTGTGGGGAAAAGCTCCTCCTTAGTCTCTCTGAACTGGACTTTAGATAGTGATAGCTTTTACCTCACTGCACCACAGAAAAAAGCAGTTGTTGGGATGACTGGTGTCACAGATCATTTTTCTTGCCCTGGCATGACATTGCTTTTTGTAGATGTCCTGGAGTCTGTGATGCATTCAGCTGACCATACCACCTTCTGTAGAGCCTTGCGGTCCAGCTGAATGCTGTTGCCAAACTAGGCGGTGATACTTCTGTCAGAATACTTTCGATGGTGGATGTTTAGAAGTTCTTTAGTATCTGAGAGGGTAGCCTGAAATCCCTGAGGCGTCTGAGCTGGTACAGACATTGTCGTGCCTGCTTCACGATGGTGTTGATGTGCCTGGACCAGGTAAGATCTGAATCTGTCCTCCCTCTTTACTTGTGTGCTGTTAATACTGTGGGGGTGGTAGTACTTCTGACTGTTTCCTTCAAAAGTCCACAATCAGCTTCTTTGTCTTGCTGACATTCAGTAAAAGGCTGTTGGTCTAATACCAGTGTGACAGACTCTCCGCTTAATTCAGGTAAGCCTGCCCATTGTTGTTAGATAACAGGCGTACCACAGTTGTGTCATCAGCAAACTTGACAATGATGTTAGAGTCATGTACGATTGCACAGTCATGCAAGTACTGCAGATGGAGTACACCAGTAGACTCAGAACACAGCCCCATGGAGCTGTTGTGTTGAGAGTGAGGGATGACTGGAAATCATACTTAGATTTTAGTAAATGTATGACTCTAATGGTCATTTTATTACTAAACAAATACAAAACAAAAAATGTACGGTATATTAAAATTTGAATATTAAATGTCCTTTGCATATAAACTAAAACGTCAGTACATCAGTACAAGTATTAAGCTGTGCAACGTAAAATAGCATTTATCGTACAGGTAATGGAAGAATTTCAAGTTTAGTCTCCACTTCTCACTGTGTGAGCCAGGACAAGTCAGTTAACTTGCATGCATAACAACTGTCTGCTAGTAAATGAGCAACTAGTTTTTGTTTGACTTCTTATTTGGATATGAGTATGTTAATCCTGAAATACAAGATAAGTAGGTTTAATAATCTTCAAGTTCTGATCAAAATTTTACCTTATGAAATATATAATTAGTTGTAAATCAAGTGAAAAGGAATATAATGTTTGATGAAAATGACATGTCTTTTCATTTGATCCATAGTTTAATTCTAACCTACATTACACATATCATTAGTAGGACTTTGACATATCTTTAAAGGATTATGTTTTTAGCTGTCATTAGACTATCTCAAAGTAATAATAAGTGTGAAAGAAATACTAATAATATATCAGACAAATCATTGTTAACTTATTCTTTTGCCTGTGATTTATAGTCTCAGAAATTCTAGGGAAAAATAACAGCCATGTATAGTGCTGTCTAATTTGAATGTTCAATAGTTCATAGCCACCTCCACAACCCCAATGATTGCAAAATAAAAATGTTAAATTGATTGCATACAATTAAATAGCAAATTTATTATATTAGGGAAATTCAGAAGAGCTAAGGATTATAAGGAATAAGATAAGGAATGTAGAGTGGTTCCAGTTTTTTGAAGTTAGGAAAAGTAATGCATTCATACATTAATCACTTTTAAAATGTGCACCGTTGTAGTAAAAATTGTGCAATCTAATTTACAAAAAATAAAATGTATATTAAAAATTAAACAATTATAATTTGCATCAGTATATGAAACAAGCTACTTCATCAATATTCAAAAAAGATTAATCAAGAAATTAACTGACATCAAGTAAACTGAAACATAGATTTATGAGGAAGCAGTTGGGCAGAAACAAACAAGCCACTAAGCATAGCTGGACTGGAGCTACTGGATGGTCATTGATCTGAAATGGGAATGGTCCCATAAACACTGGAAGTATGCCAATAAGAAGTGCCAGGAACAAAAAGACCACCACTGGAAAGGAGGTATGCATTAAGTGAGAAGTGCTTCAAGGCTGTCTCTAACTATGCTAAATGCTTCAACAGGGGTTTATCCAAACACTCCGTCCAGTTCTCCTAACAAAAGGCTAATTAATCTCTTTATAAAAGCCGCATGTAAAGCTAAATACTTTACACAAGACTCCCATATTAATCATATAAACGTTACATACAGCTACTGAATAGCAGTACTGCATTTAAATTTACTGCTAAACTACATCAGAAATGGGTAAGCAAGTCATACAAAATATTAAGTAATCATATACTTGTTTCCAATAACAACTAATCATTTGTAGTAAAATAATAAATATTTTTGATGCTTTTTACAGCAAGAAAAGTGTCATGATTTAAGTGAAGTACAGTTCCTGAAGGGTGGCCCTTTCATCAGAAATGCAGAAACTATAACATGCAGGTTTTTCCATTAAAAACATTAGGATCTAGAACAAGGGTAACTATCACATTTTTTTCCATTTCATGCTAAAACATTAGCATCACTTACCATTTCAATGGAAGTGTGATGAAGATCATGGAAAAATCTGAAAAATTATCAACACTCCATTTATTTCAGTCATTGATTATAGAAAACATCTGTAACAGAGAGACAATTGTGGTTACACAAAGATTGCATGCTACTTGATATTACACAAGTCAGCACTGGCAGCGGTATTTGGTAAAATTATTAAGAGAATTAAATATCACTCCAAGCTGATTTAAAAATGCTGTGAATCACAACTGAGAACTATTTCATCATACTATAAACTTGAATAAATGTCTACCAACAAGAAACAGTAAAAGTTACTAACTCATTTTATTCAATCAAAAACACCATCATCACTCAGCATATACTACACAAAATGGTTTGCAGCACTTCATTCTGTTTCGTTATGGCTTAGCTTCATTCCACAATCTGCCTTTTTCATTTCTTCATTTATTTTTCATTTTCCATGCACATGGCACAGCACAGAAAGGTTTTGTGATTTTAGTAATAACATGCAGATTCAAAATAGTTTTGCCTCTTTAGAAAATCAAATTACCGGAACACCTGACCAACGCACACCCCACTGCCACTCTCTGGGTTTTGATAAATATAACAACACAGAATACCAAATAAAAAAAAGCCCCCATGAGTTCTGCAGTTCATCGTTTAAGTTAGGTAAAAAACATATAAGTTCACCTAAAGTGGCAACACGGCATTTCAATGTGGAGAAATAAGTACAGAAATACACAGCCTGACCAAGCTTCCATATGGAAAAATAACAAAATGGCCCACAGTGAACAGAGTAGGCTGCAGATGAAAAGAACAAGGCTAGAAGGCTGCACATTCACTATGTTTTATACATATACCATGCCTGACTGTGTATGAAAACACAGCACTAAACAGTCATGTTTTCTGACTATTAGTCAGCTTGATAGTGAAACACATGAATGATAGTACCATGACTGAAGCCAAAAGTACCATTTAAGTATGATGATTTAAGTATGCATCTGCTATCAAGCCATTATGTTTATATGTGATTTAATATGTGCTGAAAAAGTGAAATGTATGCATCTGCATCAATACACATAGTAGCATGGGTGACAAATGGAATGCTCAAATCATATTTTTTGTATACAATGCATACACAAATCTTTACTTAATGCTGTGTATGTGTACTGAACCACATACAGTCACAATGGTTTGATGGCAGGCGTGTACTTATATCATTTTTATTTCTCTGAATGGTGCCTAATAGCATGCTGACAGCTTTGTCATTATATCAGACACATTTTTTTGCACAATTACATCACTTCAAGCCATAGCAGAACTTAAACATTCAGCTGCCACCTGATGCAATGTCAATGCCACTTTACTCACTACATGTCAAGCAAATCCAACAAGTCAGAAATACATTTTTCAGATAGACACTGATTTAAACAGAAAAGATCATTTTAAAGCTATTTCTTAATTGGAGAACAAGCCCACACTAAAACTGGAGAAAGTCTGAGAATGTAGTAATGCGACTGGTTGAGCCTTTCATGGGCTAAGGGGGAAATGTCATAACTGGCAATATTTGCAAATAAATTTCAATGGCAAAGAAGCTACTTGCCAAAAAGACAAATGCTTCACAGTACTGTGGCCCCTGGATTCTCCACCACTAGACAGGTGATGATAAAGGTGGCAGCCACCAGGAAAGTGCAAATGAAATACCAGGTGGGAGAATGCAAACACAAAAAAACAAAGAAGTGCATAAAGGCCCACCATGTTGTATTTGCAACTGCTCACAAAAGACCAATTGAATTTGTGATCACTGCTGATACCGACTGCTTTATGATAAGACAAGTTGATGCTTGATGTTTACATACATATATTGTAGGCATAACTTTAAATTTTATACTATTTATGCAAAAAAATATTAGTTTCTACTTCATTGTTTCATTTTATGTGCCCAGCAGAAAGAAGATTATTGTTTTGCTTTTCATGGATAAATATTGGAATGGTTTTAGCGTGCAGCAGTGTAATTCTGGAAACGTTTTCTAAACTGAAAATATATGCTGACTTTTAAGTAAAAATAAATGCAAACAAAATACTGTGCGTTTTGTGGGAAGGTGGAATGCTGAGCTAATGGGCTGTGAGTAAAAACAAAAAGATACAGATGCCAGATGGTGTTGTGTCAACAGTTAAGAGCCTAAAAAAGGAAGTTCTAGTGTTATAGGAGATATTACTTACATATGGATTACACAAAAATTGTCTTGTTATGTGTATCTAGTGCCATGAAGCAGAATGACAATGCAAATGAAATTCTTACTTGTCTGTCCCACACACACTAGTGACAGTATTAAAATACAAACAACAGTCAATGAATACAAATATAGAAAGTGAATGTAAAACACCATACAACAGCACTATTTAATTACAAATTCAGTTGGGCCAGATTTTCAAACTTACTTTTTATACCACGTTTTTATAAAAATGAAGTAATTTAGTAACAATAATCAAACACTAAAGTATGTGGTTAAAAATGAAGTGTAGAGCTTTGAACACAGATTTAAGTATTGCATGACGACAGAGTGACACCAGTGATCACAACTTCACTATGGCTTCACTAAACAGTTCCACGGCGTACACCAGTTTCACATGCATAACAGTAAAACAATATAGGAATAGAACATCAAGCAGTATCCAAGTGAAAAAAATTCATAATTGTTTCTTCTCCCATAACTAGCCACTGATTCTTTTAAACCAATATTGTTTTGAAAAAAACACTCCCATGAGTATGTTACTGGTACAGTTAAATAAAAATGAATTGCTATGTTTGCATATGAAAGCGATACTGATTTGAAGGTTCTTTTACGAGTCAAATGAACTAAGTCAACTTGTTCCATTTTTACAAACTGTTTACATTGTATATCAATTAAATAGTTCTGTGACAAGTTTATTAATAACAGCACTGAAAATGTCAATTACACACGTGTCTGCCAGACATTGTAATTAAACAATTGAGCACTGCACCATAATAACCTGCCAGTTTGGGAATTTGTTTGAATAAATCCAACTCACCTTTCCTTACTGAGCAAAGCAAATATAAAGTGTACCTATTTCAAGATGAGCACTCACACTTAAAGACCCAAACTGTCATTTCAGCAGAAGGTTTTTTGTTTTAAATTGTTGAAAACTTGTTCTTCTACTTCCGTAATGCAATCTACATACAAATTTGTTTCAGCAACAAGAACATGTGGAAAAATTGTCACCTGAATGAAACAAATCCCCTCGTGTTTTATTTTTTTAATACCAACTTTTACTGTTGAAAAGCTCAGTAATTTACAAACTATAGATTTTATTTCAAAACGTTGGTATGTTGCTACTTACTGGAGAGACCAGACATTCAAGAGTTCATGTATCAAGCAAAAGAAATATCTCAGTGATAGATAGAGATTGCAGTTCCATATTAAAGGAAACAATTGAGAGATCTTTCTTTCTTTCTAGGAGACAGATAATTTATAACAATGTTTGTGATGTAATACATGAGCAAGTGCTTGCACAGTTGTGAAAGCACACCAGAGATGTTTCAGTATACCCTCTGGAGACGTTGCAACTGATGTGCAACAACACGGCTGGAAAGCTAAGGTCCAACCCGTCGAGTTAGGCTGCAGAGGGTTTATTGCCACGTCAACATCAAGGCTACTCTGGGAGTTGGCAGTGTGAGGAGAAGCTTACCGGCAAGCACTAAAGGACCTCTCCAGAGCTACTGACAAGGGCAGTCAGTGGCTCTGGCTCAAGAGGAAGAACTCCAGCTGGGCCTAAACTGGGTAGATGGTGTCTTGGGGGTGAGCCCGGGACGCCAGGAATCATTGCTGAATCCTTTGGAGATGTCGTGGGCCTATCAGTGAAACGTTTAGGAAGGGGGGTGCCCACTTGATAACCTAGAAAGGTGCCATCACTCATTTGACAATTCCACAGAATCTGAGCTGAAGGTCTCATGTATGCAATTAGAGATATAAACACCTAGTCCTATGAAACAGAAGATACCTGTAGTGTACTTGATGCATGTCAGTTAAAATTTAAAAGAAGGCAAAGGGAAGGACTCAACACCTTCTAACCAAAACAATAAGATATAGTATTTAATTAGCTTAGCTATTCTGATAACAACCATGTCTTCAGTTTCACATTACAGTATCAGCATCTAGAATTCCAGCCACCAGAAAGCTGTTGACGTGTGCTGAAAATGATCAAACAGAATTAAATATTGAATCGTATACTCAAGAACTCAGGTGAGATTCAAGGGCAACTAGAAATGTAGCAGTTATGTACTTGAAGTGAAATCTTTGACAGTTTTTAACAGTGCCTGGATGCAATATTTAAAAAATGTACCACCAATTTTGATGAACCAACTGTTCTCTTCTGTAAAACATTTGAGTTACATTCTCAACTCAAATTACCTTTAGCACCCAACAGTATACCAGCAAGGAATTATTACACCATTAACTTTTACAAGGTACTAGAAGGCGAAGTGCCAGGGAAGGTATCTACCGAGTATGTAGAGTACTCACTGAAATAAAAAATAAATCACTCACTAGTTGTTCAGTGACAGAAGGCTGACAATCTAAATAAAAAGGCAAATTCCTTTAGAAGTGCTAGGTCTGCTTCCCCATTGATTTCCCGTAACTGTAGCGTAGATTGCTAACAGAACTGGTTCTGTATCTAAGGTTGTCTATACCTCAACAAAACTCATAATTGATGCCATGGATTAATGTTCTCTTCCACGAGACATTCTAGACTGGAAGAAGTTTCCCTTTCCATAGCTCTGCTTGTCCTAATTCAAATATATAATTTCTTCCCTGTTACATTGTGAGTTAGTGTGTCCATTGTTACAATTTAAGATTGACCTTAGAATTTGTAACTTCTGTAGATCCAATCTTATTTTAAAAGTTAAACCAGTTAGTCAGATTACATGAAGGAAAAAAGATGCTAAATGACTAGTAAGAAGTCTTTGGCAAGAGATATTCTACTGCTAAACTGCTTCTGATGTCTGGTTGATGTCAGTCCCACGTTTTTCTCAGACACCATTATAACTGGAGTATTTAATATGTTGTAAGAATAAGACACTTTAGAAGAAAGAATACGAGTTGGGGAATTGTCCCCGTATAATGGCCAGCAATCTTGTTGAAAACACTATTGCAAAATGTGATCAAAAGCATTAAAAATTGATGATACAGACAGATTAAATGGTGGTATTTAAACAAAATGGCAACCGGAAGGAAGTAGTGGTGGATATGACGTTATAACTTTGGGACCAGAAATGACTTAATCAAAAAGGGAGACTGGAAGTGATGCCATCAGATGTGACGTAGTCGGAAGTGACATCATCAAATGGTACCCCGGAAGTGACATCGTCAGCTGGAGTCGGAAGCGGAAATCATGTATGGGAGGAGGAGACATTTTGGAAACCCAGTGAATGTGTTGTTTTATTATTATTTTTCTTCTTGAATTCTAATGGAAAAAGGAGAGAGGCGTTAATACCCGTAACAACCCCTTTGTCTCGTGCACTTTCACTCACGTCTGGGCTTGTTGGCTGCCTCCTAAGTGCACGTGTGTGACAATGTTTAATTGATCCTAAAACCAATTATTTCATTATAGGGTCCCTTGGAACGAAGGTGTTTTCCTGTAACAGCACACACAATTCATTAACCATCCTGGGATGAAAATTGTACTGCAAGTTCTCATATTCCATACATAACATGATCTCTTTACTTCAAATGACATTAAACAACAGGTGAAATCACAATATAGTAAATACTGTGCACAACAGAAAAGTACAGTTAATTTACAGAAGCACTGTTACCAACACATTCACATAAATTGTACTGACCTGAAGTTTGGAGCCTCTGCTGTTTCACTGTTGAGAAAATTACTTTTCCTAACTTGCAATACTTCTCTCTCTAAGGATGTGTGCAGTGTTCCTACAGAGAACACGAAAGCTGCAATATTTTTGTCATATTTTTTATTGTATAAAAGAAAAAACAACACAAGAGAGAAATAAAAGGCCACATAGGTAAAATAAATACACTGTTGTTGATTGCCTATAGTAGATTTGTCCTGTTATTTGGTTGACATAATTTTTTTCAACTTTCACTTCTCACTGTCTTAGTATACTAACCTCCCTATCTCCCTTCTATGGAGCGTTAAACTCACCTCACATCCTAACCTTATACACACACTGAGTGCCTGCAGGGATCAACCACTTATACCCAGCGTTGGGGGTTTTCTCTCACATCAGTCTTCTAAACTGCTGTCGAAAGCAATTGTACCCCAAATTAAGCTCACTTTATGATATCCACTGGCTTAATGCCATAATCCTGGCTTCCTAAGAGTCAAGCATGACATCATCTTACAGCAGTGCCTTCTTATAATCTCCTTCTGGTATACTTTTTAAAATTGCAAAGATCACTACCAATCTGTAATCCCACTTACCCAAAGCTGGGGCAGCACGGTGGCGTAGTGGTAGCACAGCTGTTTTGCAGTAAGGAGACCAGGGTTTGCCTCCCTGTGTGGAGTTTGCATGTTCTCCCTGCGTTAGTGTGGGTTTTCTCCCGGTGCTCTGGCTTCCTCCCACAGTCCAAAGACATGTAGGTTAGGTGGTTGGGCAATACTAAATTGAAGAATGTGGCTGGGGTACGTCTGTGTGTTCACCCTGCGATGGATTGGCACCTTGTCCAAGGTTTGTTCCTGCCTCACTCATTTTTTCTATCTGGGATAGGCTCCAGTCCTCCAACCCAAGACCTTCTTCAGGAATAAGTTGGTTAGAAAATGACTGATTTACTCACAGCTACTTTCGAACTGGTTTCCAATCACCAATGTGGATGCCCTTCATTTTACTTTATATTTCTCTGTTCTTCACTCTTAATTTGTCTATTTTGCTACAGAATATTGCTTGCTAGCTGGACCACTGTGGATTTACTTATAAAACATTATTATTCTATACCCTATATAATTTACATCAAGAATTAACTCCTGCAAGCTGCCTAAACAGAGTACCTTACACTCAAACCAGTGTAACTGAAAATTAAGGTGAATGAGGCAAAACCTCCACCTATATGTAAAGGAATTATAATTGTATGTCCTGACCTTGAGTATAATGCCACATCCATAACTCAACAAAGTAAGCTGAAAATTATTAAACACGCCATCCCCATCCCCCAAGCAAAAACAAACCTGTCACCAGAAACAAGCTGTTGATGAATAGGGATGCTGATTTAGTCATATCAGAAAAAACATTTTCTCATTCCTTGCTTTTGAATGACAGATATCTGCTGACAACAAAACTATAGTAAGCTCCATTCTTGTCAGTTAAAACATAAGAAGGCGGAATTGTGTTTGGTTAAGGAACACAAACATTGGAACACTGGTAAAATATTGTCTTTTCTAATTAATCCTTGCTACCACTGACATGATTGGGAAATTAAAAAAAAATTGTTTCGATGTATCCATCCTCTGAGGTGTGAACTATATACACTGTAGGCTGATGATGGGGTGAAATAGTGTAGAATGTATCATTTAATGGCACAAATTGTGTATCTTTAAAGTCTGGGTAATACAAGGAACATGAACATCATTACTGAAAAGGCATTTGGTAGATAAATACTTTCTTTGAAAAAAAAGTGGAACTTGCATTGTCACAGCAGTCTGTACATATTAACAGCAGTCAGATATACATAAATTCTACAGAGAATATACCTCCTCATATTACTATGTAGACTTAATGTTCATAAGCTATTAAACATTATAACAGAATACATCGCCTAGCCAGAAAATGTTTTGTAAACATACATTTCATAAAGCCTCTGGTAGCTCTCTTTTTACATCCATAGAATTAGCCCTGTGCTCAGCACATTAGCCAAAATATCATGTGGATGGTGAGACACATTGTTAATGATAGCCAGCAGCTGAACAAACATCTGCTCCTTCCTGCAGAGTCCAGGCTAGTCCCTTTAACAGAGATGGCCTCTCTGAATTACCTGGCAGGTATGTTGAAAACTCATGTTTTCATGCTACTGCCACTTCACATCACTGTGTAATAGATTCATGCTATGACCACCAACTTGAAGAATATCTGAAGAAAAAATTAAGCCTCCTAAAGAAGTCTAGTCAAATTTGAAAGTCCTGGTACACAGGCTTAGTTTCTGAAGACCAGTTTATATTCTTGTCCAGGTGCACTCCCTATTACTGTTGTAACTATCCACCTTTCAGACTTCTATATTATTTCTCCTAAACACCAGTTATACATCCTATGACTGCAGTGACCTCCTGAATTCAGCATATATCAAGAGGGTATCTGAAGTAGGGTGTGATTGGATAAACAAGAAGGAACGTAGAAGAGATTAAAGGGGTGGTGCCATGGAGAATGTGTTGCTGACCACCCTTTTTGTTACATGGTTCTTAAACCTCATATATTTTGGTCTGCCTCTCAAGTGTTCAGTAATGCTAGACACTAAGGGGTCATCTATGTGCATTGACATTTCAAGAGTAAGATGTTAAAGGAGACAGAGAAGTTACAAAACATGATCTGCCAGATGCAGATAACAGAAGATCCTACACAGCAAACAAATAATGGAACTGTCCACCCCAAATGTGCTTACTGTTTACACCAGTGGTCTATGTTGAGTGAATACAACTCTTTGAAGGCTTTTCCTCATATATGAGGATGAAGTTAGAGGTTTATAATGATTTGGTTTGCCATGGTTACATTTATTTGGCACTGGGACAAAGCAGGATGTCTTGTCAGCAAAGGGGCCTTTTTCAGGCAGGAACTCAGAGTGAATATGTGCAAAAGACCTCTATATAGTCCACTGAATATTATTCTCTGTTCAACCCCATATATCTCTCACATTATTTGGTTGAATTTTGCCCTCTGTTTTTCTCCTGTAAAAATTTTTGAACTCCCTAATGGTCTCCTTCTCCCTTTAACTCCTTGCTTTAAAGGATTTTTTTTATTTTCAATATGCCCTCTAATCAAGGTAGCCCAAGTGATTGAGCTTTTTCAGCATGTTGATGCTCACTGCCACCAAGGTAGGAAAGTCTTGGTAATGTTCCAGCAATGTGACAGCAAATTCAGCTAAATGCACTAGATTTCTCATTCACCCGTAAATAAAGACTGTTCTTAGGGCAAATAACTGTCTGTTTCAGCATATTCTGTAAAAGACGCTCTGATATTCATCTTCTGCACAAATGCACAAGCAATAAATATGACTACTGTAATATACCTGTGGGAACCCAAAACCAGAGAGGTCAAGCTTGTCCTAATTTCAAAGCCTCATTATACGTTTCCTTGTGAATACTAATGCAGTTGGAGAAAGCCACAATGTACAAAGTGACTCTGTGAATTTTAAGTCAGTTATGTTTTCTTTATTTTTTTAAACTGTCCTTTCCAAATTAAATTATGAATTTCTTATATTTTTGCCTCCTTAACTTTTCTGCACTCTCTATCGTAAACCATAAGGAAACAATGCTTTGTTTTCATTTTATATTACATTTCTATTAATTGGTTTTTAAAGCTATTGTTTTTGCTGTGAATTTTGCTATATAAAATAAAGATTGATTCATTCATTTTATATTATACATAAAGTACTATAGAGAATCGAAAATCAGGCTTTATTTTTTTCTTTTATAATGAATTAAAGTGCCAAAAATATGCTCCTCATCTGACAGGCAAGCTAATTAAAATTAGTAGGAAAAAGTTCAAATTTGCCTACAAATACACTATGTTCAACACTGCTGCTGTCACTTGTGATTAAATGTAAAATTTGCAGCTTTTTGTTGGCTAAGGGAAACAAAATGACTTTGTGTTGTAATTCTGTCAAAAAATCCACTTGAAATGGACCAGCAGTGCTGTCCTTTGACAGCAATGTCCTATTGAGGAGATGAGAACAATTTCCTTAACTCCGTTGCTGTACAGATCAATAAGAAACTGATAAGGCAGATGTTTCCTTCAGATACATGGCATAATGATGAGCTTTGACATATCATGATTCTGATTTTAATTACCTTGGGAAAGTAGCTTGAATCAGATAAATCTAAAAAAAAGTGCTGCATACAGAACAAGATGTCAGCCACCACTAACTGTCATGTTGAAATGTTCTATAAAAAAATAAAAAATATAGATTGGTTGTTATCACACAATATTGTGTCCTATGGGCAGAAAAGTAGATTTAAAATAAATAACTGAGTACAAAGTTCACATCACTCTTAAGGCCCAGAGGTTTAATTGTTAATAGCTTTTACCACAGGATCAATAATGAAAAATCCTGTTTAAACTGATTATTCCATTTTAAATTAACAAGCCTTGGGAGAGAGGCTTGTGTTAGTGGGATAACTGTTTTCTGCTGTTAACAAGATATTGCTACTATCTGTAGTACACATTGAATCAAATCATGAAAAATACAGGGCAGCTTTGTAACATGTTTAGTACAAAGCACAGTTTGTAGAAAGCAGAGACCATGGAAAAGGGGCTTTTTAAACCCAATTATTATTACTGTTTGGCGGACACACTCTATCCAAGGTGACTTACAGCATTTGAGATAAAAATGGTTGCATTTCTTGAAGCGCAGGCAGTTGAAGTGACTTGATCATGGTCTCACTGTGTCAGGATTTAAACCCACAACCTCAGGGTTTGAAGTCCAGTTACATGATACATCATTTGATGCATCAGTGATAGAACCTAGCATCACAGGGTGTATCTGGTCTTTCGAACTATCATACACATTTCATCCAGGTGACCTAACTGAGGTTGATCAGACCTCAGCCTGTGTCCAAGCGGCTTAGTACAGACTAGACGGCTCTCCTCCAAAGCCTTAACCACTATGCTACAACATCATTCCCTTTATCTCCTTTCTCTGATTGTACTTGTTAGGATTTTAGCACCAAGTAATGTTTTCTTTGGTGAAATAAATTGTTGCTGTTAAAATTCAAGTAATCTCTCTATTATATAAAAAAATCCTGGAACGAGTCGATATTTTTTAGCCTGGGACGAGACATGACTTTTTCAGAGAGATACTTTCAAATCCTGCGAGACGAGACTTTGTGGTAAGAGATTTAACCACACCCGGGGCCAGAAATAAAAGTCAAAGAGAAGATGACAAAGTAGAACGGCGTAAACAGGTTCAAAAACATTCAGAGCAGGTTACAGATAATGAAAGTACTAAAATTCGAAAGTCTCAAAAAAATTATAGTAAAGATTGCATTAGCACAAACAAACGGAAATTATTAATCGGTGAAATAACGGAACAGCAAAAACAGATCAAATATATAGTTTGGATTTAAATTTTAAGTCGGAGACTTGTAGATCATCTAATTCGTGTTGCCATCAGTGAAAAGTATGCTTCTTTCCAATGAAGAGGCATATCCGTGAGAATTAAAAGATTCGTTGTTTGGTGAAAGTGAAATCTACATATGTGAGCGGCAGAGATGCGAAGTGGCTGGCGTGTAGCACAGGCCTGGGGGTTGGCGAGCGAAGCGAGCAGTGGGCAAAGCCCCCAAGTAATAATAAAAATAATATTAATAATAATTCATTTCATTTACATATTGTTTTCTCGCTACTCAAAGCACTACACTGGGGAGCCACTTCAGCCATCCCCTACTGTGCAGCATACACCTAAATGATGCAATGGCATGCCATTCTGCGCCAGTATGCTCACCACACATTACCTGCTAGATGGTGAAGTGGTGAGAGAGAGAGACAATTAGAGATAGAGGATGATTAGTGGGCCAGAATGACTGCCTGTGGTGGGCAATTTTAGCCTGGACATTAAGATACACCCTACTCTTTACATAGGATTCCCAGGAATCTTTTATGACCCTAAAGAGTCAGGACTTCAGTGTTACGTCTCACCTAAAGGACGGTACCATTTTCACAGCACTGTTTTCCCTTCACTGCAGTCGGGCATTCAGATTCATATTTAGACAACAGGGTAGGCGCTCACTGCTGGCCTCACCAACACCTCTTCAAGCATCAACCCAAGATTTTCTTGGTTGGTCTCACATCCAAGTACTAGCCAGGCCCAAACATGCTTATCTTCAGCTGGATTACCTGTTTTCTGAAGCACATGTGGTTTGGCAGTTGAGAAAGTACACTCAGTATCAATGTTTTGAGTTTCCAGAATTTTAATTGTGTCAGTCTTTTTATGAAATCATTAGATGAGAAAAGGTGTTCCAATAGCATGATGTTGATATGTAAGCATCAGTGACGATTAGTGTTTAGTGTTTTGCTTTGCCTTAAGTTCGGCAAAAAAGGCAGAAATGTTAGGTACTTTTGGTTAACTTTGTGAAATACATTGAAGTCAATAGGGGCAGAAGAAACTGAATTAGTTTGGAGTGAATTACAGTAATGCAATAGTCTTTAAAAAGTTCCTGAGGGATATGAAAGCATCTGCCAACTATGCTGAACTGATTATGTGGCCAAAAATGTGACCAGAGCTGAGAGCCAGCAGTATTAACAAATACACCACCATGCCTTTAAGTGTTAAAATTATATTTTAAATCCAACATATTCCAAGTACTTTATCTCTCTTCTCTCTCTCTGTGTCCCAAGTTCTTATATCTATGACTAATTAACTCACACAGAACCTGTGATGCAAGGGATCAGTGTTATATACTCATAGAGCTGTCCCTGTCACTACCTGATCTGCTCTACACAGAGAGCAACATAATATGGTCAAATTAGCAGTAAAGAAGTACAATGAACCTATGCAGAACAATGTTTTTTCATAATATTTTCATTATGGTCAGCTAATTTACCCCACAAATGAAAATGCTATGCTACATGTTAGATCAGAAAATTACTGGAGAAATAGATACTTCCAAAGAATGTCCAGTAGCATGTAGTACAGAAGAAGAAGGCAGTTTCCATGGATGCTGAAGTCAGACAGGATCAGAATATTATGTGTGCAACAAATCAGAAAAATAAATGCAGTGAACTCATTTGTGTCAGAAGAGTTTTACAGTAAAAAATGAAATATAATAATGAGAAAAAGAGAGTTGCAAAAGTAATGTCAGTTGTTTGCTCTAGTAAATTATAAGACAGAAGAAAGACACATTTCAGAAAGTAAGATTTAAAATAGAAGCTGTCCCAAACAAACACCCATGAGCAGAAAAAGTAGTTTCTTCCATTTTTGTCTAAATCATCAAACAACTATTCACAATTTTAAAAAAAATTATACGTGTTGCATATGAATTATATGGGTTGTCCTGGCTAATGATCCTCTACAACAGGTAATATAACAAAACTGATTTTAACAGCATTTATAAAAACAAATAGATGAAGGATGACCGTGAGAGAAACAGAAATATAAGTAGATAAAATGTAAAACATCATAAAGGGCTGGGACATGTAGCTTGTGTTTTTTGGATAAATTTAAAACCATAAATAAAGGATGATGCTGAATAAGCACCTCTCTGCTGTTAATGGTGCATGTGAGATATACTGTACATTTCCCCACCTAACAAGAATCTTATTCAAGGTCTTTGTGGGCTTTTAGGACCCTTGATTCTTCCTATCTTAACTTTCAGTCTGTACTACTTTTCCCACTATGCAACAGGCTACATACAGGTCACCGTGAAGGACATTTCATGAATCAATCAATCCTCCGGCTGCACAATGCTGATTGATGTAACAGATGCTATGGTTCATGGGTCAAAATTATGCATTTGATTTTCTAGTGAACAGCTGCTACATCTGGAGGAACATATTTTCTAGCTATGCTCATACATTTACTATTGAAATATTTCATAGACTTGTGTTTTTATTAATGTTTACGTAGTAAGTATAAAAATAGCTGTCAAGTGAAAATACTTGCTAATGTCCAACCAACTATCCATCCTTTATCTATCAAAGCAACAAATTCAAGAGCTGAATTTCCGGTGTTCTAAGACACCCATAAAGAAAAAAAGGCAAGAAAATATATGGAATAAGCCTTAAAAATGTAATGTCTTCTCCATTCATAACAAACATCTCAAGATCTTTACTTAAAAATTCTTTGAACCTTAAGTACTAAACTAATAAATTAAATAAGACGTAATTTTGTGTGGAATCATTTTTCTTTGTTTTTTGAATTCAAGTTCTTGTTCAGGGAAATTAACATTAGGCACAATCATCTATGTAACTATGATGTGTACTGAAATTTTATAATGGACTATTTTTTTTGTTAAACATAAACCTTAAGCCAAGATTAATACTTGAGTTTGTTTTTTTTAATGAATACTCGGGGAATTTGGCCCCTACTTGCTTCACTTGCCAAACCCCTGGCCTGCACCAGCCACTTTGTGTCTCTGCTGCTCAGGTATGTGAATTTCACTTTCACCAAACAACAAATCTTTCAATTCTTGTGGATACGCCTCTTCATTGGGAAGAAACACTACTTTTCCCTGATGGCAACACAAATTAGACGATCTACAAGTCTCCGACTTAAAGTTTAAATCCAAACAATATATTCAATCTGTTTTCACTGTTCTGTTATTTCACCAAGTAATAATTTCCGTTTATTTGTGCTAATGCAATCTTTACTATAATTTTTTTGAGACTTTCAAATTTTAGTACTTTCATTATCTGTAACTTGCCTTCCATGTGTATTGCGCTAACGTTTTTGAATACTTTACGACATTCTACTTTGTCATCTACTCTTTGTCTTTTATTACCGGCTCCGGGTGTGGTTAAATCTCTTAGCACAATGTCTTGCAGGACATGAAAGTATCTCTCTGAAAAAGTCACATCTCATCCCAGGATTTTTTTATTGTAATAGAGAGAAATGATTTGCAGCTTTCATTTGCTGAAGACAAAATAACAATTAAATACATATTTTAAAGGAAGTATAAAAGAATAAACAAAAGGAAAGATGCATCCATAAATTACAGGCAACGTCTAAAACCTGACTATTTCTAAAAAATCTGCTAGATGTAGAAGGAAGTAAACAATTGATTTTATTTAAAAAAATATTTAACGAATGTTTCATGCAACGTACAAGGCATAGTTTGCACTGCATCCTACATTTATTTGTTGCCTTTGCATGTTCTCTCTACGTCTCCATGTGTTTTCCTTTGAATAGCAGAATGTTGCTCCCATTGATGTGCACATACTTATACTTAGCAATTCTAAATGACCTTTTGTGAGTCCAGATGTGGGTATTTGTGTGCAATGGAATGGTTACAGCAACCTAGGTTTAGTTACTGCCAGGATATGGTTTCATACCTCTTGACATTATGTGATCCCATCTGTTTGTTTTGTATGCTTAAGGCACTGCATGTCATGAAACATATAATTGTTGATATTTAAAGCAAACAAATCACTGGCTATCTGTGATAAAATATTATATGTAAGGAAGAATTAATTTTAATAAAGCAGAGCAAAACAGCAGCAAAACTTCACTTTTCTTTCCTTTTTTGGGTTTAGGGTTCATCTAATGTCAATTTTGGTGAATTGGTTCTGTAGTCAGATTTTGCTTTTGGTTTTGATCTTCATATATTCTTAATCTTGAACTTTATATTTCAATTCTATTTAGATGTCTTTATGTTAATAAAAATTTGTTTGTAAGACGTATCTTGAATTCTGATTGAGTGTACATGCACACACTCAGCATTGAAATTATACCCATTTTAGTATAAAGATATGGATAAACATGTTCATTGGATATACATTGTAATAATTCACAGAAATAAATGAGAAACAGTAAAATATAAAAATACATGTTCATATACTTTGCAGTACCATACATAATAGTAATAAGTTCTTTACTTTTTTAATGTCCGTTACATATTCTAGGTGACTTGCTCAACAGCTTTCAAAATAAAAAAACAAATAAAGTACCTGCCAGCAAATATGCAATAAGAAATGATGGCAAGTGCAACACCTGTGTAATGATGGATAAGTTGATGAAGTTGGATTATGACAGGCTGTCTGTAATGAGAGTAAAGTGACAGAACATTTTTATCATTTCATGATGATGAATGCTGTATATTTAGAATATAATGCACCTGCAATGTATAAGGTTTGAACCATAAAGTACATAATGATACAATATTTACATACATAAACACACATTTCACATTAAATGAAAAATGTCATACTAACATAAGTTCTAACCAACAAATCATAGAACTATTGGCAGGGGAGAAGAGGAAAACAAAAACTCCAGGAAATGCACAGGAAAAATAAAGAACGTGAGACATAAGAAACCGAGCATTTCATAATACCTGTTTATCAGGATTTGCTTTTTTGAACTAGACAGCCAAGTTTACCATAATTTACTCTATGAAAACTGCTTTGCATTGCATGCATTTAATGTTATCTACAAAACAACAAAGCAGAAAAATAAAAAATGGCATAACCTTTTGGCTGCCAAGAAGCTAATGAGAGCTAACACAACTTTTTTTGCTAGATTTCATTTTCATTTTCTTGCTTCTGTACTGGAACACTGAAACATTTGCCTCAAACAAGTAAAAAATGCATTATTTATAAATTAACTCCTGTGATGCAATTTTTTTAAAGCTTTAGATCACAATATCTGTACTTATGAATTGGAAATTCCATATTTAGATATTTTATAATATGTTAAACTGGCATTTGAACTTTAAAGTCATGAATGCCTACTTTAGGATGACCATTATATCGCACAAACAAATATACACACATCTTATGATTTTAAAAAGAAGTTTATTGAAATTATTTCTCAAATTGCTCATTTATATGTGACCTTTTTAACATTGCCTTTTCCAAGGTCCTATGTGTCTTTCCCTATTTCAGTCATTTAATACTGCTCTATAAGGTGAATACAAAATATAAAAAGGTAAAGTAATATATATATGTGTGAGTGTGTGTGTGTGTGTGTGCGTTATGTCAATGTTTTTAATCCAGTTATTGTTGACAGGATGGGACTTCTGAGTCTAACAATGCAAACAAAAGTGCAAATTTAGTACTTTCTCTGCATTCACTTCCATCTACAGGTTCATTTAGTTTAAATCAATGCTTTGTAATTCTCTCCTTAATTTAAATATTCCCTACATTTGCTTATACCAGATGCAGCATTCTCCCTTTAGGATAAACAATTATGCAAGGATCAGGCATTAGATAATTATGTCAAATAGAATGAATGAAACAATTAGTTTTCGCCTGATTACAAAATAAGTGAAGGACAGAATATGATGAATGAGGTCCATGTTCTTTACGTTTATGTTAAAACCTTCATTCTTGCAATATTTGTTCTTATTGTAGGTCTCAGATTACTTCACATTAAAACATTTTAATTTGTCTGCTGGTTCTCTATTGCATTGTGTCAACATTTTGTAATTTGGCTCTTCTCCTCTGATTAAACCACATCACACATTAAAAGCTGCACCATCACAATCTTTAATAAATACCACACAACTATATAATAAAATATACTGATCATATTGTATTAAAAAAAAAAAACTCAATCACTCCATGTCCATTTGTACTAATTTGTGGTTCCGCAATATTCAGCTCATAGCATAAATGTATCAAGGTACTAAAGTATTCTTCATGATTTTGTACTGAATTCTTATATATGAAAAGCAAATTTCTATGTAATAAGCTTTGAGTGCATAAAATTGTTTACACCACGTGTATTGATTAGTTATTTTCTTTTCTTTTAAAGTTTAAATGATTTGATTGTTGAAATATTGCTTAAAATTTTTTGACAGAATTTAATCATTGCTTTATTGTTCATTCTTGCACATCACTAGGGCACCTCGCTGCTCACCAGTCTGGGTGATTAGGACTTTAATTATATATAGTTGTATGCTGTGCATTGCCCAAGTTATTCATTATAAACCAGCATGGGACAATCAGCGCTAATGAAGGCAAGCTGTTATAGGACCGTGCCCTGAAATCAGGCAGACCCAAAGGGAAATAATTTAAAGTTGGAAAGTCTGGCAGTCAATGTTTTTTGTATTCTTATTAACATTTTGATTTGGTGTAGGCTTGCTGGGTACCATTTAATCATAGTTTTCTTAATTACAACATGAGACAAAATTTAGATGAGCACCTCTATTTCTTTCAAAAGTCTTTTGAATTTTGTAAATTTAAATGATTTAAAATAAAATGGCGGTGTTAATAGTAACAAAGAATGGCATTTTACTTAGATCAAATCTGTAATGTTGTTCTTTGACTTTCTTTAAGAATTTATTTTAATATTAAAATCCATTTTTGTTTTGTCATACATTTTAAATATTTTGATAACTTACTTTATCAAGGAGGGTCGGCATGGTGGCACAGAGGTAGAATTACTGCCTCGCAATAAGAAGACAATGGTTTGCAACCTACATCCCACTTCATGTAGTTTGCATGTTCTCCCCATTGCCTGCGTGTATTCTCTCCAGGGATTCTGGTTTCCTCCCCCTGTCTAAAGATATGCAGGTTAGATGAATTGGCAACAATTGACCCTAGTGTGTGTTTGGTGAATGTGTGTGTGTTCATCCTGTAATGGACTGGTGTCCTGTCTAGGGTTTGCTCCTCTCTTGCATCCTATGCTATCTGAGATAGGCCCCAGCACCCTCCAAGACCCCAGGTCTGGATTAAGCAGGTTAGAATATGTCAAGACACGACTTTATCAATGATAGAGTTTTATTTTTTTTTTCTATTTAAGAATTGTTTGTTTATCTGTTATTTTTTGTTAAGTAACCAAAACCAAATGCTTTGGTGTGACAAAAATCATTCAGTCTCTTTTCTGTAGATACATTTATAAGTTTAAAACCCATGACATATTCATAAGAAAACTTTTGTTCAGTTGTTTTTTAAGTGCAGCCCTCCAATAAATGTATCCTGTTCAATTTAATATGAATTAAGCTAATTCACAAAATAACTAAAATGTAGAAAGTAAAACAATATATTATGGTCTGTTTCATTACGGTTTGCTGTTACATACTTAGGAGGTGAAATACCTGTGTATAGACAAAGATTGCAGAAAACAAACAATGGTATAACTAGTAATTTTAACATTAGAATCCCTGAAGCCTGCGAAAAAACTCGTAATCCTGGGCCACCTTAAATTCCTTTGGAACCTCTCCATTAGCATCTTTTGTTTGGAAAACATACATTTCATGTGTGTTCCGTGTCTACAACAATTTATGTAAATGTAGGATGACAGGAAATGCGAGGAATTGTTGAACACATAACTAAAACAGAAACGTTTTTCATGTTTTAGTAATAATTGACAAAATGTAGACATGAAGTGTATAATGTGTGAAAACTGTAGTCCAAATATCAAATAAACACTTTCACAAAAGGTACATGTATAACAAAACAAGTGCACTTTTATTCAAGAATATAACCGAAGAAAAAGAAATCGGGTTAGGGTACAACACTGACACGACTGCTTGGGTGGTGCAGCAGTAAGAACTGCTGACTCATAATCAAGAGGTCATGGGTTCAATTCCCGCTGCTTCCCAGAATTACCTTTTTGAATAGTGAGCTGCTGTTATTATTACTATTATACAATAAAAACATTTAACTTGATTTGAGTCTGTAACGGCCATTGTAAATTTATGGTACTTGCAAAGGTTAGTGTTTTATTCTCTTAGTCAAGTTCACATTCCTCCTGATCTGACACTACTGTTTTTAAATGAGGATGTGCTATAACAGAGGTGAACTCAGATGAGGATGAGGGTTCTACAGTGCGGAAAGAGAACAGAAGCCCTCCCCGCAAGAACCTCCCACTCACACATTAGAACAATGCAGCTGCACCAGGCATAAAGGTTTGAATGCAGCAAGAGGTCGGGTGTCATTCTGCCAGTCAATCTGCCACACGCATGTCCTTCAACAAAACAGTAGAGCATGCTGAGCTTGCCAAGGTATCGTGCAAAGTTGTTTGTGCCGCTCCCACACGTGTAATTATTAACAGTATTCATTATTTATATTTGATTTTTCTGTAAAGTGTAACATACATGCTTTAACACTTTTCATCAGGAAAGTGATATCAAGTATAAATCTATAGATTTTAAAGAGAGCTGGAATATTATAAATTTAATGTGTTCTGTGTGGCAATTGCTGCCAGCCACTGCTGAGAGTGCAGAAGGAAGCCCCAGAAGCATGTAGTTATTAACAACTGTGTCAGTTTTAAGATGACATTGATAACATTCCAATTTAATGACAAAGTAAACTATGAGATTAAAGTGAACATTTCCAGTTCAATCATGAAAGAGACCATTTTTTTCTTTACTGTGTCCCTATTTTTTTTTCTCTGTGGCTCAAATACGCTTCTGTACATTATGTTGCGAAGGTGCAAAAAAAACAAAAAAAAAATGGTATGAGACCTTTAAAATGTATCACGTCATTACAAAGGGGAATATGTGACGTTGGTATTTACGAGAAATACAAATACATTTGTATGTTAGCATTTAAGTTTGATGATTTGCTTCACCACATTGAACCATTCACCTAACACTGAAGCACACACATTGATCCTGTAGGATCTGCAAAGCAGTTTGCTGTCACATGTTGATAATAAACAGAGACTGTGATGTCACATTCCAACTTGAACGCACTGTGTCCCCCGATTTTTTGCTGGTACTGCAACTTGTGCATGTGTCGCATTCATTTCTGATGACATGCTCAGAGGATGCATCAAATGAACACTGGGAGCATGTTCGCAGCCAGGATGCGTGCATGTACATGTTCTGAGTGTGAAATAAAAAACACCCTTAGGCTGCAGGTGAAGCAATGCTTGAGGATTTCCAGTGGAAAGCTAATAGGAATCACTGAAAACTTCTTCTGGGAAAAGAGAATGGTCCAAAAGAACTGAGGTGACAGAGGAATAAGGAAGTAAAGAAGGAAGTAGAGAAGGATTTGGCCTTGTACAGCCATAGTGGAACAGTTGGTGGATATTCCCAGTGCATTTGAGGAAGATACCAAGGAGTTTAAGATGCAAAGATGACATAGGGGGATCTATCTTAAAACCCATGTGATGGTGTCTCTAGGTGTGAAGTATAATCCATTGACAAATGTAATCTGTGTGTGTTACTGATAAGAATTTTAACATTGAGGTTTGATGTATTAAAAATATGTTAGCACAGGATTGGGAAAAGATCAGTTACCCATTTAGATATGATAGAGTTATCATGGATGCATTGCAATAATTGAAACCAGACACACGTTTGGACTTGATAAAAAGGTTTGAATTAAATAAGAACAAAATATTTAGAGGAAGAACTGAAGAGAAGGGTCCCCACTCACTAAAGCAATGAGGGAATTACTCAATTTTAGCTTTTGCAAACAAAGGTTCCTGAGACACCAGTAATATATGAAAATATTTTATTGAGCCAGGAAATATCAAATGAGCACAACACAGAGACCTTACCTAGTCTGTGCAGCAAAAGCAGCTATGCTAATTTAGTTAGTCAGTCAAAGGTTTTAATGATATGTAATGATTACACAACATATTCCTGATAAGCACACAAAATCACATATAGGCATCTTAAATATGAACAATGAGGAAATATTAAGAGTCTAAGTTTTAGTTACAAGTGTTATAAGTATTTTGGTACTTACTCAAGCTCAGCAGCTGCACCCTGGAAAAGTACTGGCCTAAAACAGTTGAGGGACAATGGTAACTTAAGATCTTATAATCCTAAAATACTAACAAAAAACAGTTATCTTATCCAGGGGTTAGGATACCTAGACAGTAAAGGAAAAAATGTTTAAAGCCTTGACTCATTAAAATCAATTAAAAAAGTGTAGAGGTGCTCAATGGAGAGAAGAAACGGGGTGGCATAGTAGTCCAAGGAATCATCGGTGCAGAGGGCTAGAATGGAGCCAGTCTGACATCAAATAAATGAAAGTGTATGAAAGTCTAAAGCTTTTCCACCCCCAGAGTGGGTATAGTTATCCTTTATTGCCCAAGAAGATTACAGAGCCTTTTTATCAGCCAAAAGTCTCTTGTTCATAGCTGAAGGCAGACTGGGATATGTGGTCTCCTGTTTTCATGGCAGTGTTGTAAACCAAAGAATTATGGAGGTGCTCTTCTGTATGATCATCCTTCTTTTTTCATTAATTCTCCATGTCTGAAGGATATAAGATATAATAGGGTCAACATTAGGTGAAAGCAATTTAATATTATTAATAAGAACCTGGAATGAAGCTGGACAATTAGGGAAATATATTTAATATTGTTCCTATGAGAAAACAAGAAAGGGGGGATGCCGGAGAAGGCTGATCCAAAGCTCAAGGTAAGTAAAATCTTGGTGGTATAATTTGACGTCTAGGAGGTAGATATGGACACCTGACATGTCACAGATCAAAGTGTAATGCTTGTGAAATGGTATGATGTGTGCCATGAATTATTTATTCTTTCAATTGCATTTATTTTAATTTATATATTTTTAGTCTGGTTTAAACCTTTCTCTTTCTCTGAAGGTTTGTTGCTGCTGGTGTGCTTTCTTTTGGTATAAGTATGGTGGTGATCGTCACATTTAGTGTCCTTTGGTAGTTAACTCTAAACAAATCCTTCCTAACATATGTAAGATGTAAATAAGTTAGTGGTAGGTTTTGTTTTGGTTTTGACCTTTTGTCCTCAAAAGACATTTTAGTTTTGCCCCTTGAGATTTCATGAATCAATATTCTTTTGACTTTTCTTGTTTTTAGTTTGGAACATACCCCGTCTACATTTTCTCTATTCTTTTATTGCGATTGTTGAGAGTTATATTTCAATGTCTAAAGCCTATGGAAAAACAATTACATTCAGCACAAACTTTGATTTTATGACCACAGCCCAGAAAATTTCGTATTTATAGTGACAAAACAAGGGAATTTTTATCTTTTCGTTCATGCGGTCTAATAAAGAACAACACTTGCATGGTAAATAGACAAAGACAGTCAAAACCACTCAAAAAGGTTCAGAAATGAGTAGGTTTTCTAGATTTGCGACTGTACTGCAAATCGCTTTCTCGAAGAAGCCCCCAAATGTAGTCCCCCATCATGTTTTTGTTATACTGTCCTTGGTAATGACATTCAAAGTCCAGTATATCCTGATGAAAGCACTCGCCTTGCTCCTCTGAGTAAGCTCCCATGTTCTCCTTGGCTTTGTCAAGATGAGCGACAAGGATATGGACTTTGAGAGACATTCTGCATCCCATTTTGGTGTAATTCTTTATGAGAGTCCGAACCAACTGCACATAGTTTTCAGCCTTGTGATTACCCAGGAAGCCGTGAACCACTGCAACGAAACTGTTCCCAAGCCGTTTTCTCCGTCCTGTTCAGCAGCTTGGCGAATTGGTAGGATCCACCATGCAGAAGTAGGAGTTGCTTGAGTGGTCAGTCGATTGCCGCCAAATTCGCGGGATAGCAAACTTCATGGCTCTCTTTTCTCCCCTGTACCAACCTTCAAGAGATTTCTTGCAATATTCGCATGTGAAATGAGGTGCCCAGGGCTTGTCTTGATCCCCGACAGGCATGCTGAAGTATGCCTTGTAGGCCTTGCACATCTTACGACATGCTTTCACGGAATACTTTCTCGCTCTTGTCTTTATAAATTGTCCACAGACGAAGCAAAATGCATCTGCTGGGTGCAAGCAACCTCTTGATGCCATCTAAATCAAATCAAAAAAATAACATAAACCGAAATGTTGGTTCGAGTCACCTATGCTTTTAAACTTGTATGACTACAATTGGACAGTCCGAGAAAGTTCTAAAAGTTTCTTGAAAGTTCTAGATAATTCTGAAAAATTCTAGAAACTTCTAGACAGTTCTAACAGTTCAAGAATATTCTAGAAGACTACTCAGTATTGAATGCGAATCGAGAATTTTCTCGAAAACAGACAAATTTCAAAATATCATTGTCCTAATCACAAAAGCAAAGTTTTTGTGGAACAACAGCTATTTTCTATTTTTTTTAGGCATAACGGGTTAGGAAAACACACTTTGTACCCAGGAACAAAATAAAAATAAAAATTTGTTACATAGTGACATAGATTTCAAACCCCAGGTATTTGAAAGACAGTGCCCATGTAATGAAAGAGGGAATAAAGAAAGAGGACAAGAAGAATTCAATGGGAAAACAACAGATTTAGACATATTACTCTTGTTACCAGACTGGGCTTATTAAGCAGGTGGAAGACATGGAGAGGCTTGGCAGGGGCATTATCGAGATAAAGTAGAATGTATTCAGTGTACAAGGAAATGTTTTGGGTGTTTATCTTTAACTTAAACACAAGGGTTATTTGGTCTGAGAAGTGGAGCCACCATTTTCTTTAATGGTTACCTACGATTTTTATTTTGGTTGTGCCATTTTACCATGATATGCAGCAAAATTCAGTTTTATGTGGTGATGTAATTACCCTAAAAACATGGAGGTGCCCTGAAGTAAGCGTTTAATTTTAAAAAGTCTGAAGAACAATCAGTCTTTCATGAACATTGTTTTTTGCTTTAAAGAAATCCCATCAGTAAATGCACTTGTTCATGTTTTGGTTTTAGATCTTTTGCTTTGCTTGGATTTACTTTTGAACAATAGAGTTGTTTCCCAGTTTCATTTTGGATGTTGCCAATTTAAGTACTAGTCTCTTACTGTGAAGGCAACCACATTTAAGAACAATAATCTCAAATGCTTGCCATCTCACATGCTTGTAAGCAAAACACTTTTGACACCCACAATAATATCCTTAGTATGGCCATCAGTCACAGCATTGACAGGGACAGCCCTCAGTATCACAGCAAGGCCTGGTTAGATTTTGTTGGATGATGCTGTGTAAAGAATATACAGTAATCCCTTCTCGATCGCGGGGGTTGCGTTCCAGAACCCCCCGCGATAGATGAAAATCCGCGAAGTAGAAACCATATGTTTGTATAGTTATTTTTATATATTTTAAGCCCTTATAAACTCTCCCACATTGTTAACATTATTAGAGCCCTCTAGACATGAAATAACACCCTTTAGTCAAAAGTTTAAACTGTGCTCCATGACAAGACAGAGATGACAGTTCTTTCTCACAATTAAAAGAATGCAAATATATCTTTTCTTCAAATGAGTGTCTGCATAAGGAGCAGAGAATTTAAGAGAGAGAGCGAGCGCTCGCAAAGAAAAGCAAACAATCAAAAAATCAATACATGTGCTTTTAAGTAAAGCGGCATTTTTCAGAGGAGCGTCAGTATCTTCTAAGCAAACAGCCTCTGTTGAAACAGCCCCTCTGCTCAAATCTCCTCCGTCAGGCGCAGAGAATGTCAGAGAGAGAGCGCGAGATTAAAGCAAACAATCAAAAAATCAATACGTGTGCTTTTGTGCTTTTAAATATGCCGAGCACCGCAATAAAGCGGCATTTTTTAGAGGAGCGTCAGTATCTTTTAAGCAAACAGCTTCTGTGCAAACAGCACCTCTGCTCACACCCCCTCCGTCAGGCGCAGAGAATGTCAGAGAGGGTGAGATAGAGGCAGAGACAAGCAAACAATCAAGCACCGCGCGGGAAGCATATCTTATAGCATTGAGGAGTTTTAGTTAATATGTAATACATGCTCTGATTGGGTAGCTTCTAAGCCATCTGCCAATAGCGTCCCTTGTATGAAATCAACTGGGCAAACAAACTGAGGAAGCATGTACCATAAATTAAAAGACCCATTGTCCGCAGAAATCCGCGAACCAGCGAAAAATCCGTGATATATATTTAGATATGCTTACATTTAAAATCCGCGATAGAGTGAAGCCGCGAAAGTCGAAGCGCGATATAGCGAGGGATTACTGTATCTCCTCCTCAGCAAAATTTTTCATATCCTTGAGGAAAGGAGCTCAACCACACTAAGTTCTTAGGAGATAGGAGGAGGAGAGATAGGGAGCTTGCACTGATGGAGTGTTTTGTTGTATCTTAACCAGACTGTAAAGAGCAGAAATGAGTCTTTTGTGTGAAGTACCCATATTCTAAAGAAGCATGTATCTTATGTTTTGATAAAGTTTAATTGGCAAAGGAAGGTAATGGTGTGCCACAAATGGAGAGAACAAAATCAGAATTATGGAGCCATCAGCAGTGCATGTCATGCAATCTTTATATGTATATTTTTATTGTTTACTTATTTTATCATTAATACTGTAATGATACTGCACAGCCATTTTTGTTGTGTTTTGTATAGTGTTCACCATTTTGTGACTATATCTGCATGGCTTTACGTGTTATTGACCTTGTAACACCTTCTATTTACAACAGTGGTTCTTAAACTTTGTTTACTCATGACCCCCTTTTGCTTTTTTTGCATCTTCAAGACAAATCCCGCTAATTGTCATCCCAGATTGTAGTGGAGCATTGGTATTTACTTATGCTGCCCATGACACCCCCATCACAAGACACTCCGCAAGCCAGAAGTGACCCTTTCCCATTAAGTGTTATTGTAATTCATGATTTTGTGTGACACAAATTTAGACAATATGCAACCCATAATTTTAGAATCTATGACTTAAGATGTTAGCGCCCATCTGTTCTTATTGTAGTGCTCGATCAATTCAAAAAAAATATGCTGCATGTTAGTATGAGTTAGGTGAAAGAAACCCAAGATAGTGTTTCTGGCTTCAAAATTACTTTGTTTTTGATCTCTTGCTCTGATTTGTCTCATCTGGCTTTTTGTACTCCACAGACCATGTAAACAGTGGCTTACATCTTGCAGTTTTCCATATAAAAAATCTTTACTCTGAGCAAATAAGCTTTCAATGTTTTTATAACAGAACACTAGGATCAGTAAAATTGTACCCTGTGATGGATAATTTGCATGCTGATATGCAGCAGCTCCAATCTGATCAATTAAATCCCCATAACCATGTGAGGGAATGATGTGTTACATTTCATGATGTGTTCAAAAAATCATTGGGACACATGTGAACTCAAGAAACATTCAGTTCAGCAAACTAATGAAAAACAAATTTTCGGTAAAGAAATTTAGTGAAATATCAACACAAAAGACGCTGAAATGTTTAACCTGAGTAATGCTTTAAACTAAAGTATATAAAATTGGTGTTTATATTGTGGTGCATACAGGTAAGTTATTAGACAATGTCCTCAGATTGTTGGGAATATTGTTGTAAATCCTTCTCTAACAGCAGTATATGAGACCTTTTTTTTGTCCTTCATTCAAAACCAGTTTAAAAGTACCAGCTAGAATAACAAACCCCTGCACATTTTAGCCATTATTGACTCAGGACTCAGCTGAGAATTTTATTAGCACTGAATTACTGCAGCTACTTGAGATATCAAAAATACCATTACAAATTAATGTGGGAATAACCACTGTGAATGTGGGCAGTTGGTGATGATTTGGTAAAATGTATTTCTTCTCCATTACAACCCGACTGCCTTTATTTTGAAAGATTGCATTATATATCGTGGAATCACCTGAGCCAAACTAATTTTAATGTTCCTGTTGTTGCAACTGTGTTCTCCTGGTATCAGTTGGAGCAAACAAAAACTGCTTTTAAAGGTCTATCTAGAAAGTGCTTCCTCCAGTTAGTCCTGTATTGTGAATGCTGAAAATAATCCTTCATGCAGAGTACTGAGCTACTCTATATGTTCTTTGTGTTGGGCCAGAAAATTTGTAGCTAAAGCCCCAATTATATAAAAAGCCTAATTTGTGTTATCATATGCTGAAAAACATAAATTTATTTTAGGATGTGCTGTAGCCTAACTATAAAAAATACAGTAAATTAGCTACTGAACATATACAGAAAATGCTAGTAGTTGCTTACTTCACTCAATACTTATTGGTCCTGAAGGCAACTCAGCATATTACCAGACTGGATGGTACAAATGTTTTCTTTGCATCCCATTAATTGGCTTTAAGTGATATTCCAAAACAATACAATCAAGTATAAAGTCAAGTCAAGTTGGGGAGCATGCAATGGTACAGTGTGTTGCTGCACCCACTACACGGCGAAACAACTCGGGATCCTGGTTGGCAACCCACCAGGCAGACACGCGGTCCAGTCAAACCCTCTGGAAATGACCCTCCATCTTCCGCAGCCAGGTGTTACATGGGCAACCCCTTGGCCTGGTCCAGCCACTTGGGTCCCTAACAATGAGTATCTTATGAGCCGGATCACCCTCTGGGAAATGGCCGTAGTGCTGTAACTGAGACTCCCTGACAATGCAGGGACTCCATGAGCAACCGCTCATTCGACACTAAGTCAAACCAACGATACCCAAGGATTTTCCGGAGAGACACAGTACCAAAGGAGTACAGTCTTCGTCTCAGGTCACAGGATAGCGTCCATGTCTCACAACCATATAGCAAGACAGGAGGCACCAGGACTCTAAAGACTTGGACCTTCATCCTTTTGCATAGATATCGGGAACGCCACACATCCCTTTCCAGCGACCTCATGACCCCCAATGCTCTCCCAATCCATCTACTGACTTCACAGGAAGAGTCACCAGAGACATGAATGTCACTGCTGAGGTAAGTAAACCTCTCAACAAGGTCAACACTCTCTCCACAATCCCAGTAATCACCAACACGAATGGACTACAAAAATATAATGCACACATTTACAGACTACTATAAATCCTTAAACAAGATTCGTAGCAACGCGTAATCAAATTGAAACCAGACATTGCTTATTTAACAGATTTGTTTACTAAATTTAATGAGGTTAACTTGCAGTTACAGGGTGACAGTCTGAATTTAATAAAAACAAAGTCCATCATAGCAGCTTTTCTTGCCAGAATGAATCTAATGAAGCAAAACATTGGAAGGCACAAATTTTCCCAGTTCCCCAACTTGTCAATGATAAACATCCAGGTTGATGTCGTTTTGGTCTACGTTCAACATTTAAATGTCCTTCACACAGACTTTAAAACCAGGTTTGTGGATGTTTTGACTATGGAAATACCACAGTGGATTATCAATCCATACGGTGACATTGAAGAATCGGATGTCATATTACAAGAAGAACTGATCGGAATAAGCACTAACGAAGAACTTAAGGTGCAGTTCAGAAAGGGACATCAGCAGTTCTGGTTTCAGAAAGATATACCTGTTGGTTATCCTGCATTATGGACTATCGCAAGAAAGTTTTTGATAGCTTTTCCATCTTCATACCTTGTGGAAAGGGGTTTTAGCGCGGTTGCCAATCTTCATATGAAAAAAAGAAATCGATTGCAAATCATTGAACGTGGAGATTTAAGATTATACCTCACTAATTTGAAGCCTAATATTGAACAATTGCTACCAGAGCATCAGGTTCATCCCTCTCATTAACAGCATTATTTGTGTATTAATTTTATGTAAGAATTTTACTAGGTTCTGATTTGTTTTGTTCCAAATCCAAATATTTACTTGCATTTTGTGTCTTTTCAATAAAGGTATGAATAAAAATTGTACATGCTTTTCTTTTTTTACAATTGTCCACTCTACAAAAAACCCTATCAAAGTAAGCAGCACTGTGTCAGTTGTCAAAAACACATTTGAACTTAATAAGTTTAGGAAAATTCAATATTAGGCAGGCAGGGGGTCTATGGAAAACAAAAAAATCGGTAAGTGATCTACAGGGCAAAAAAGTTTTGGAACCTCTGCTTTAAACTCAACTGCACATTCAAATCTTGTAGCCGTGTTAATTACCATATTAGAAAGTGTTTCTTTGTCAAGGCCAGGCCAAAAAAACAATAGGAAAAGTTATTTTCCACCCACGTTATTGTTCTTTTTGCACCAGAATTATGTGCCGCTTTGAAAGCTGGTTACTTTTAAACAAAATGGAAGGAACACAAGTAGGCTTCATTGGTGGCTTTTTCAAATTTAGCCTGGTCTTACTCAGCAGTGCGTGAAAACCAAAAATCAGTGTAAAGTCTTGTAAACTGTACATTCCAGATATTGATTGCATTTTTTTTTTTTTATCAAAGTACTGTTGCTATGTTTTGAAGGGAGCAAATGGTACTAAACTAATTCTCAAAATGGTAGTGCAAAAGTGCAATAAAAATGAAAAAAAGGAAAAAATAACGCCACCAACAACAAGCATTGACATTTAAGCCCTATCACTAAACTGGAAAGTTTAGGTTGCTCATGGACACACACACACCTCAGGGTATAGAAAACTTGCAGGACCATCTGGCACAGCCATTCAGGCTTGCTACGACTGGCAATATTATATTTTTCAAGATAAGTAATTACATTGAGCATATGACAAAAATTAGAATAAAAATGCTTAAAAAGACAAAGCTGAGGGTTGTTATAGACATTTAAAAATAAGTTAAATTCCTGAGAGAAGCTTATACTTATTTTGCACAAGCTCTGGTGGAGCTATGCTCTACTTGCCCTTAGTGCAGACCCTTTAGTGTATTATAGTGAAGAGGACCTCTTTGTCTGTGCAGTTTGTAGGCCTATTGTGACCATACTATATGTCTTACAATAACATTACCAACATTGGGCCAAGAGAATCACACATGCAATTGCAGGAGTTATAGTCAAGATCATTTGTTCATTTGATCTGAGTAGAATACATCCCGAGACGTTGTTTGCCTACCAAAATTTGCTTTTATATAAGCTTTAAAATAGTATGGCTGTTAAGCAAAGCTAATTTTTCCTTCTGTAGGACATCTAGAAGACATGCCTTATATCATGTCACGCACGCGCGAGTAGGAGACCGCGGACGGATCTGAACACACCTGGAAAGGTATTCGCTGGCTGGGAATGGCGGGGTACTAACTTTTTCCCTCTTGTTTCTTACAGGAAAAAAGACGCTCCGCCACCATAAGCCGACTTTTGACCGCAGTACGGTACTTCCGCCCTTCCTCCGCCATCTTGCCCTGACGTCATCAATCCCATCCTCCCTCACGGCTCCTTCCCAGCATTCTTCCACTTCCGGCTCCTTCCTCATAAAATGGCCGCCACATGGCGTCGGGTGTATGAACTGTTTTTGTTTGTATATTTTGACCGTTTTTTTTTTCATATTGTGGAGCGTCTACAATATACGGGGCCGGAAAACCCCAAACCTTTATGTTGCCTTCTGTTGAGTCTTTTACAATCAGTATGCATCATTTTTAGAGATATTATTCCTTCTTCATTTATACATTATTGCAGAGACAAGTGAGCTGAGCTGTTAGATGCAAATGCCAGTTTAATCAGCAGCTTATGTAGTGTGAAAATAAATAGCCTTGACACACAAAAAAGGGTTTGGGGCAGCCACGCATATACTTGAATCCTGGCTACAAAAGGCAAAATAGGTTGCACAGATGTGTACAGAGTTGAGTCCAAAACAGAGCTGAATACAAAGTGCAGGTTGTCTTGCTTTTAAGGCAGGTAGGCAGAAGTGACGTCATCAGGGGCCAGAACTGGAAGTGACATCATTGAGCTGGAAATGGCAGCGACGTCGTTGGAGTCATGCAGAATTCCCTGTGTTTAGTCTGCAGAGATAAAAGAGGAAGGTTTACTGCACCCCACCACCCCCTGGCCTGGCGTGGAATTACCTTCTTTTGGTCCTTCTGGCTGCCTCCCATGTGCAAGTGTGTGATAGTAGTCTTTTTTATAATTTAAGATTCATGGCTATTGAGGTATAAAATATGAGCAGAAATGCCTCCAAATAAGAAACTGGTTAGGCTAGAATGTGTGAATGTGCTCCATTTTCAAATAATTAGCAGAAACTCTACTTTGTGACACTGACTTTATCTGGCCTAACATACATGGTCAAAACAACTAGATGAAATGAACACTGAGATTGATAAAGGCTTTTTATATTACCTTCAAGAGCCATAAGAGGGAACATTCATATTTCCTGTTGCTGAAAAAAATAAAGCATTCATATTTTTATTTTTTGCACATTATTGGATTTTTTCGATATTCTTTTTTTCTTCACTTTTTTTCTCTTCTTTTATTTTTCTTTATTCACTAAATCTTTAAAAGTGTTATATGTGAAATGGTCAGAAGTATTTTAGTCTTTACAATAAGATATATTAAAAAAACTTTGATAAAACAATTTTAATAAACATTTAAAACCCTAATATTGTAAAAGTATACTCCAAAATCCATAAAAGTTTTAGTGAATGTAGTTTATAGAAAAATCTTTTAATTTGTACTTTTTTACTTAATGTCAGTTCATGCTATGCCTTGTTAAACTTTTCTTTCATTTTTGCCATTGGACATTTCATCTTCTTATTGCACAGTTTAATATGATCAATGTATTAGATTTTCAGCACACAGTACAAAAGTGAAAAACATTTTCTTAAGCCATCATTCATTGTTTCTCTCTGCATGTTCCTTCTGCATTTAGTAAGTGCCCATTTCTTAGAAGAGAGTGATTACTGTAACAAGACAGCAGCTTTTATTATAAAGTTCCCAGTCGGTTGAGGCCATTATGATTCACTATGGTGACATATCATCCTTGCTGGCTTTTGTCTCTTCACCCTAAAGTGTCTGAGACAGTTGGCAATTCAGTTTGGGTCTCCAACTGAGATAAACAGCATCATTGCTGAGACCTAAGTAGTTTCAGTATTGTGAACTTGAGTCTTGACTGAGAAAGAAAAACCTTGTCTGCTTGTTGTTAATTCAAATAGCTGCAACTTGTATTAATCATTTTCTGTTCTTACATATCTCATTTAGCCAAAATATACATTAAAAATGCAAAATTTACAGATTTATAAGGAGGCTTAAAGGAAAGCTATATACATATATACTGTGGCAGATTTCCGGGGGTCCTGCTCAGCTGGGACGCCTGGAGGGTCCGGGAGAGGAGCAATACTTTCCCCGGGCCACCAGATGGTGTATGCCCGGAATGCTTCCGGGTGCAAGGGCAGCACTTCCACCACACTGGGAAGTGCTGCCTGAAGTTCGTCATTGAGCACCTGGACCACATCCGGGGAAGATATAAAAAAGGCCGTCTCACTCCATTCCGGGAGGCGGAGTCAGGTGGAAGAGGACAGAGCTTGCCTGGGAGGAGTTGGAGGTGGTAGTGAGAGAAGAAAGTAGTCAAAAGAACTGTTTCATGCTGATTGTTGCACTGTATTCTGGTGTAGTGTAAATAAACGTGTGTTTGAAGACATTCCGTGTCTGCCTGTGTGCGTCAGGTTCAAGCTTTCCACTATATATATATATATATCCCATACAGACAAATGGACAGCCATGGTAGCGTATTATAAAAGAAGACTGGTTAATGCATATAATACTGGACCTTGGAAGCAAACATGGACACCAACTGTCAATGTTAGAAGCAATGGATATGTAATAAAAATATTCTCTGCAAGATCGATTAAGGTTCTGATTATTAACATCTGATGACTATTCACCAACTATGCATTAAATAGAATGCACATTAACTATTATATAAACAGAGAGCTCCCCAGGAATAGATAATCAAGCTAAGCCATGTGAAAAATCAGCAGGAGCAAAAATCCAATTAAGCCAAGTCCTGGGGACTTGAAAGAAATAAACAAAATACAGTTGGTCAGCTAAAGCAGAAAACCCAAATGAAAGAGTCTCACAAACAACTAGTAGTCCTGAGTTCTGTTACATTGTTAATGTCCAACTCAGTATCATGATCTTACTTTGTATGTATTTATTATTCGTTGTGTTGAAAATTAAAGTATAAGCATTACTACACTAAAGTAAAGTAAACTAAAGATCTCTGATCACTGCTTAAATACATTTAATTTGTTGCTGCCCTCAACAATGCACTCAGAGATTAAATCAAGAACCGTGCAACATCAAAACTGTGACTCTGAACCAAATTTGTGAATACTGTGATAAACTGAAATTTATTCTAGAGTACAGTATAAATCACATTAAATGATTATGTTCTCTTCTGAAAGAGGCCTTACATACTGCCTTCCTTTAAACAAATATTTTTAGTACACAAACAACTCAATGAGTACAATGGCACACTTAAATTACAATGCAGAAAACTAGAGTGTAGTTGGAAGATAACCAAGTTTTTTTATTATCTTGTGACAGTGTTGAAGTGTATAAGATGACTGTTTTTCAGTTTATTCCAGACTAACAGATGAAAACCAAAATCCTAGCAAAAATTATCAGCAAAGACTCCAGATTTAGTACTTAGTATTGCAGTATTGAACCCTGTTACAAACTAACTTTAAAACAAAGCAGAACATTAAAACTGTACATTATAAAATGAAACTTGTTCCTTACACTCAGACTCAGAAAAACTAATGAAAACCTCAGTCATTGTCCTGGAAGCACACATTTTTAACAATATACTTAGCGACACTTTAGTACATTAAAACAATTTTGATAAGAACGGGCTATTCACCCACATAAGCCTGTTAATCTTATTTACCTAATTTCTCCAAAATTATGCACATTTTCTAATGCTGCTAACACTAAACATGTTAACTAACATTAACATGTTTAATTTTCAGATTGTTATTGAAAAAAAGAGAGCTAGACTCAAATATGCTTAATAATTTTAGACTTATTTCAAATGCACCTTTCTAATGCACTCACTACAACTTACTTCAGAAGTTTCAGTCTAGCTTTGTCACTGAACACAGTACATAAGCAGCATTAATTTGCATTGTCAAGTAAATCCATCCATCCATCCATTATCCAACCCGCAGAATCCGAACAGGGTCACGGGGGTCTGCTGGAGCCAATCCCAGCCAACACAGGGCACAAGGCAGGAACCAATCCTGGGCAGGGTGCCAACCCACCGCAGTTGTCAAGTAAATGCTACAGTTATTATGTTATTAGATTCAACAATATTAATCCATTTATTTTTTACACAGGCTTGAAAATTATGTTGGGCTTTCAGGCTTTGTCTTTTGTCTATTCATAGTTTTGTTTATATTTATCAAATCAGCTTCAGTATGTACAAAAATGTGATGATAGTTGTCCATCATTTTACTTTTTGAAGTTAGATATGGTATCCCCTTAGTACTTAGACTGAGACTGTTTTTACTTTGCTTGCGGCTCCTATGAAATATAAATTGAAAATACAGGGCGGCGCAGAGAAATGGGTAATTTTGGAAATAGGTGTTGGTGACCCTGGGGTGTCGGCGGTTGTTTGGGAACAGTACAACCTCGTTTAGAAACCCTTGCCATTAGTTATAATGGAGTAGTGGAGTGGTGCGCAACAAGCGTTTACTGTGAAAGCTTTTTATAAGAATGGTGATAATGTGACTGCTGCATAAAGGGAATTTCGGCGTCATTACGTTAGGACGTCATGATCATGTCTCATCTCCTCATGTGATTACAACATGGGTGTGTAATTTCAAAGAAATGGGTTCAGCCTTAATAAAGAAGTCCCCAAGTGGAGCCACTTTGCATACTGCCCGACAATCAACGGCAGCTATTCGACGATTGTTTGGAAGGTGTGTCATTTCACACAACGGTGACATTCCATGGCCTATGAGATCCTCAGATCTCACTGTTGTGTACCGCACACGTTCTGCAACCATTGCTAAACTAAAAAGGAGGATTGAAGTGAAAATCACTGGCATTCCTCTTGACATGTTATGTCAAGCAATGCAGAATTTCCACAACAGGCTTTCAGAATGTGTACAGAGAAATGGACAAACACCTTCATTATGTTTTCTTCAAAACATAAAATGAATACTGAAGGAATGTTTATTACCATCAATAATTGCATATCCTATACAATACATTTCATCATTAAATGTATTTTGCAATGTTTTTATTCATGCATTGAATGTCAATTGAAAATTTCCCATTTCTCTGCGTCACCCTGCACTAATAAAAGATTTAATAAATGGACTTCTGTTTAAAATCACAATAACACAATGAGCATGTATATCATGCAGCACTGACATTTTACCCTCTAATGCGCAAGCAACAAAAAAATATTATAAGAAAAGTGCACAAAGAAATATGATTCTACTGTCCCAATTGCAGGTACCATAGATCTTTCAAAAATAAAAGGCTTTTATAAAAATTGCAATAAAGTGTGAACAGTTCAGTTTAGATGTATTGTTATGTGTACAAAAATAGCATGAAACACTGATGTGCGCTCTTCACCACCACGCTGCCTTTTGGCATGCTTGGTATAAACCATACGTATAGGCTAGGAATGTCTTTAGTTTATAAAAAATTCTTCACTTTAGAATGCAATTTCATGTGGCAAATTAATACATACCTTTCTCTTCCTCTGTCTTTCCACATAATGTAGGCATCGCTGCTTGGATTCAAGTGAAAAAACACACATAATTAAAAATATAGCATTCAATATGAGAGTTTTATTTTTTAAGCTAAACTGCAAATAGGTAATGAAATTGAATTCAGTAGTATTCTAATGCTTATGTGCAGATGTAGCCATTTAATGTGAAGTATATTTCTGCTATATTATTTGTTCTGTATTCAGATTTTATAGTAGTTAATTCTTTGTGTCTTTAATTGATAGGGAATTCATTTTCATATACTCAATCACATGCTGACGCTATTTTTTTTAACTGCATAATAGACTTTTACATTTTACCCCCTCAACTAAATCTATTTGACTTTAAACAGAAGTCCATTTATTAAATCTTTTATTAGGTCTTTCATTATGTACGCTTGTAAAGATTTTAATAGAGATGTTAGGTAATGAAATTCCACAAGTTCTTAAAATGTTCATAAATCTCTATAAATTGTCTCTTCAAAAAATCTGTTTTCATTGAGTATGATTTTTTTATTCATCTAAAAAATTTTAACATAGCTTAATTATGCTAATGTGATTTATATTTCAATTCCTTTTTAGATTCATTTTATTGTACAGCAGTGGTGTTTTTACAATTTGAAACAGTTTAAAATGTAATTGCAATATGTTAAAATAAATTGGAAAGTTCAGTAAATCCGAAGTAAACTTTATAAAATAAACTATCAATGTACTATTTACACTAATTATAAACATAGTCTCGACATTTGGTATATATTTATCAAGTATTAGAATAAATAAAATGTAGTTATGCTTTTTTTTTGTTTCTTATTTCTTACTATGTCACTAGGCCAATTAGGTCCCTCTGGAGCTGGCTCAACGCTCCTGCTAATCTTCCTTCTTGGCTTTTCATTGAACACAGGCTCACTTCCCCCCATCCCCTACATTCTCTCTCTCGTTCGCCTCCTTATATTACTTATCCAATGTAGTTTGAAGTAATGACCAGGGAGAATTTTTTTTAATCTCATGTTTTCATGCATAATGAAAGAAAACAGTTTATAATATAATCAAGCATAATGGCAACCCATTCTGTCCAATGGCAAACAATGTGAAAATATGCACATGGAAACATAAAGACAATTTTCAAGTTACTCATATTCCATAATCCACATGTCAAGTCGAATGTGCACAACATGCAAAAAACATTGATTTTTTGCAAAACATTATTAATTATATCAGAAAAATTAATGCAGAAGTTAAACAGGAAAAATGCATTGCCACATTTCTGTGCTTTTCAGTTGAAGACCCGCCTCTTCCCCTCATTCATTGGCCAAGAGTCCTGTCTTAAATCCTAAGCACAGAATTATGGGAATGCACCTTTCCTGGTTACCTTCTACACTGTTTTTATTTGGAAGTAAAGATAATATTTTAGCAAAAAGGCCTATTGGTGGCCTTCTGCTGTTATGCACCTAAAATCTGGAATAGCCTGCCAATAGGAATTCGCCAGGCAAATACAGTGGAGCACTTTAAAATACTGCTGAAAACACATTACTTTAACATGGCCTTTTTATAACTTCACTTTAACTTAATACTGATACTCTGTATGTTCAATTCATCATAATAACTATTCATGGTGGCTCCAAAATCCGTACTGACCCCTACTCTCTCTTCTGTTTCTTTTTCCGGTTTCTGCGCCACCACCACCTACTCAAAGCATCATGATGCTCCAACATTGATGGACTGAAAGCCAGAAGTCTACGTGACCATCATTATCAAGTCCTTCCATGAAAACCCTAAATACAAAGAGGACTTTTTGATTTATGTTAGGTAGATTGCCCAGAGAGGACTGGGCGGTCTCTTGGTCTGGAATCCCTACAGATTTTATTTTTTTTCTCCAGCCTCTGGAGTTTTTGTTTTGTTTTTTCTGTCCACCCTGGCCATCGGACCTTACTGATTCTATGTTAATTAATGTTGACTTATGTTTATTTTTTATTGCGTCTTCTATTTTTCTATTCATTTTGTAAAGCAGTTTGAGCTACATTTTTTTGTATGAAAACGTGCTATATAAATAAATGTTGTTGTTGTTGTTGTTTTATCCAGTATGCTTTAGGGATGTGGCATCAGATAGAGTAGCATTTTGGTTCCCAATTAACACTTGCATACATTTTTTAAGTAAAGTTTTGCATATCAGGGTATGCCTTGTCTTCTTTCCATCTTGGTTTCATGTAAGCATTAATACCATGGTCCAGGTTATTCATTACTTTCTCTTTTTTTATTGTATCTTCAATTAAGATCAGTTCTTTGGACATTTGGAGTAGTGGTTTCCTCCTTTTTCTGCCTTAAGGTCAGCCAAGGTCAAAACTGGTAAGTGAAGATTTTGCAAAAACAGCCTAAGACGTGATACATGCAATGTAGGAAGAGAAATGTAGAGAGACGATCGGAAACCAAAATAGTGAATAAAGCCATAATTTTAGATGTAAATTATAGTCACGAGGCAATTAAAGCCAAAAAAACAGTCTCATTACCCAGGATTTCCAAATGTGGTTGGGGCACATGGGACTGATTAGAGTGGAGTTTGATCAAACATTATTTGGAAAATGTACCTCTCCTCCTCATGAATAATCAGACACAGTGTCTTCATCAAATATTTGACCTTCGTCAATATTTCGTTGGTCAGACACAAGTTCTAGGGATATGACATTCCCTGCAACTGACCCAACAAAAAAAAAATGCCCTCAGAAACAGAGGCTGGAAAGCCAACTCTTCTGCAGGGGTTAGGTCTGGACCGCGTGGACCTCCACCTTTTTTTTGCTTGTCTGCCTTCTTATTAGCTTTAAAATTAATGTTTTTTATATTATATATGATTCTTTATGTCAACAATTCTTTAAATAGTTATATACCAATATTTACCAGTTTGAAGTATATTCTTATACTTTAACCTGTTCCCATGTTCTCCTTGTGCTCACGTTTGATCTGGAATTATGACATATTAAATAATAATTAATCTGACACATAGGAAATGAAATGCTGCATTCAGTAAGTACAATGAACACTACTTAGTGTTTAATTTGTTGGCCACTTTTTGCCAGTCGTCTTTACTGGTTTGGGCTGCTTTTGCAGTGTTACCCCTTGTGCATATTAAATCTTGAAATTCTTCATATCCTTTGAATAAAATGTCCTGTTCCGCTTGTGTGAAAAAAAAATGCGCCCGCTCTTTCGTCATTTTGTTACAGCCTATCAAAGACTTGCTGATCATGTTTTCTAGACTCAATATATATGGGCTTTTCGATCAGTGTGGGCGTGCGCGGATGATTAGATCCAGCTAGACTAATCCACTACACGGCTGCCTTTGAAAAACTGACTTGTCCAGGATGAGCTTCACCGGCATTAACCCATCCAAGATAAGGCACCTGATCTCGGATGATTTAAGCGACGTACAGAAAAAACCCTTCTGGAGTGTGGGAATTTTAATACACAGAACAATCTCATTTGTAGTGTCAGTTTCAACATCTGATTCTGAAGGGCAATATGTCATGGTGATGGAAATTTATCTAATACTAAAATGATTCTGATTAATATCTATGCACCTAATGCAGATGATAGAGCTTCCTTCCAAAATGTATTTGCATATATCCCTAATGTGAACACTCACAAAATTATAATGGCTGGAGACTTTAATTGTGTTTTAAATCCAGACCTGGATAGATTTTCAGATACAACGCTGATAACATCTAGTACTGCAAAGATAATTACACAGTTTGTAATGGATCATAATTTATCTGACACAAGGAAGATTTTAAACCCTAATCTAAGGGCATTTTCCTTCTTCTCACTCATACATCATTGTTACTTGGAATTGATCATTTCCTCATAGTAAGAATTTTTTTCCCACTATCAGTTCTTGCAAGTACAACGCTATCATTATCTCTGACCATGCTCCTCTGATCATGGAACTTAAATTACTGCCTCCTACAGACTCATCTCATAGCTGGCACCTTAAACTTTATTTGATGAAAACTATACAGAATTCATATCCAAACAAAATTGATTATTTTCTTGAGATAAATGCAACTTCAGAGGTTTCGGCAGGTATACTCAGGGAAACTCTGAAGGCATTTGTAAGAGGACAGATTATTTGATATGTTTCTCACATAAATTAAAATGGAAAACAAGAAGGCATCTGAGTTAATCAGCAAAATTATCAGAATAGATCTAGAATACGCCAGGTCTCCAAGTGAGGTATTCTATAGAAAAAGACAGGTTTTGAAATCACAATTTAACCTCTTGACTACTAAAGAAACAGAACAACTTTAAATCATAACATCGTTATTATGAACACAGAGAAAAGCCCCATAAAATCTTCGCCCAACAAATCCACAAGAATAGATCCAGACAAATCAGACCTTGATTCTTGTAACTGACATTTGGGATGTGGAATATAATATATGCTGGAAAAGGACACAGAGTTTATGCAAGAGGTCAAAAAAATGCAGCCAAAGATAGTCAGATTAATTTTTGAAAACAGGCTTGGCACTGATCTCTCTGCTACTCTGGCTCCAATGAAAAAGGCACCTATTAGACAGACATGGGGACCAAAAACAAGTAGGTAAGGTATTCAAAGAAGTACTAGGATTATTTCAGGACAGCTTATACTTTAACCTCTGCAAGGTATGTTCTGCATCTTGAGAGGGATCAGGGACGTGGAGTTTGAAAGAATACTATTTAAGAACTTAAAGGGAACAGTTGTTAGGTGTCAAAGACAATAGGTGGTTGGTGTCTGTCAAAGAGGCATCCCTAGGACTTGTTCAATAACACCCGTGGAAAAGAAGCCGTAAAGTTCAATGTGAATTTATAGCAGACACAGGGCATTTGACTGAAAATCCAAATGGAGGAGGAATTGTGTTGAAGCCATGGAGAATGACTTCAGACTGTCTCAAAGATGTTCTGGTAATCCAAGTTAGAAGGAGTAGGTGGGATTTTGTCCAAACTGTTCTAGACAAGGATTAGGAAATTTTGACCTCAACTGGGGATATCAGTGACAGGTGGAAAAAGCATCTTGAGGAACTCATAAAACTTGTAGTTTGAAATCCCGCAGCACCAAAAGTGTCTGTTTTAGTTCTTCTTTGTGGCTGTGGTTGCTTTTGTTATTAAAACACTCTAGGAACAAAGTTTCAAGATTTAATGTGATATAATCATAAACGCTAAAAGCGCTATATGTTGTAGTGTTTTAGTTAAGCTGTTAGTTCATTGTTAAATGGAGGGTGACAACAGCCTCTGTAGATTGGGAGATTGTATAGGACAAGTGTCCATTTTTAAAAGAAGGCTCAAAGGCCTCAGGACTCCTGAGCAAATCTAGGTAAGGTAATGGAGCAGATGCTACATCTGGTATTTGAATGTCTATTTCCAGGAAGGTCAATACAGATTTCATGCTGCCCTTGGAACTGTGGACCAACTGTTTTGTGAAGCTTATTACCAAAATGCAGCAACAGTCTGGGTGTGCTGCCTCTGCATTCTAATTAGTCCCTAAATTAGTGAAGCAAAACAAAACAAAAAAAAAATCCTTCTTAGATTTCAGGTTTTCCAGTACCTCTGGTGTTATTCCCTTGTGCAGGAGTAGCAGCTTGGCAATATGATAATGTTGCTGCGTTCTCTATTAGGATAACTAGAAAAGATTCAGAATAGAGGAGGGTCAGTTACAGTTTACAATGATTGTCACACTTACAGTTTTATGCACATCACCATCGAACAGAGTTTCAATATGAATAGCAAATCGGTAACCACAGTCATGGTATGGTGGACTTAAACAATGAGTATTCAGCTTGAATTTAAATATCTCTTAAACAAGTAGGCAGATCACTTCACATCCTTGTGGTCCTGTAGGTAAGTACTCAATTTGAAACATATAATTCCTCCAGCATGTCCTGGAACTGTCCCTGAAATGTCTCTTAGTAGGCCATATCCAGATTACGTTCTGGTGGAGGAAGCATTCTAAATACAATGGAATCTCGGTTCACGACCATAATTCGTTCCAGAACTTTGGTCGTAGACCGAGTTGGTCGTGAACCGAAGCAGTTTCACCCATAGGATTGTAGGTAAATACAATTAATCCGTTCCAGACCGTACAAACTGTATGTAAATATGTAAAAATATGTAAAGATTAAGCACAAATATAGTTAATTACACCATAGAATGCACAGTGTAATAGTAAACTAATGTAAAAACATTGAATAACACTGACACAAAACACCCAGGCTCCCTGCTCAGCTACACGAGCTGGCTCCCTCACGCTCTCTCTCTCTCTGTAGCATACACACCACCAAAGCCCCTCCCTCCCTCAGCTACAGGAGCAGGCTGGCTCACACGCTCTCTCTCTCTCTGTAGCACACATACCACCAAAGTCCCTCCCTCCCTCCCTCCCTCAGCTACAGGAGCAGGCTGGCTCCCTCGCGCTCTCTCTCTCTCTCTGTAGCACACACACCACCAAAGCCCCTCCCTTCCTCCCTCAGCTACAGGAGCAGGCTGGCTCACACGCTCTCTCTCTCTCTGTAGCGCGAGTGCGCGCACACACACACACACCACCCACCCCTATCCTCCCCCCCATCCCTTCCCTGTCAGCTGCCTGTGCTCTCATCTCTCTCTCTCTCTCTGCGCTTGCTCGCTCGCGCTCTCTAATCTCTCTGTAGCACTATTTTTTTTTAAATGAGTTTTAAGCACAGCGGAAAAAAAGGAACATGAACAAATCCGAAGCGCATGCAAAAACCAACTCACAAGCAACCAAAAAAGTAAGATTGCAGGAGATCACGCTATTAAACTTAAAGCCTGATCGCTGTAAACAATGTTTTTAAAATGAGTTTTAAGCACAGCAGAAAAAAAGGAACATTTGATAAAAAGAGAAAAGTAACATTGCAACAAATCACACGATGAAGTCCTCCATGTAAACAATTTTTTTAATGAGTTTTAAGCACAGGGAAAAAAACGAACATTTGAAAAAAGAGAAAAGTAACATTGCAACAAATCGCGTTATGAACTGAAAAATTAACTTTTGAAAAATCCGTAATACAAAAACCACCAAGAAAACTAACCTTGCATGAGTCGAGTTCTGGCATGAAGTGTTTTCCTTCAGGTGTTTTCTCTCTTGTGATTTCTTGGGTTTCTGGTGCTTTTAGCTGGTGGGAGTGAAAGCCTCATGCAGCCATTCCAAAAACAAAGTTCTTGTAAAACAGCCCTTCATGTTTGCCCTCCACATTACTGGCAGTCTGGCTTTGTTTACATTGTGCTGCTTGAAAGCACGAGGGTTCTCAGATTGGTAAATGAGTAAACTGGTAAACAGTTTTTCCACCTCTTGTAATTTCTTTCTTTAATTCGATTTCAATTTTCTTCAAAACTTTCTTCTCACCACTCTTCACTTGCTTAGAAGCCAATGGAAGGAGAACAATGAACAGAGCTCTTGCAGCCACGCGGCAGCCTGCCTGTGTTGGGGGGATGGTGCGTTTGCACGTAGGCAGGCAAACACGTGCTGCAATCTCCTCCTCCTCCCCCCTCCCTAGCAGGCACATGGAACTGGGGGGATGGTTTGCCTGCCTATCTGCAGCCAGTAAGTGCAAGCCAATACGTGCAGCAATGTCCTTCTCCCCCTCCCCAGCAGGCACGTGCTCGCTCGCTCTTGCTCTCTCTCTCTCTCTCAGCTCAGCTCAGGCAGGAAAGGGAAACTGGCTTGTTCGGCAAACACGTGCAGCAATCTCCTCCTCCCCCTCCCCAGCAGGCACGTGCTTGCTTGCTCTTGCTCTCTCTCTCAGCTCAGCTCAGGCAGGCAGGCAGGGGAAACTGGCTTGTTTGTATACCGAGTGTGTGGTTGTGAACTGAGGCAAAAGTTTGGCAAGCTTTTTGCTCGTGAACCGAGTTGTACATGAACCGAGATGTTCGTGAACCGAGGTTCCACTGTACATTGCAAAAACATCTCATCTGTCTACTCTTTGCCCTGAAGAACAGCAGCTCTACTCCAAAAGACATTCTGTATTGTTTGGCTCCTCACCCTGTTATGGAGTGTCAGCACAGTACCAATGTGTAGAAGCCTTATTTTGGCTGCTAGTACTTAGGATCTTGCAATCATAAGTGAAAATGGGAGTATCATAATCACCTATTCCCTCCCTCATTATCAAGACCCTCAGGTTTTTGCAGTGTTAAACCCTTACCTGAAGAAAGCAAAACACTCTTTTCCAGAAGAGGACATGGGCCAGAAATTTGGAGATTCTAATTTTTATTCGAAATACATAACACTCATCTACTGTTTCAGTGAGTGCTGGAGATAGCTGTTTTTTTGAAGCCAAGCGGACAGCATCACCTTTAAACAGCAAAGCTGTAATCTGCAGGTTTTCAAACTGAGTACTTTTCAATCTTTGACTGTGTCTTGATATCTTGTCCATGAAAAGTGTGAGAAAGTACTATTCCTTAGTAACTGAAACATATCCACTTATCCATATCTTTAATATCTTGAATTAAATATTCACAAGTCCAAAAGTTTAGAATTTGCCGATAGGTGCTACCATCTTTAATATGGCATCTCACACCACATCCTCCACGTGACAACAACAGGAGTTAGTTGTTATTAATAACACAGTAATAACTTAAATCAAAGACACAAAATGGCAGTCCAAAAATAAGAAACAAAATAATGATCTCAGTCTCAGTAGCTAATCTCATTGCTGGACCATGTCTGTTTAAACAACTGAAAACATACCAACTTTCCAGCAGATCATTGGTCACTCCTATTTGTAACAGCTAATAACGTGCTGTCATAGAGCTGGGACTTTATGAAGGGTTAACATTTAGGGTATGTTCAGCTGCAGTATGTTTTTTTTCTTTTTTCATTTCAGTTTTATTATATAAAACAAGAGACATCTGAAAGATGAGTCTTTCTTCTGTTTGTGAGGTTCAGAACATGCATGTTAATTACTCCTTGTCGCTGCACTGTGTGCATTGTACTTCCAGATGAGCACTCATTGGCTGTCAGCACTCAAGTACACTCAACCCACCCCTGTTTGATTTTTGTCAGAGTAAGTTGCAGACTAGTTGGACTAAGATGCTGGGTATATTAAGTAATCTTCTTCACTGGATACTAACAACTGCCTCAGACTCCCTACGTTTATGTAAATGAAGGCTACTACTGAAAGTCGCTGAAAAAAATGACATAACAGGACATAGCTTTAAGTTAATTACCCACAACCCTCAGTAAGTAAAAAGAGTGGGTGTGAAAATAGACATGAGGAGTTTATGCTTTGTAAGTCTTGCAACATACAATGAAAATAGCTAACAAAAATAGCTTAGCATTATATGTTTTAATTGATAAATTCATAATTTAAATAAAAGTTGTTTATTATAAAATTTACTTTTTAGTTGCATATTTAACCATGGCAAAAAGAATACTACATTTTTAAGCACTTGCCATAAAATTAATCTCCCAATTAGTTTCCTTAATGTTAGTCACTTTTTCTTGAAAAGCAATCTATTTGAAATTAGAACAAAAATTGTCACAGCCTTAAACAATAACATATCTATGTGGTTATTGGTACATTCTGTAATTTTTTGTTAGGTAATGATAAATCTCAATTATATAAATAATTTTAACAAGAATATGGTTGCAGTTGCATTCTTAGATTGTAAAATGTAGCCCTTTAAGTGTTCCCTCTAGAATTTACATAAACAACATACAACATTAACATATACCTGAGATAGTAAGGGATCATTTTTATTTTACTCGAAATGTTGTGTCATCTAAATGCCATAAGAGATAAGCAGCAGTTCATATTTTAATTATCTGCAGGAATAAAGGTACAGATAATGCTTGTCTGAGGGCCTTTTTCATGCCTATTACATTCTATGATGTTTGTAAGTTTGATGGAAATTTTATTTGTAGTTTATATAATATTGAGGTAAAAAAAGTATTTTTAAAGATATTAATGGTATTAATTACAAATTAATTTTAAAAAGCATAAGTTTTTACTTGTATATAGTGTTGATGCATAAAACCAAAAACTGTCATTTCTTTCTTTCGAAGCCTTTTTTACATATTCGTTTATCTTAGATAAGTGATTTATTACTCTTGTTTTAAACTGCATGACACACAAACAAAGCTGACAGTTTCACTTGTTAAGATGCTCCAGTTAACATATAAAAACACAATAGAAATGAATAGAACCAATATTTGAGTTTAACTCATCCTTGTAACTATGAGAAAATTTGAAGTTTTATGCCCATGTCATTTATTACTGGTTAAGATATACTGGTAAAGACATCCTGACTTATTTATATTCAGTCTGGCATATTCAGTATGTAAATAAAACAGAAAATGAGAGTATTTAAGAGGTGTTATAAACAGATGAAAGTAAGTAGTATTGGCGTTTACATAAACAGGTCTTATAAAGTATAGTAAGATCAAAGGCAAGAATCATGACTTGTGCATACTTTGTAACTAATTGCATGACACATTACATATTTTGAATCTTCTGTGTCTAATCCTATTTTTTTGAAAAATTTAACTTTAGACATCTTATTTAATGCATTAATGCTACTCCATTGGTGTTGTTACTCGCATTTCTTTGAAATTCTGTTTCACAGGCTTGAAAAGTTCTTATCCCAAAATTAGGTTGTCAGCAGTTTATTCTGGACATTAAGCTTACCTTAAGAATTCCAGTATTTTGCACATTTTCATAAGCTTTATCCCCACGTAATAATTCCAAGATCTCTGAGTAGAATGTCTCTGCTTTCCATTTTTAAGCTTTAAGCCATCATCTCTGTTAAACTGCTTCAAAAAACTGTGATCAAGACCTTTTTTTTGGTTGTAGATTAGTTTCTATACTTCTCTGTGCAATTAGTATGACATTAACTGCATTATTTATAACCTTCAAGTTCATATTATTATTTATAAAATAAACAATTCAGCTGTTATCAGGAACTGGCCAAATGTTGTGCTGCACAATTCTCATTCTACTTACAAAAATGAAGCATTACTCAAGCAGAGGGTGGAATAAGATATTATTTCAAATGCTTTTTAACAAAGAAGGTATGCAAATATGACCCTAGTATGCAAATAGAGGATACATGATTTGTAAAGGCACCACAGCTTGTTGTAATATGTCCTTCTTTATTTGTAGAAAGAAAATACAAGTTTAGGTGGAAAATGGAAAAGGAAATAGAGAGATTGTGTCAGTTTTATTTTATGTGTTATAATACAGAAGATAAAGCTACAAAAATCACATACACGTATAAACTTATTAAATGTGCAAGCTATTTAGACTGCTGTCACGCATGACAGCACAGGACCCGAATTAACATTCGCCACTGTGCTTTCCTTCTTTTCAAATGAACTGTACTTGGCAAATGGGAAATTTGGAAGTCAATAAATATACAAAAAGATATAAGTAATGGAGACAATTCTAGAAATGTTTTAACAAATACAATACAAAATTTACATATGTAATTTAATTAAAGCAGCATTTATTTATTTACATTTCACAGTCAGTATATTTATAAATACATACATAAAAAACAGTCAGATTTAAAGATATCTGTATAAAGTGTTTATGAAACAATATAATTCTAGGAAGCATAGTAAGTAGCACTGTTGTCTCCTGGATCCACTGGATATTGTCTGTGTAGGGTTTGCAGTTTCTCCCTGTATCCACATAGATTTTCCTCCAGGTACAGTACTTCTACTCCCAAAGACATGGTGGTTGGTTAGGTTAACTGGTGTCTCTAATTTGGCCCCTTTGTGGTTTTGTGCATCAGCAAGCCATGTAATGGAATTTGGCCCTGCTCATGACTGTTTCCTGAATTGTGGCAAGTGCTGCTAGAGAAGGTTATGGATCCCGCACCTCTAAATTGAAGTTTTTTGGAAAAAAATGCAAAACATATATTGTAAAATTATATGAAGAACACAGATAAGGAGTTGGAGTACCATCTTAGTAAACCCATATAACTGACACGTGTGGATGCTGAAGTCGAAAACAACGAGAGACAACAACACCAATCTATACTAATAAAAGGCAAAGCCCTCACTGACTGACTGACTGACTGACTGACTGACTGACTGACTGACTGACTGACTCACTCACTCACTCACTCACTCATCACTAATTCTCCAACTTCCCATGTAGGTAGAAAGCTGAAATTTGGCAGGCTTATTCCTTACAGCTTACTTACAAAAGTTAAGCAGGTTTCATTTCGAAATTCTACACGTAACGGTCATAACGGTCAATAACGGTTGACAACGTCCGCCATGTTGAACTTTCTTATTTATGGTCCCATCTTCATGAAATTTGGTAGGCGGCTTCCCTGCGCTAACCGAAACCGATGTACTTACTTATTTCGATGGTATGATGCCACTGTCGGCCGCCATATTGAACTTTCCAACGTCACCAATTTTCAAATTTCCCGTGTAGGTAGAAGGCTGACCCCATCTTCACGAAATTTGGTATGTGGCTTCCCTGCGCTAACCAAAACCGATGTACGTACTTATTTCAGTGGTATGACGCCACTGTCGGCCGCCATATTGAATTTTCCAAACGTCACTAATTCTCCAACTTCCCGTGTAGGTATAAGGCTGAAATTTGGCAGGCCCATTCCTTACAGCTTACTTACAAAAGTTATGCAGGTTTCATTTCAAAATTCTACGCGTAACGGTCATAACGGTCAACAACGTCCGCCATATTGAACTTTCTTATTCATGGCCCCATCTTCACGAAATTTGGTAGGCGGCTTCCCTGTGCTAACCAAAACCAATGTACATACTTATTTCGGTGGTATGACGCCACTGTCAGCCGCCATATTGAACTTTCCAACATCACTAATTCTCCAACTTCCCGTGTACGTAGAAGGCTGAAATTTGGTACTTATTTCAGTGGTATGATGCCACTGTCGGCCGCCATATTGAACTTTTAACAGAAACCGATGTACATACTTATTTCGTTGGTATGACACCACTGTTGGCCGCCATATTGAACCTTCCAACGTCACTAATTCTCCAACTTCCCGTGTAGGTAGAAGGCTGAAATTTGGCAGGCTCATTCCTTACAGCTTACTTACAACAGTTAAGCAGCTTTCATTTCGAAATTCTACGCGTAACGGTCATAACGGTCAAAAACGTCCGCCATGTTGAACTTTCTTATTTATGGCCCCATCTTCTCGAAATTTGGTAGGCGGCTTCCCTGCACTAACCGAAACCAATGTACGTACTTATTTCGGTGGTATGATGCCACTGTTGGCCGCCATATTGAACTTTTCAACAGTCTTTGTTACTTATTGGCCCATCTTCAAGAGATTTGGTACACGGGTTCCCAACGCTAACTGAATAGTACTTACGTACATATATACGTCCATAGCCTGCACCTCGGTCACCGTGTAAGGTGGCATTGGGTCCCCCATCCCAACGCCTCCCACGTTGTTGGCTGCCTGCCTATATAAGACCGTCCGTCGCTCCGGTCTCTACATTCCCTTCCTTGCTTCGCCATGGGATTCACGTCTTCCTACTGATAACTGCAGCCTTTTTGTTTAACCCACGGCTTCTCCGCTGTTTTATTGTTTGTTTATTACAATTATAGTTATTGTATAGGTATTTTACACTTACTTTACATTGCTCAGGTACCCATTTCCTTTATCATTCCAACCCCCATTACCATGTCTATCGAGATGATCACTATTGATCAAAGAACTGTCACTTACCGAGTGGTTTCCATGCCCGGAGATGGCACCTACCTTTTCCATTCTCTTTGTTACATATTGCACGGCCATATCAGGCTCACTCTTGATATCCGGAGGAACATTCTGTCTTATGTATTGAATGACTGGGACAGGTTCAAGGTGTGGACTGATGACAGTACAGGAGATAATTATACTACACAGGAGCACTAGAAGAGTGAAATGCTTAAGCCCTTCACCTATGGTTCTGCATGTGAGTTGATGGCTGCCGTTGAATTGTTCGGTTGTCGCTTTCAAGTGTACCGAAATGGCCAAATATTTTACACCTTTCGACAACCGCCAATGCCTCTTAAACATCTTAGATTCACAAGAGACGATTTCAGTAGTGGACACTTTGATGTTTATGAATGTTTAAACTCTCAAAAGCTGGATGTGATTTTATCGATGAAACCGGTTGTGTGCTTACAACGCTTGACAGATGCCAAATGTCACTTCAACACAACAAATCCTGTAAATACTGTCGTAATTGAAACAAACCATGAAACTCCAACCGATTATGACAGCAGCAATCCAAGCTGTGAGATTTGAGACAAGATTACTGTTCACATGGCCAACTGTAAGTTACATGCTCAAGAGTAAGCTCAGCGCACAGCTTGGTCATGTTACAACTGGAGGGACGAACTGACAACACAGTATACAAAGAGATCCTTAACAAATAATTATTGGCATATTTTCCCTCAGTTTAAAAAGGTTTAATTTTCTTCTTAATAAAAATTTTAATGCAGTACTTCGCCGCTGCGAAGCGCGGGTATTTTACTAGTTTAAAATAAAAAGCAATTTCTTTATTGTTTATTCTTGGTGAGTTAAAGAGACTGAGAGACTGCCTGACCCCCCCAAAGCACAGTGCAACTGATTGAGGATCAGACAGACTGCTTAAAAAGAAAAAAATCCTCCCTTTTATTGCCTAGCTTATTCATTAGACAAAGAGAAAAAAACATGGCAGTTCATTTTGAGGTCATACCTAGATTGCTGTAAGTTACGGTTACATCCTGATTTATTACATACAGAAGCATACCCAAATAAAGAGTTATCAGGCACTCACATTCCTAAGGAATACGCCCTTCTCAGTATACACACACAAGACCAATTTAAGCAGTTTCTTATAGTTCATAATATTAGTTATAAAGAGATTACATTCTTATAGCTTTAATATCTTCATTAGATTATATTTGTTTGGTTAGATTAATAATCCTTATTAATTCATAAGTGACATGTTTTCTTATATTTTGAAGCAAAAATTCAGAAAACGATCACATTGATTTATAATATCACAAGGTGTTCTGTTAGTATTAAGAGGTCAGCATTTTCTCATAAAAGAATGCAAGTTACTCTCATAATTCTGTGCACAAGCTTAATTCTTTTTCTACCTAAATGAAGAACAAATCATATAGAAGTAAAAATCATATAGCTCTCTGCAGCATGATTAATACAAAATACAGTCCTCGATATTTGGAAGGTAACTACTTATTGCAGTTAATAATGTTTTTTTTTAATGATTTGGGTGCAAGATGTGGAAAGTTGAGCAGGCTTCTTTTAACAAAATGTAAAATTTTTATCAAGGAAAAATGTTACATAATATGGCCACAAGATTAAAGCAGTGTCCATAGCAGTCATATAAACAAAAGAATTTGCAAAAAAAATTAGTTTGATAATGTTTTTGCCAGGAAAATTCTGGTTTCAGCTTTAGTATTACTTTGACTTTGTGTTTAGCATATCCCTTTAATCAGATAATCAGTTTATTTTCTTACTGTGTTCTGACCTTGGAGATTTCTACATAACAACCTTAAACTGTCTGACACTTGATTTCAAATAATCCTTCAAGACTTACATCGTAAAATCTGTATTATCATGATGAGCAGGTAGAGTAGAAATACAATTGTAAAATCTAGGCTCATTTTTGGACAGCAGCTCAGATTCTTTCAGGAAAGCTATGTCAACTTTCTTACAGTATGCAGGTAATTATGGAGATTTTCCCTCAATATTCTGTCCCTGGCTCCAAACGTTCAAAGATACTGATATATAACTCATAAAGCTGGAAGGAAAAGGAAAAAAAAGCAAGAATGCAGGATATAAATGGTAAAAAGACATGGTCTGTGGTACAACAGTGGTGCCAGGAACTACAATCTCCAGCAATTCAGGTTATCTGAATAGTTTTTAGGGCTCACCAACTCAATTTCCAACAACCATATAAACAATCAGTAATGCATAAATCCTCCTCCTAACTCTCACAACTAAGTCTGCATGCAGCAATCCCAGATAGATAGATAGATAGATAGATACTTTATTAATCCCCAAAGGAAAATTCACATACTACAGCAGCAGCATATTTATAAAAACAATATTAATTGAAGAGCAGTAAAAGCGCAGTTCAAGTTACAAAATGCAAGGTGGAGAGTGTGAGGCAAGTATAACAGTCTATAGTCTTGTGTAGTGTTAATGTTTACCCCCCTGGGTAGAATTGAAGAGTCGCATAGTGTGGAGGAGGAACGATCTCCTCAGTCTGTCAGTGGAGCAGGACAGTGACAGTAAGAATTATTATTATTATTATTATTATCTGTTGCTGAAGCTGCTCCTCTGTCTGGAGATGATACTGTTCAGTGGATGCATTGGATTCTTCATGATTGACAGGAGCCTGCTCAGCGCCCGTCACTCTGCCACAGATTTGAAACTGTCCAGCTCCGTGCCTAAAATAGAGCCTGCCTTCCTCACTGGTTTGTGCAGGCGTGAGGCATCCCTCTTCTTTATGCTTCCTCCCCAGCACACCACCGCATAGAAGAGAGCGCTCGCCACAACCATCTGATAGAACATCTGCAGCATCTTATTGCAGATGTTGAAGGACGCCAGCCTTCTAAGGAAGTATAGTCGGCTCTGTCCTTTCTTACACCAAGCATCAGTATTGGCAGTCCAGTCCAATTTATCATCCAGCTCTGCACTCCTAGGTATTTATAGGTCTGCGCCCTTTGCACACAGTCACCTCTGGTAATCACAGGGTCTGGGAGGGGCCTGGGCCTCCTAAAATCCACCACCAGCTCCTTGGTTTTGTTGGTGTTCAGGTGTAGGTGGTTTGAGTCGCACCATTTAACAAAGTCCTTGATTAGGTTCCTATACTCCTCTTCCTGCCTACTTCTGATGCAGCCCACGATAACAGTGTCGTCAGTGAACTTTTGCATGTGGCAGGACTCCGAGTTGTATTGGAAGTCCGATGTTAACACTACACAAGACTACAGACTGTTATACCTGCCTCACACTCTCCACCTTGCCTTATTTAACTTGCACTGCACTTTTATTGCTCTTTAATTAATATTTTATTTATCAGTATGCTGCTGCTGCTGGAGTATGTGAATTTCCCCTTGGGGATTAATAAAGTATCTATCTATCTATCTATCTATCTATCTATCTATCTATCTATCTATCTATCTATCTATCTATCTATCTATCTACAGTATCCATCTATATAGGCTGAACAGGACCGGAGAAAGCACAGTCCCCTGCTGCACTCCTGTGCTGCTGACCACAACGTCAGACCTGCCGTTCCCGAGACGCACATACTTAGGTCTGTCTGTAAGATAGTCCACGATCCATGCCAACAGGTATGAATCTATTCTCATGTCTGTCAGCTTGTCCCTAAGGAGCAGAGGTTGGATGGTGTTGAAGGTGATAGAGAAGTCCAGAAACATAATTCTTACAGCACCACTGCCTCTGTCCAAGTGGGAGAGGGATTGGTGTAGCATACCGATGATGGTATCCTCCGCTCCCACCTTCTCTTGGTATGTGAACTGCAGAGGGTCGAGGGCATGGCGGACCTGTGGCCTCAGATGATGAAGCAGCAGCCGCCCCATGGTCTTCATCACATGTGACGTCAGAGCGACAGGCCGGAAGTCATTCAGCTCACCAGGACGTGATACCTTTGGGACTGGGGCGATGCAAGATGTTTTCCAAAGCTTCGGGACTCTCCCCTGTTACAGGCTCAGGTTGAAGATGCGCTGTAGAGGACTCCCCAGCTCCAATGCACAGGCCTTCAGCAGTCGTGGTGATACTCCATCTAGACCCACTGCTTTTCTGGCACAAAGTCTCCTCAGCTCTGCTTACCTGGGCTGCTGTAATTGTGGGTGGGGGGAAACTCTCCTATGCTGGTATCAGCAGAAGGATGGGTGGAGGATGCAGTACTCAGGTTTCTCTCACTGTTGGCACCCCACTACCGAGCTGCAGCCAGTGATGATCTTCATCCCATTTCACACAGCCTGCACTGCCTCTGGGGACCACTTGCTCCGTCACTCTTGGTTTGTAGTGAGGCTGAAGCAGAACCAGGTTATGATCTGCTTTCCCAAGCGCAGGCATCGGGGTGGCGCTGTATGCGTCCTTAACGTTTGCATACCAGTAGGTCAATAGTCCTATTTCCCCGGGTGTTACAATCCACACACTGGGAGAAGACAGGTAATGTTTTGTCCAGCATCACATGGTTAAAGTCTCCAGAGATTAGCACAAGCGCCTCGGGGTGCTGTGTTTGTAGTTTAGCAACAGCAGCGTGGATGATGTCACCCGCTATCTCCATGTCCGCCTGAGGAGGGATGTAAACAATAACAACAATGATGATTCCAAACTCACTGGGCATGTAGTAGTGACGCAGACTTATGGGCAACAGTTCGATGTCCCTGCAGCAAGTTGAGATTTTGACGTTTACATGTCCAGGGTTGCACCACCTTGTGTTCACATAGGTTCACATCCTCCTCCTTTCTGCTTCCCACAGGTATTTGCATCTCTGTCCACTCTAACTGTGCTAAACCCGGGTAGCTCCATGTTAGCATCTGGGATGCCAGTTGTTAGCCATGTTTCACAAAAACACAACAAACTGCATTCTCTGTAGGAAAATTTAAAGGGTACTATAAATGCACTATTTATTCTTGAACTTGTAGACACAGTCCTTGGAGTCTTTCAAAACAAAAGTCAAACTTAATTAATTTTCAGTGGCATTTAAGTCCACTTATTTCTTCCTGAAATTAAACAATTCAAATGCTCCATTTTTAGAGTGGTCTCCCTGCAGAGGAGTGGGGTCACAAGTGCCATGAAATGTCTGCAAGACACAAGAACCACAGGTGGGGAAGAACTGTTGTCATTAGTCAAATCATCATTTATAAAGGTTTTTTTGTTACTGCAAGATATAACACTTGTGCACGACTGCAGCAGATCAAGCATTTCTCCAAGTACTGTCTGCGTGAAAGTGTGTTTTCTCTGTACCTAAACTGGATCTAGAGAACAAAAGCTTACCCAGACATGTCACAATATACTGTGAAACATGCAAGCATGGTGAGTGTATTAGAGGTCTGCTTTAGAAGCACAAGGTGTATGTTCCGGGTGTGGCGGAAGTGCTGCAGTCCAAGGCTCTATAATCATTCTTTGGGCGCCCCCTGGCGATGGCCACGGGCTCCAACAGGGTTGAGCTTCTAAGCTGTGATCCTGTGGCCCCAGTGCAGACCAGGGCGGCTGTCCTCTTGTGGCTTGGGGGAAGTATTGTCCCTCTTCCTGTCCTTCCTCCTTCCAGGTGTCCTGGCTGGGCTCCCCAGCCATCCACCACTCTATATATATATATATATATATATATAT
>JANRMT010062817.1:52278894-52357111 GCA_026402145.1 Polypterus bichir lapradei
TATATATATATACCCCAGTAACGGTGCAATACACTTGACTTGAGCATTCATAGTTTTCATAATCTTTCTCTGTACGTTTAGCATTTGTTTGCTCAGAGGTTGATGTGCTTGCTGCTTCTGGAGCTGCTCCATCCTAGCGGCCCACCTCTTCTCTTCTTTTGTTGGCATCTTTTTGCATTAAAAGTGATTAAATCAGTGTTTGTGTTGCAATTACTTAGCACATTTTCCTTAATTTTTCACTTAAGCTGCCACTTAAGTCTTCAATTTGCCTCAAGAATGATTTAAGATATGAAGAGGTAGGGGAAGTGACAGCGAAGGTGGTAGGGATGAGAACGGCGCCCGTATGCATGTGCCACACTGCCGCCCTGCTGTCCTCTGCCATGAGTTGATTCTACAATAAAATATAATAAAAATAAAAAGAGGAATAACCTTGGAGGTCAATCATCACCCTGAAAGCGGATAGTAGATTCTACGTATTATATGTATACCAAATTTCAGGTCAAGCTACAGGTGATATAAAATCCTGGACAGACAAATGGACAACCACGGTAGCGTATTATATAAGAAGATATATATATGTGTGTGTGTGTGTGTGTGTATGTCAAATTCTGTTACAACAAAGTGCCAGGGACATAAAAAATATTTTCTTATAATGAAAATTTCACAGTAATGAGATTCTGTATTTGTCGCTATAGTGCATTCTTTAACTTGCATCCAGGCGTTTGCAATCATTTCAAAAGCTTCTTTCACGTTAATTTTCATCTCCTCCTGTCTACAAGTTATACTGATGAGAATTTGTCTTAGTATTTCCTTGTGATAATACACTTTCAGGGTGTGAATGATGCCCAAATGCAATGGCTAAAGCACTGCCATGCATTTGGGTGGGAGGAACTCAACGTGAACATTATCTAAATGTGGAAGCATGCTGTGGGCAGCACAGTTATCAATCATAAGCAGAATCTTCCTTTTCTTATTCTTCATATCTTTGTCAAGTTGTTGCAGCCAGTTTCCCAAAATGTCTTCAGTCATCCAAGCTCACTGGTTTGTTTTATATTCGGAGGGAAAAAATGTAATGTGTTTAAAACACAGAGGATTGGTCGACTTGCCAATAATGAGAGGAATACCTTTGTGGCTGCCAGATGAACTGCAGCAAAGTAGAGCTGTCAACCTTTGTTTAGATTTTTTTCCTCTTCGGCATGGATCACCTTTGAGTGCTAAATTGTGATGCAGTAGCAGCTGGTAGAAGATTCCAGTCTCATCAGCATTGTAGATGCCTTCAGGTTCATAAGCTGAAATGATTTTCCTGACTTCACCTGCACACCATTCATTTGCTTTTTCAATTGAAACTGCAGATTCTTCTTCACAGATTGCTTTGGCTGCAATTTCAAAATGATCCCGAAAGCGAATTAGCAAACCCCAGCTGGCAGTAGAATCTTCGTGGCCGAAGGAGATAGACAGTGACTTTGCTTTTTCTTGAATAAGTGGCCCACTAATAGGAATGTTTCTTGAATGAGCATCACTGAATCACATAACAACTGCTTTTCTGACATCTTGAAATGCAGCAGTTCGCATATACGAGGGATATCCAGAAAAAAATGTTACAAGTGCCCTGGAGGGTGCAGGGATTTTTTTTTTCGAAGGTTGGCATACTTGCGTGTAGGGGGGGTCCTAACAGTCAAAATAAGCCCAGGACCGCGTCAGTCAGTTGTGAAATGTCATCACAGCAAGCGAGTTCGTCAACCTCTGCTGAGGCCGTTTGCTCCACCTACCGCCAATGCGAGATTCGTTCGGTCATCAAGTTCCTCACTTTGCTTTGCGAATCCGCAGCCGAGATCCATCATCAGCTTGTGGAAGAATTGTGAAAGAATTCTTGGGTGGGAAACGTTTTTCCAATGATGAGGAGGTGAAGGAGACAGTGGAGAAGTGGCTTTCGGAGGTGGAGCGGAGCGTATTCGACAAGGGTATAAAAAAGCTGGTGCCTAGGCTGAAGAAGTGCATCGAAGTTGACGGCGATTATGTTGAGAAATAAACACATATTTTGGATCACACCCTGTAAATTTGGTTGAAATATATTCATTTTTCGATTTTTAACAGCTGTTGTAACCTTTTTTTCTGGATATCCCTCGTATTTGCTCTGAGGCCCAAGGTTTGCAACCCGAGATTCTTCTTCTATTTTTGACTTTCAAGAAATTTGGCAGTGTCAGTGGCGAAATGCCAAATTCACTGGGAATGTATTTTTTCTTTTTGCTGGAATTAAGAGCAGCAAAAATTTCAAGTTTTCTTTTTCTAATGTGAACTGTTGTCGTTTTTTTCATATCTGCCATTTCTATAGGAGGGTGACAATGAGATAAATTCCAATGGATGCTTTTCAAATGTTGACGAGCAATAAGCAAAAAGTATCACGGAACACCACAGAAAACAAACACAGCAAATAAACAGTATGAGGAAAGTTCAAAGAAAGAGAAAAATTTGCAGTGTTTATGTATTGGGATCTTTGTGCACAACTGAGCTGCGACCACAGAACTAACTGCTCTATGGATGATTCATTCGGGCATTTCAAGGTCTTTTGTTCACTTTGTTGTAATGAAAATATCTGCTGAATGTATTTCGTAGTAACAAGATTTTTATAGACTCTGTCTTATGAGGAAACTGTTGGGACCATAAAAATAATTCTTTGTAATGAAAATTTATTGTAACGATATTTGTTGTAATGGAATTTGACCATATATATATGTAGTCTTCATATAATTTATTTTTATAAGAATATGTCAGTGAGGACAGGGCTAGCAGTGGGCATTGCACCATGAATAAATGATGAGAATTTGTCTTAGTAATAAACACAGGTTAAGCACCCTGATAGTAATTTCCCTGAGAACAGAACCACAAGCTACACTGCAGGACAACTCCTCCAGTGTCAAAGAAGAAAGAAAAGCCTGATGACCTGATGAGTTACAGTATGTTGCCCTAACATGACTGATTCCTGTAAAGAATGGCCACATTAAGATGTTTAAAGACTCCACTTGAAAGATTAAGCCATTATTGTACGATCTGTACATTTTACTTACACGTTTGAATTTTTTTTTGCAGGCATAATGTACAGTAAGTGTACTTATTCCAGTATTTGTTTGTTTGTGTGCTTACATTTCCTGTCAGGAGGGGATTTTTTTTCCCAGCTTCCTTAGTAAAGCCATGGTGGCTTAAGTTTAAAGATGGTATCTTCTGTCAACAGGCTTCTCATGAACGGAAACATAACTCACTTTTTCATGTCACATGGGTTAAATCTAGACAGTGCAAGTACATGGAAAAAGTCATTCTTTAAAGTTCTGACATATGTTCCCTTGCATGCTTAAAGTACTTTCAATACTATATTTTTTAAGTATGTTTAAAAATGTGTATAAACATTTGTTACTTAAAATATGAGGTTTATCCACCGCTTGCAATGTATAATGCCTTTGACACACGCTAACACAGATCATTCCTCAAGTGCCTCTGCAGTGGGAAGATACCCACACTCTTTCATACTAAGAGAAATGTAAGAAGACTTATATATGTCTTTATAAAAGAATGTTGAAAGTCTTACTTTTGACAAATATAGTAAAGTGTTATTTGTTTCAAAAAAGTTTGTGCTACCACCCCTCAGTCATTGACTCTGTCACAACTGTATCCTTTTCTAACACTATATACAATATACACTTCATTTTCCAGTGTTCCACATATATCACATTTATCTACAAAATCTGTATGTGTAATGTTCCATCAAATATGAAAAACAAATTTATTCCCTTGAAATAGTATTTAGAGAATACTTGCTCTATATGGATTTACTTGTTTTCTGGATATTTTTTATAATCTTGTTTTCACTACCCTGTCATGGCTTTATCTAACTCATTTATATTCATTAAGAAGAGCAGTGGCCCATTCCTGACTGCCCCGTATCTTTTTATATGACATCTAAATTAGAAGTAGATATCTGTATAAGTACCCCTTTTCACATTGTCTACACTATTTTATCAAAAATCTGTAGCTCCTTACAAAAACACTTTATTAAATATTTTAGAATATCAAAACAGGCATTAATTATTGCTATAAAAAACTAATGGGAATGATATATTATCTCCCTCAGGCAAACAGAGTACAACATATATCTCCTGTGTTTTATATTAATTGGAATCTTAGTTCTTCTGCCATTATGGATCTAAGACCTATGATACTCTTCATAGAAAGAAATACAGTGTCACCTTGTTTAAAAACTAGAGATTAAAGAGAATGGAAAAACAATTCAAATAGATCTTTCAAAATATTCACCATTGCTGGGCATGCTACTATCTAATTGCATCTAAATAAACCTTTTCCACATTCCTCAAAATGTATCTGTCAGATAATCTTATTATCCAGGTATGATAATGGAAACCAGTCAAAAACAAACTTAGTCAAACAAAATTTTAAAAGTTTGCACTCTCCTTCCTCTGCATCAACAAGTTGTCCATGGTTAATGCAACTACAGGTATGTCCTAGTGCAAATTACTGTCAAATATCAATATTTTGGTAATGCTGCATTCATTTTTGCACCATTTTCCTTTTTTGTGTAGAAGTTATCTTTTATTTATGATCTCTGTTTTGATTTTTACCTCTTTGTTTCCTGATTTTTGTGACATTGTATGTTGAGCATGGCCACACTCTGCTTTGTTGTGGTGCTAAGCTTGTGCCATCATGAGCACAATACTTTTACATTCTAATTGGACAAATGCCATGAGTGGTCTGTCTGTTTATCTTTGCTCATGTGTCTTTTGACTCTGGTGAACATAACCCAAGACACCATGACCACTCCATTACCCCATCCAGTTCATGCAGTCAGCTACCTTGCAAGCTCGTAGCTACTATATTATTTTGCCTATGCAGACAGCCAATAACCCACCTTTGGCAATTCAGCAGTCTTTCTTTTTTAATTTTTATGCGCATTCTGCAATCCCTTAGCCAAATGGCAGCCACTGTACCCTCTTTATCTGTGCAGACACATAGTTCTCATCCTAAGCAGCTGTAGTCTTTACTGTTGACGTTTTTGTAGCAGGGCCATCCCAACTTGTGTCAACAAGCTTATTCTTTTCACAGAGCTGCAGCTACTTTAGCTCTGTAAGGATTCAGTCTCTATGCATTCTGGCTAGGTACTGTGCTGTGCTTTTAGTGAAATAGCTGTGATTAAAGATATTTCCTGTATTTCTGGTTATTATCTCTGCTTTATTTTTACTATGATTTTGTACAGTCATATATACTTGACCTTTGTAAAACAAAAAATGGTGCAGCTGTTACAGAGGTCTTGAAGGAAATTATTTATGTTTTTTCTAGTCTATGAGGATCATAAAACAGCACACCCAACAAAACAAGTTGCAGAATAATATTTTAAGTTTACAAGCCTGGGAAGCAGTAAAATAGTAAATTACTGCTATATAAAAGTTCTTTACCATTTTTTAACAAAATAAAATATTTGAACCCAGCATTGCATCAATATATGGAGCAAACAAAATGCTTATAACAGTTTTCCTTAAAGTGTATAGTATAGTAAAGAAAGGTTTCAACAGAATAACAACAAAAATAATAAAGTTGGTGGTGGACTTTTAGTATGCCAAAGAGCCTCTGAGGCCAGTCACCATTCAGACAAAGAAGGTGGAAGTGGTACAGAGCCTGAGGGTTTACAAAAACAGCAAACTGGACTGGTCTGACAACACAGTCACACTTTACAAGAAGGGTCAGACCAGGCTGTACTTCCTTAGGTGACTCAGGTCTTTTGATATATGCACCAAGCTGCTGGAAATGCTTTACCAGTCTGTAGTATCCATTGTATTGTACTACTCTGCAGTCTCCTGGGGAAGCAAATGAGCTACAACACAAAATGCCTGAACAAACCTATCAGGAAAGTCTGCTTTATCACTGGACACAGTGGAAGCTGTTGTGGCAAAGTTGGACAGCATCATGAAAAATTCACTCCATCTCCTCCAGGAAGTGCTCTTTTTGAGTACTTTTAGCCACAGGCTCATTCCACTATGGTGTGCTAAGAAGAACCTCTAGTGATCTTTTCTGCCCACTGTTTTCAGACAATTCAGTGCTTCCTCCTGACGTCCCCAACTTAGTCCTAATACTCTCTTAAGTACGCATGTATTCATTTTTCTATTTCTGCACAATATATATTTACAATTATTTCTTAGTATTTATTTACCTATTTTTGATTGCATTTTTTTGTCCTGTGAGTTGAAATCTTTTTTATATTTCGGCTGCTGTATATATCTGAATTTCCCCTTGAGATTAAACATGTATTGGTTTAAATAGTTCAACTTCCAATTTATTATCCTGCTTACATAGCACATTGAAATTCTTTCTTGCATGTCTCCTCAGAATAGTTAAAGTGGTACAATAGCAACAAAAAGACACACACTTTTCCAAAAAAATTATAACAAATAAATAGCATACATAGAGTACACAAGAACACATACAGCATTTATTATTATGATTTTCTGTTTAGTAACCTTATAAACTGGGTATAGAAGCTTTCTCTGAATCTAGTGGTGCAAATGTGAATGGTCCTGTACCATCTGCGCTAAGGGAGGAGTGAGAAAAGCAACAGCACAGCTTGGTTCAGTCCTTTAATTGCACTGTTTGCCTTTTTAAGGCCGCATGTGTTATCTGTGTCCTAAAAAGAAGGCAGTTGGGTGTCCGTAACATTCTGTGCTGCCTTCACAACTTTCAATATTGCTTTACAAATCTGAGTCAAGCATGTGCCATAGCAGGATGCAATGCAACCAGTGCAAATGTGGTACACTGTAAACCTGTATGATACCCAGATTGCTCCCAGCTGGCATACTTGTCCTTGAACTCGGGACATGGATAGTCATAGACAGAAATGGACTGTGGCGAATGAGGACTTATAACAACAGGAAATAGGTGCAAAAGTGCTTGATGCATTTTATTAGCAGTGCTAAAAAATGATTAACAATTAAAGCAATCTTCCAGTTAATTCCCTTACTCATCTCATGACAGAAATGTGAATATTATTTTCGTAGACACACACTCCTCCACACATTTCTTGATGAATCCTGTTATATTGCTTGTGTCCAGATTTAATGAGTCCCTAAACAAAACCAACTTCACTTAATTCAAAAATCTCCTGCAGTTTTTCCTTTACCTCCGTAGCTCCATATGCTTCAGTTTCTGCTTGCAAGCTATTGGAGTATTGAAAGGTGATCGGACTGTTGGAAGTGGCGTTGCAGAAAGAGCCGCTATGCATCCATTACTGAGGTGCAGCAGTGATCCAAATTATCACCCTTTGTGGGACGGGTGGCATGCTTCAGATATTCAGGGTAAGCATTCTTTAATTTTTTGTTGTTGAACACCACAGCAACAATAAATTATTCCTTCTAGATATTTTTTACCAGCTTGTATTTTACAAGCTTTATGTATAATTTATGTATAATTAACTGCTGTTCACTTTTATTTTGCTTTTACTTGACAATGAATTTTTACCTGTAAGGAAATTCTATTTAATATTTTTTATTTAGCTGATACAAAAAGTTGACACAGGATTGTTCATAAACACCACAAATATTTTAATTACTTTTATCAAAGAGGGTATGTGGTTTATTTTTCTATTCAGGTTGTTTTACTTAGTGTATAGTATGTTGGTTGTTTTTCCAATAAAACAGTGTTCTTATTTTCTTCCTTTATTCTTACTGTTTTTATATATTACATTGCATTGCAATACTGCTCTTAACTGGCATGACTAGAATGCTGAGTTTGTACTGAATCAGAAGACATAAAGCAGTTGATGATAGGGTCATCATTATTTTACCAGCAAAAATGGATTTTAGGTTTAAAATTGTTAAGGCAAAACTATTATTTTATTGAATTGTGCTTTCAATTGAGTGCCTGTGTGGAAAGGTGTAAATTGCAAAGGGCCTTTCAAAAACCATACAATGGCAAAGCTTCATACACATTTGTAGTACTTGCTATAAGTTGTTCAGCTTTCTGGTAAATGTTGGCACTGCATCATTATTTCCTATTTACACAGCCTTTTGAATTTTTTTTGTTTAGTTTTTAGCTATTTTTTTTCTAACATTCCTCTTTGATTCTTCAACAGTACCATATTTTTGTTGATATTTTGTCTGCAGTCCCAGGTACTGAGAAGCCATGCAAATACTCATACAAAACAGCATAACTACTGACTTTATAAAAGGCCAGTTAAACTCACACAGCTCCACTCAACAGTAGAATGTTCAAATGAGATACACCATAGGCCTTAAAACAAATATAAACATAATGTAGCAAAATATGAGTTTACTCAGTCAGCATTTTTTTTTATGAAGAATTCATTTCAAAATGTAATCAGTAACCAGAATCAAAGAACACAAATGAATTTCTGAGTAAACAATGTGTCCTTTTCATTTATTTTTAGGCTTTTTCTAAGAATTTTAAAGCTCAACATTTACATAAATAATTAGTTGTTTTACTATAGTTAAAAAAGTAATAAAATGAGCTTGAAATTGAATTCTTAAGAGAATACTTTTCATTATTTTTTTCAGATTTCAGTATATCTCTAAAAACAATAAAGGCACTCTGAGTAACTCAATTGTAAATATCACATAATTCAGAAAGTTTTCCTCACACACCATTACCTGTTTCTTTCTATTCTAGGGATTTTTTACTCCTATCTGCACATCAGCCCAGGTACTCATGCAATACCATATAAATTTAATAAAATGCTTTTGTAGCTTCCACATAAAATTATATAATGGTGAAATACAATTTCTAAATCCACCAACACGCATGTGCAAAAATGAGTTTCTCGGTCATTTCTTTAATAAGGTGGTCCCTATTCATCTTTCTGAGCTATACATTAACACCAGAATTACCAGAGCCTACAAAAAAAAACTCGTAATCCCAGCCCACCTTAAATCCATTTGCACCTCTCTGTCAGCGTCTTTTGTGTTGTAAATGTGTCGATCAAGACCAGCAGCAAGCAGCCTGCTATCCCATCCCTCCACCAATGTAGAAAGGGCAGAAAGTCTGTTTACCTGCGTGTGAGTTGCATGGAGTTGTATAGGGTAAAAAATATATCGTTATTTGAAAAACATGTGTTTCCGTGTGTGTTCTGTGTCTATAATAATCTATGTAAACTCGTCATTAAAACAAATGTTTTTCATGTTTTAGTAATAATTGACAAAATGTAGACATGAAATGTATAATGTGTGAAGTCTGAAGTCCAAATTTCAAATAAATACTTTCAAAGTTACAAGTATAACAAAACAAGTACGCTTTTATTCAAGACTAGCAAAATACTCACGCTTCGCAGTGGAGAAGTAGTGTGTTAAAGAAGTTATGAAAAAGAAAAGGAAATATTTTAAAAATAACGTAACATGATTGTCAATGTAATTGTTTTGTGACTGTTATGAGTGTTGCTGTCATCAAGGATTTTATTATCATTATTTCTTTCAATCAGGTTTGTATTTGGAGGATGTGTTGTGTTCAAGTTATATTCCGTGTTTGTCAACCGTTGTAAAGATAACAGGTTTCATTCATCGAAGCACCTAAATCGGTACTCATGAATCTACAATGTTTAACAGGCATTCATGGTATTAAGTTGTGGATTTGCCTGCGAATATTTAGCGGCAGCGTGTCTATGAACTTAATTTAAACTCAAGCTTTACACCTTGCTTTCCTATTGATATGTCTACAAAGGCTTGTTCATATTCAGAGGGTTGTTCTTTTCTTACTGCATCAATAAACAGCTCGTCTTCCTCTTTATCTGAGACATCACACACTGCATGCATGCGTTTTACCTTTCCCAGTCCTGCAAACTTTAGTGAAGTGGTTCAATTTACCACATTTTTTACACTGTCTTTAGCTGAACATTGACTTTTTCCACCGTGTGCTTTGTTTCCGCAGTACCTGCACTTATGAATATGCTTGTATGCGTCACTCGCTTCATATTCTTTTGCTGCCTTCTCAATTGTGTAATGCGTTTTATGTTCAGCGCTCTTTGGAGCTTTTGATTGTTGTCTGTGTACTGCGTTCACAGTCAGTTCACGTGAGCCGCTCGGATACATGCATCGAAGGTTTGCTATCTCGTGCGATCTTGCGATGTTCACGGCTTTATTTAATGTTAGCTCAGACCCGGCACTTAAAAGTTTATCTCGCACTTTTGCTGAGTTTGTGCCAAACACTATTCTATCCCTGACCATCTCATCTTCGTTTGCATAAGCACAGTCCTTCACCAGCAATTTTAACTCTGTTACAAAGTGATCAAAAGTCTCGTTTATACCTTGCGTCTTCTCACTAAACTTGTATCTCGCAAAAATCGTATTCGTCTTAGGCATGACAAACACCTCGTAGCAGCAGCGTGTCTATTGGATTGCTGCCAGACGGGCTTATATGGGCAGGTACTCAATTATGTGGGAGGCGTGGGTATGGGGGACGCAATATAGGCAGGCAGCCAACTACTGTGCGTGGGAGGCGTGGTGATGAGTGACGCAACTCCGCCTCACACAGCGACCGAGCTGCAGGCTATGGCCGTATATATGTACGTAAGTAGGATTCAGTTATGACCGTTACGCATAGAGTTTTGAAATGAAACCTGCTTAACTTTTGTAAGTAAGCTGTAAGGAATGAGCCTGCCAAATTTCAGCCTTCTACCTACACGGGAAGTTGGAGAATTAGTGATGAGTCAGTCAGTCAGTCAGTCAGTGAGGGCTTTGCCTTTTATTAGTATAGAATATAACTGCAGAAAATGAACTCGCGTTAGGGTGCGACATTGATATGCCCTTAATACGACTACTTTGGTGGTATAGTGGTAAGAACTGCTGACTTGTAATCAAGACATTTGTGGTTCGATCCTGAATGCCTCTGTTTTGAGTAGTGAGCTGCTCTTATTCTTACTATTATAGAATAAAAACATACATTTGATTTGAGTCTGTAACGACCGGTGTAAATTTATGGTACTTGTAAAGGTTAGCTTTTTTTTTTTTTAAATTCAATTTTATTCTCTTAATCACGTTCACGCTCGCCCTGATGATATGTGAATAGATATTTCTTGCGCGGAGGGCTTCTGTTCTCTTTCTCCGATGTGGAACCCTCATCCTCATTTTATTTCACCTCTGCTGTAGCACATCTTTATTTGAAAACAGCAGTGTCAAATCTGGGAGATTGTAGTTTGTAGACTTTATAAAAAGAAACTATAAAGTTTCAACAAAATCAAAACTTCATTGGGGAAATGATGCGTAGTGCGATGTGGTGGCATAGCATATCAGAGAGGCAGAAGTAATGCAGGGGTTTTTGGAGTTATGGGTTATTTGCTTCGGAACCATGTTGGTACCAGTACTGAGGTTCAAAAGCTGGTATTGATACCAAAGTGAAAATTTTTAGTACTGATACAATACTGCTCCTGGCACTCCAGTGTTTCACAACTTCACGTAAACTTTTAAGCTTGCCTTTTCCTAAAACGCCTTCTCGCTAGTCCACAGCCAACCTATGCATTATTTTGTTATTGTTGTAACTTGGGCAGATTATTATGATTTTTTGTGCTTCACCTGCATTTTTTATTTAGTGTTAAGTTGGTTTTTCTGGTGTTTAGAATTGCAGAGAGTCTAAATACACTATTACATACAGTACTATTATATTACTATATCAAAATATCATTATCTTGTTTTTATAATTAGTGCAGAATAAAAAGAATGTCGTATTTTATGTCACCATTTCGAGGTGCAGTGGTTGGTCGTTAGGGTCCTATCTCAGGAACCCTGACATCACGCATATGAATCTTTAAAAGCAAAGACCTCTGTTTCTCCAATTAACTCTTAATTTGGTTTGTATATTAGATTTTGGTAATTCAATATCTTTGATCTCCTGGTTTTGGCTTTGCCTGTTCCATTCTCATATCTTCATATGCATTAATACTTGCTCATGTGGCATGCCACTTTACTTTACGTGGCAGAACATGGAGGTGCTGGATTATTTAACAGGCTGCTTGCTGCTTGTGCTTATTGACACATTTGCAACACAAAAGACACTGATGGAGAGGTGCAAACGGATTTAAGGTGGGCCAGGTTTACAATTTTTTTTTGTAGGTTTTGGTAATTCTAGTGTTAACCTCCTCTCATCTTACTTGGTTCTCCTTTCCTTTTGATTCTATCCCCTTGCACTCACATTTCCCTTCTAAAATGGGGACATGGCACAGCTGAGGCAATCAGTACCTCCCAGCACCAATTAGGGTCACGGGCGATCCTGCACCTGTGCATTAAGTGCAATGCCATCCGCTCCCGCATCATGCACAGGACCTCCTCTTGCCCTGGTACCACGCCCCCACCTGAAGACGTGAGACAGTCAATTATATATTTAAAAGACGGCGATCAGCCGTGGACTTCACTTTATCACAGTGGCCAAAAAACATAATGTTACCAACACAAATTGCATCTGAAATTTCATGTCTTCTCCACGTTGACGGAGCGATTACGTGATGTACAGTATTTGTTACAAATACTACCCTATCTCTGTCAAAATAGTAGTTAATTTCTGTCCAGCATTTCCATAACATTCAGCCTTTCCTAGGATGTGCCTCCATCTTCTGGCAGCTCCTAGTAAGTTAGGACAATTTACGAGCTGTGCTAAATTCTTGTGAAGTTAGAAGTAGCTTCCTAAATTGAGAAAATTGATAAAATTTGTTTACTCCGGCTCTTAATAGTCACTCTTGAGATTTTTGAGCCAGATTTTTGAGATGCTTGATAAAAACAGGCACAGATCATCATGGTAATTTGAAGTCACCAGTCATTTTACCATGCACACATCTACTGTATAAGGTGTGGTATGAAATCCAAGTACTTGCTATAAACTCATGAAGATAAGCGGAGCAGTAGCAAACTGTGGAGCAGCACAAACTACTGTATCATCCTGAAGCACTTGAGGGTAGAGTGGGGAAAATAATTATTTGATCCCCTGCTGAATTTGTAAGTTTGCTCACTTATAAAGAAATGAACAGTCTCTTATTTTTCTGTTGGTTTCATTTTAATGGAAAGAGACTGAATATCAACCGAAAATCCAGAAAAAACAAGTTACATAAAAGTTCTAAATTGATTTGCATGTCATTGAAAGAAATAAGTATTTGATACCCAAGCAAAACATGACTTAGTACTTGGTGGAGAAACCCTCATTGGCACGCACAGCAATGAGACGTTTGTTGTAGTTGGATACCAGGTTTGCACACATCTCAGGAGTGATTTTGGCCCACTCCTCTTTACAGAAACTCTCTAAATCCTTTAGGTTTCTTGGCTGCCGCTTGGCAACTCAGCGTCATCTCCCTCCACAGATTTTCTATAGGATTAACGTCTGGAGACTGGCTAGGCCACTCCATGACCGTAATGTGCTTTTCTTCAGCCTCTCCTTTGTTTCCTTGGTGGTATGTTTTAGGTCATTGTCATGCTGGAAGACCCATTCAAAACCCATCTTCAATGTTCTGGGTGAGGGAAGGAGGTTCTCGTCCAAGATTTTACGGTACATGGCCCCATCCATTGGCGCCTCAATGTGATGAAGTTGTCTTGTACCCTAGCAGAAAAACAGCCCCAAAGCATAATATGTCCACCTCCATGATTGACTGTAGGGATGGTGTTCTTTGGATCATACTCAGCATTTCTCTTCCTCCAAACACAGTGGGTCGAGTTGATGCCAGAATTCTGGCTGGGTTATTTCATTCAATGAAATGCAAATCAATTTTACAACTTTTTTCTGGATTTTTGGTTGATATTCTGTCTCTCTCCATTAAAATTAAACTAACATTAAAAATTAGAGACTGTTCATTTCTTTATAAATAAGCAAACTTACAAATTCAGCAGGGGATCAAATAATGATTTCCCCCATGTACAGTGGAACCTCGAAACAATTTCCCCCATAGGATTGTATGTAAATACAATTAATCCGCTCCAGACCGTATGAAGTGTATGTAAATATATTTTTTTTTAAAGAATAAGCACAAATATAGTTAATTACACCATAGAATGCACAGTGTAATAGTAAACTAATGTAAAAACATTGAATAACACTGACACAAAACACCCAGGCTCCCTGCTCAGCTGCACGCGCAGGCTCGCTCGCCCTCTCTCTCTCTCTCTCTGCAGCACACATCCTCCCCCTCTCTCTCAGCAGCACGCACCGCCCCCCCCCTCTCAGCAGCACGCGCTCGCTCGCTGTCTCTCAGCAGCATGCACGCGCTCGCTCTCTCGTGCAGGCAGGCAGGCACGTCTGACTGAGAACAATGCAACACGTGCGGAAATCATCGGCGCGCACAAACTGAAAGGAAAACTGGCTTGTTCGTATACCGAGTGTGTGGTCGTGAACCGAGGCAAAAGTTTGGCGAACTTTTTGGTCGTGAACCGAGTTGTACGTGTACCGAGACATTCATGAACTGAGGTTCCACTGTATATGGCATTATATGTGTCACTAATGAAAAACAAGGTGGGGAGTTTGGAAATGTGCATTGTAATTGGCTGGAGCAGATCTCATATCCTGTGCTGTTTTTTGTCACAGCACGATTTTTAATTTATTATGCAGGTTTAAAATAGATGTTTTGCTTGCTATAAATAGTGCTATCTGAAACATCCCTGCTCGCATGGTGTTCTTGGTACTTTCCTTCACACATCCCGAAAGTGTCCTAATGTTTTGGCCTTTTGGTCTGCATTTTCCTTTTTATTTTTTTGTGTGCTTAAGTATAAAGTTCCCTTTTTTACTTTAGTTTTTTTTCTTGCTTATGATTTGTCTACTCATTTTGATTATCACCATACTAGTGTATTGTTGTTGGAATGTGCAGCTGTTAAAATTATTTTTGCTTCAAGATGGAAATCCCCCAAATTGACAATTGCTCAAAACTGGGTTGGATCTTTGTTCATTTAATTTACTTGGAAATGCCTACTCCTAAAATTACCAGTTTCTCTTCTAAATCACTCAACAGGGCAGCAGCTGAAGTTCTAAGTTTCCATAAATCCTATTTTTTATTGTTACTATTCATCTTCTTTTTTTCCTTTCTTAGTACCTGCCTTTCCCTCTCTCTTTCTCTCTCTCTCTCATGTTGTTAGTTCACTTTATTTGAAACTCTAGATCAATGGATTTGATGGTTATCCAGAGCTTGGCTTCTGATGACAGTTGTTGTTTACTAGAGTGGAGCTGATGTTGGGGTTCTTTGTGGAGTGGGGAGAATTAAATAATTGCTTTTGTGATTTAAAAGAATTTGACCATATATTTTTACTGATCAAATGGTAAAAATGTGATAAAAATGACATTACATCAAAAAAGAAGGAAATGGCACAGTTAACACAGATTCAAATGACTTGATTATGGCTAATTAGGAAAGGAAGAATAAACAGTCAATAAATAATACAATATGACTGTTTGTTTATTTAGGTAGCAGTTACAAGCTGTGTCTCATGTCAGGTAATTCTGTTTTAATTGAACTGATTAAGGCTACTAAAAATTGTGTGGTAATATAAGACATCAACAATGGTGGTAAGTTTGTCCATGAGGTATGAGGCACTCTCAGCATACCTTGTATGGCATTACTCCTTTCATGTCTCACACTCGCGCTTCCTCTTTCAATCATGTCTCCAAAGCCAACCTGACCAATCAGATTGCTTTGAGAGACTGAACTTTCAGACCTTAGTGTTTTATTATATAGCATATTTGCATAACTGATATGAGGATAAGGGCAATGTTTCAATGAAACCAGATTTTTAATATGTTTTGGAACATATTTACAATTATGCTTAACAAACAAATCTAAATAAAGCACTAACTTTTCAACTCAAAGGCTGTAGAAGGTCACAAATATGAAATCAAGACTCATAATTAGCACAATTTTCAATTTGAAACACAACCCCAGTCTTGGCCCTCTTAGAACTGAGTTTCAAAACCATTTCATACAGTTAAATACTTTCCAAAGTGAAATACTTGCAGAAAATTAAAATATTTATGTTTTGTTTTCATAAACTTCTTTGGCATAAAAGCCAAGGCTTAAGAAAACAGAAAGCTATTTTATATTCCTCATACTGTATATTGAAATCTACACAAAACATTATATTTACAGTCATTTGACGCTGCAAATAACATCTGAGTATAAAATCTGAGATTATTTGCCATGAAAGACGGAAACAGGTGTTGTCAAGACCACTTTGATTCATTTATTTCAAACATTTCTAGTACAATGACATTTCTGTCTTATGCTTGTGATACATCTTTATTGGACCGATGTAGGTGTCACAAAAAGTATAGGCCAGAATGACAGAAACTGTCAAGCTAACAGGTAACAACTCTCATAGCCTTTAATCTTCTGTCATATAATTTTGCCTGACCTTGCATTCTGTCAATAGATGTAGAACCCCCTTGAAAACTGTTTTCCATGTTCACACACATTCTTTCTTTGCTTTATTTGACATTTCCTTAAGGAAATTGAGAAATATTTTATTTCTTGTCCTCTGTACTGTTCATATCACTCCAGGCAGTAAGGTATCAACAGCCCAGGAAACAAAAAAAACACAAAGCATCACTTTAAATTACATCACTAATAGCTTGCAGCATTCAGAATGTCAGTGACCAAATCAGTTCATATGTTAGCGTAGACATACATGACAATCTCAGTTAGTCACAGCTCCTTCAGGATGACAGAGTGAATTCAATCTATTTCTTTTCAGGGAAAAGAAAGTAAGTGGCACCAGAAAGTCAGTGCTAAAAATAAAAGGATACAGTTGAAATAGAGATAAAATACAATTAAAAATGTATTTACCATTTAGAATATGACCAGAGGTTATTCCACATTGCACTTTCATTTAAGTATATATCCACTTTTTTTTGTCAGCTGTATACCTCACGAGTATAATGTTTACAACCAAAAGCATGGTAATTTCAATATAGAATATGAGTTTGTGAAATGAAAGAATTCCAGAAGAATCTTCAAGAAGATTAACAATTTTCTAACACTCCCAGTAACTCATTGAAAAGGTGATTGAACAGTATAAGTCAAAAAAATTTCCATGTCACTGTATATCATTTGGAGTTTAGCTAAATAAATCATTAAGAAATGATGAGTATAGTTTAGCTGTTAATCTGCTTGGAGAAATCTGTCCATGAAAATTGAGTGATGTTGCAGGAAGTAAACTAATGAAGGAGTCCATCAAAAGACCATTGACAACAATGTAGTTACAAACTACAGTGTCTCATATTGGAGAGACTGTGCAGACGGCTGTTGCCTGGGTGATAACCAACAACAGGTTTAAAGGGGAGTGCCAAAGAGAAAGCCCATTTGCATATGCATATAACATATCATCTAGAATTCTCCACAAGGTGCTTGGGAGAGTCTGATATCACTTGGAAGGATGTTTGATGTACTGGACCAGTGAGGCCAAAATCAAGTTTTTTGGCCATCAACCTAAACTCCGTATTTGGCCATGTTTAAGCCAAATATTGCACATTATCAAAAACACACCATCAAGCATTGTGGTAGCATGCCAGGATGTTTCTATGTAGTGTAGTAAGTCTGGTGGGCTTGTGATGGTAAACAACAACTGCAAGGATAGTTAAATCTTCATAAGAATGGCTTAAAAATAGCAATGCTAACGTTCTGGAGTCCAGATCTCAATCCATCTAGATAATTTATGGCTGGACATGAAATCCCCATGCAACCTGACAGAGCTTGAGCAGTTCTGCAAGAAGGAACGGAGACGAATTACAGAGTCCCAGATGTACAAAGCAGATAGAGACCTGTGCCCACAGGCTTAGTGCTGTCATGGCTGCTAAAAGTGCATCTAATAAACACTGACTTATTTCATGTTTTATATTTGTCATTCATTTAGATCACTTTGCAGGGATCTGTTTTCACTTTGACATTAAAGAGACTTTTTCTGTTGAACAAGGTCAAAAAAGCCAAATTAAATCAACTGTGATTCAATGTTGTACAATAACAAAATTCTAAAATTTCCAAGGGTTAAATTCTTTTAAAACTTTCATGCTGCTCCCTCTTTTTAAAACACTATATTACTCTTGAAAAGTAAGTCAAAATTACTAAGAAAAATGTATTTTAACTTTAATTGTAATTTGTACGGCAGTGTAGCTCAGACATCTGTCAATAGTGGTGTGTGTTGGTGGGAACGCTCTTTTCTTTCTTTTTTGATGGTGGTGACTTTTCTCATTTAATTGTTCTGCCTTTTGGTAGAGATTAATAAAAAAAAAAAACGATTAAAACAAAAATAAATTCATCGTAGTTATAGTTTAATTTGCTAATGTATAATTTTTCATCATATTTATTTTGACTTTTTCAGGATCATTGTTTTATCTAGAATGTGTTATTACTATGTTTCTTCCTTGTTTTTAAGGGTACCTTTTTGGTTCAGTTTGTTTTTTGTTTAGTGTTAACTTATTTTAAATTTTAGCGTTGACCTTTGATTATTATTTCCTATAGACACTCTTGTGGTTAATGTAGTTAAATACATTAATAAATTGAATTCAACTATGAAACAGACAATTCAAATTTGAAACCAGTCATTAGTGTACAATGAATATGGGAATGGATAATGCAACATTACAGCACACCCTCTTCAGGATGTTCTACAGCTTCAACATCGTCTTCCTCTTTAAAATTAATTCTAGTAGAAAAATACAAGAATTAATGTCTATTCGTTTTCTAACTGGGTGGCACGGTGGCATAGTGGGTAACGCTGCTGCCTCACAGTTAGGAGATCAGGGTTCGCTTCCCAGATCTTCCTGCGTGGAGTTTGCATGTTCTCCCTGTGTTTGTGTGGGTTTCCTCCCACGGTCCAAAGACATGCAGGTTAGGTGCATTGACGATCCTAAGTTGTGTGTGCCCCGCGGTGGGCTGGCGCCCTGCCTGGGGTTTGTTTTCTGCCTTGCACCCTGTGTTGGCTGGGATTGGCTCCAGCATCATCCTGTAGTTAGGATATAGCGGGTTGGATAGTGCAGGTAGGAGTTTTCTAACTGTCTAAAAGCAAACAAAAGAATTTTTTTCACAAACTCCAACTCCGTTTTCCTTCTCAAATAGTAGACAACAAAACAAAATCAGTTTTTTTAGAGCTATGTTTTTTTTTAACTTCAAAAAAATCCCCTTGACTGGATCACATATTTGATACTAAACAAAACTGTTGGCTACATTTAAACAGATAGGCAGAAACAATAATATGCTCTGAAAGATGTACAACTTGCATAGAATCAGCAGGATCTGTACAAATGACTCAATAAGAATTCAGAAGCAAATAACAGAACACAAAAAACATTTTTAAAACATTCTAAAAAGATATCAGAACATTAAATAAAAAATGTGCCAAATGAATCCAAGATTCTAAATTTGTGGGTTTTTAGTTTTGGATACCCTAAGGTATCACAACTGTCCAGGAAGATACCGTAAAACCTGCTACAATGATCAGACTGTTATTAGTCCATGGACAAATAATTTTGTCTCCAGGTGCTTCCTCGCTGGATGAATATTGAATGTTTGCCTCTCTATGGTTATAACTATAACTATAACTTGCAAGAAGCGTACTGTCACAGACTTTTTCAGAACAATTTAAAACTTAAAAGAAACCTTGCTAAACCTTTTGGGTTGAGTTGGCTTACCCCTTAAGTGAGGTGATTCAGTGTTCCTTAAGAGCTGTTAAGGCCATGTATATGAAGGAAAAGGTTGCATTAATCTTTGATCTGTAGAAGGAAAATTTTTTATATTAGCATAAAAATAGCAAATGAACATAAAGAGCTATAAAAAGTAATTAACTCTTTCAGTCAACTTGTCAACTTTTGTCAAAAGGAGGAGTTGAGGATGGTAATCGACTGTAAACTGTGACAAAACCAACTGTTATATTTTAGCTGGACTCTCGTTGCTAGAAGGAAAGTTAGCTTCCTTGGTTTGACCGAGATTCCCTGCACTTAAGTGAGTAGCAAGGCATAAACAACAGCAAAAATGGCACTGACATCTAGCGAGAGATCAAAGTAAATGCATAAAGCAAACTACTGCGTGGACAACGTTTTGCCTATTACCTCTGAACTGGACAATGACTTGTCGGACTCCGATTTTGATACAAGTGATCGAAAACGAAATTGAGGTTCCAGCTTCAATTGACTGGTCCCCAGCTAATCATGGTGCTGAATGGGTGCATGTAGCTGATACGCCTACAGCAATGTTTGCCAGGGAGGAGTGCCACTTAACAATGATAAAAAGGTAGAAACCAGCTTGCAATGCCTCAGCCACGTGAAGACAGCTTGGCAGCAAGCCTATCGCACATTCTTGTCAAACTGGCTGCCACAGCATGCAGCAACAGACATTTTATGTTGATTTCTGTGTGAAACCATTGCTTTTCTGAAACTGTTTTTTGGAAAAAAATATTCAGCCCTCAAAGAGTTAAAAGCTTCTAAAACATTAGATTAAGCATAAATTTGAATTTTTAGCAAATAAGATAGGTCAAGCAAATAGTTAACTAAAAAATTAGTCATATTGCATTATTTTTCAAGCTTGAAGCAGGATTGTAAGAACAGAAAATGAGAACAAAAAATGACGTACAGAAACCAGCTAGAACAGGATAAGAGGTTGAGAACACCTGTGTCCAAGGCTAGGAAGCTAAAGAAACGATACCACATATACAAAATGGCTATGGAAGGCACGTAACGAAACCAGCTGGATTGGGGAATCAGCAGAAAGGAAACAAAAGGCTTTTACTGTAAGCAAGGTCACACTGATGTAATGCATGAAGAGCAACACTAGTATATTCAGGCATTAGTAATAAATATAGAAGAGTATATTAGAAATTAACTTTAGCATAGAAATAAAGGCAAATCAAGCATGCCAAGCAATGATTAAATGAAAGCATATACCATACTTCTTTTTAATTAAAGCTTAGCTTTAGGCCAACATTATAGCATAGCATGAAAGGCTAGAGAAGGAAGTGACACCATGAAAGACCATATATGAAATAAAGAACATCTGCCCAGTTGAAGAACCAATCAAGAATAAGCAAAACAGAAACTGGAGTGAACAATAGACAGTATAGCCAGGTGCAGAATGAGCTAATTGAATGAGGTCAACATGATAAGAAATTGTTATAAAAACTTTGATTGCTGCAATGTTCAGGGCTCAGCTCAATTTGGCCGTATTGGGTTGAGTCCTTGTTGTTTTTTGTGTTGTTTTATTGCAATAAAGCTTTAAAACTATGTCTGTCTATCCCGAGTCCTAATAGCCTTCATTTTTCGGTAAAAAGCCTTCTGATGATGAATTTTTCACCATGAGAGATCCAAAGAAAGAAAGTTGCTGACTCTGGTGAATAACACAAGAACATCAAATGCTACAGGTCCAAATGCTGTAGAAGGAAAAAACGCATACACTAAAGTCAGAATCACCCTACAACAAAGAGCAACAATTAGGATAAAAAAGTGTACGTATCCCAGCATCAGGACAAAGTAAATTGTGCTTTTAAATAAAGTATGATTTCTAAACCAGCTGTTTAGATTTGTATGATTTATTATATGAATAAATGACAAAATATTCTACAAATACACTTACATGCTCAATGATTTATGACCAAGGGCTAAACAATAGAACTTTATACCACCATGCTGCCAATTCAGTCTCTGCCTATGAGTCACTTAACATGCTTGAGATCTCACTGTACACAAAAAAGTCTATAAACAGTTGAAAAAAATCATAATCTTGTTAAATACCTTTCATAAGGGCATCAGTAAATAAATTATCAAAAAAATAAATTACACATTTTATGTCTTGGAAATAAAGGTAATATAAGGTAAAAAAGGATTATTCAAAAACAAATTTAGCATTTTAATACAAAAATACACCAAGAAAGGTTTGTCACATTTTAATCTTTAAGTGTATCCTGATGAAAATTACTATAATCCAATCTAGGAATGTAAAAGGTACACTGTGATTTTTTTTTCTTACATTAGGCAGTGACCCCATGAACCAAGGTAAAAAAAAAAAAAACCTCTACCTGTTTTATATTCTGAGGAAACTTTTAGAAATTAATTTTGAAATTTCTGCTTGGATCACCAAGACTAACCCTGTTTTTTTACTGCAACTATGTCTTTAGATAGTATATTTACATTTCAGCAGCTAAGTGTGTGATTTCTGTGAAATTGTCTGTTCTATGACAATTTCATACATTTTTTTTTTTTTTGCTTCTTATATGAAAAATATTCTTTCTTATATTATATTTGTGAATTTCCCCTTGGGATTAATAAAGTATCTATCTATCTATCTATCTATCTATCTATCTATCTAAATGCAACTTCTTTTACAGAACCAATGTAGATGTACATACAGTATGTTTTCAAAGTATTAGTCTAAATTTTACATTTAGCTCAGGTTTATTTTTCCTATTTTGCATCCCAGTCTGCAGGTGGCAGCACTTGTGGCTGTTACCATTCTGGAGTTCAGTGTAGAAGACATCAAAATAAATTTATTTTACGGCTTCCCATACAAGTTGTTCAACCAAAATATAACCCACTAAAAGGTTAAGGCAAATTAAACATTTTCTTAACTTGATGAAATACTAGACAATAGACTTGCATTTTTGTGAACTATATGTCACTTGATAAGAATGACTCTAATAATTTCACACAAAATGCAATCAAAATGGATGAAAGATACATTTGTGGGCAGACTTGTCATCTTCCTTTCCTTACATTACAATGTAGCCATACTTGAATTTCAAACACAGCATAAATGTTGTGGGTAACACTTTAGTTTAGGTACAGCAAAAGTGCAATGCTTATGTAACAACACCTTAACAAACACTTCTTTGGGTCTTCATAACACTTACATCACTTACTTACACTTACACTTACTTCATAACAAAGCATCACTAAAGTGTTTCTTCATCTTTGCAATGTGACCAACAGCAAAACTTCACTTCACTTGGAGTGGTCTTAGTGGGTTAAAACTGAGACACATTTCTTTTGATATGCTGTACATATTAAATTATCAGTGTTATGAAGGCCCTTATTAAGATCTTGTTATATAAAAGTAAATGAGTAATAGATGCATTTTTGCAGTACCTAAACTAAAGTGTTACCATGTTGTGTTTTCCACAACAATTCTTAATAATGTCAAAGCTGCATTAAGTGCTATCAATGTGCTAATTAATGGGGGAGTTCACCAGTAACCATTGCACTTTACCTACAGCTGAGAATTTAGTTGGGAAAGTGCAAGCCTGTTATTTAAAGAAAATCTAAAAAAGGGAAACAGATAATTCAGGAACAGGCAACAGCAAGTCCAAACCAGGTGGGGGGTATATCTTGCAACCAGGAAAACGGCATCTCAGCAGGAATCAAAATAGTCAAGTCAAACACTGAATCAAGACACAGACTTCTGGAATAAGAATAGTGAGAGATGTAAAACGGTACAGAAAAGGGAACACCACAAGAGACTACAACACTAGGAAAAATAAATCAAATTTTGAGCTGTTCTAATGGAGCAAATATGTCTGTTCAAAGCAGCAAAGAGCATTTTGCTAGGAAAACCCATGCAGCAGAGCAGAAACAAATTCTGACAATAATGTAGACAAAAGTTGTAGAAATATTAAATAGCTATCAATCCCTTTCATTTAGACTGCAAAAACAAGACAAGGAACAGAATGGATAGAAGGCAAAAACCAAATTCTTAAAAAGGTTTTAAGATATTTTCTAAAATGTCTCATTGGTTTTAAAAATTAAGGTAAATAACAAAAGTAACTTATTGTCTTGCATAAATAATGTTACACTCTGACGAAAGTAATGAGTGGCAATAGTGTTGTATGTAAAATGCTCAAATAGTGGGTAAGACTAAAATAAAAGTGAGTGTGCCATGACCAGTTAACATCAGATGTGTTAAAGGCTAAACTAGATGCAAAAGATTAAAAGGTTTTTAATTAAGTTCAAGGGAACTTGCGTGTCAAGTCATGAACGGTTGGTCTTCTAACATACAGGAGTATATTCATTATGTTTACTTCAGAACCTGATTTTTGATTTCATTTTGTAAATTATTGCTTAAAGCTGTTGGACCTTTGCAGATTTTATAGAAGGGGAACCAAGTTATTTTATAGTGACTTTTATACCTGCGATTTTTTTTTTTGTTTTGTTTTGTTTTCATTGTTGGAGAAGCGGCTTTAATGTTTTTGGTACTCTTTCTTTTTGGATCATTTTTCTTTTTTTCCAATTTTTTGGTCCTTTTCACTGTATATATTTTTGCACCTTTAGTGTGGAATACAAAGGATTGCTGTAAATTAAACATCATCTTTTTGTAAAAAACTATCTTGCTGTCTCTTGACTGCTGTTTTGTGCTCACCTTCTGTCACGTTCATTCTCACACTGCTAGCAGCACTTCTTTCACGGCAGGTGTGTTGTGACGTCTTTCTTTTCTATTTATTTCTGAAGTATTGTCAGGATATGGAGGGTCCAATGGAACAACAGAATCCTTCACTCCAACCTCTATTACAAATTTTTTTATATATATAATTCACGGGCAACATATTCCATCACCTAATTACTCCACGTGGACATCTCCACTCGGCACTCCAATCTTCATTACTCTTCACTCAGGCCCGCGCGCCTGTTGCTGCCTCCACAGCTCATCTGTGCCTCTGTCCTCAGTAGGCAGCCACTTACGCTTCAGTCAGGGCCGCTCCGCCGCACTGCATTCTCGACAGAGCATAAAAGGGGCCCTTCTCTTCGTAAAGCCATCACTTTTTCTTCATATCAATATATTTCCATTTTGTTAGAAAGAACATCTTGTAGATAGTAGTTAGGCCTTGCCAAATTTCCACAGTTTGAAATTATTGTATTCCATTATTGTCTTCAGTTCCAAAGAAATATAAATCACGTGCTCAAAAACGTAAAGAAAAAGCAGTGAAAGATGAATTCTTCGCTACCCAAAAAGGTGCTTTGCAACGCTTCCTAACGAAAACGTTTAGCTCTAGCAGCAGCAGCAGTACTAGCACCAGGACTGAACTTCCATTAGTCGAAGATACCGCAACGCCATCCAAGCCCCACAAACCTGTATCCGACTCCGAGGAGTCAGAAGCCGATGACGTTAAGAATGACATGTACATGGGTTTTTCATCAGGTTCAGCAACGTTGCCAGCCGTTTCAGTTTCTAACCAGAAAGATGAAGATCACAACGAGGCTGATAATGATTTTGATTCCTTTAGTTGGGGAGATCTTTATGGGGTGCAGCAATCACCGACAAGGAACGTGTCTTCCTAGTCCAAAAGGAGCCCTTTCGCGAAACCGGGATTCAATATCCGACAAAGGATGATGGGCGCCATTTTTCTGATTCCTTTTATTCCTGAAAATTACCAAATGGGGAATTTGTTGACAGGCCCTGGCTTGTTTACTCAAAGAACAAAAATGCAGTTTTTTGTTTCTGCTGCCAAGTTATTCTCGAATATCCAGATCAAATTGACTACTGATGGTTGCGGTGATTGGAGAAATTTGTCCCGAGATGTGTGCAGTCACAAAATATCTGCCAACCATATACGTGCCTTTAAGGATTGGTTGGAACTTCAAAATCGGTTGAAGGCAGGATGTACTATTGATAAGCGTGCACAAGAACTTCTGCTAAGAGAAATTGAGCATTGATGCAATGTATTAACAAGAATTATTGCTATTATTCAGTTTCTGGGTGAAAGAAACCTGCCGTTTCGAGGTTCTAGCGATCATATATTTGCCCCGCATAATAGCAGTTTTCTTGGGTTAGTGGAATTGTTAGCCAAATTTGATCCGTGCATGCAAGAGCATGTTCGAAGGATTACAGACAATGAAATCCACAATCATTATCTGGGCAAAAATGTGCAAAATGAAATAATTCAGTTGATGGGTAATGCTATGTTAGAGAAAATAATTTCCCATATTCATAAGGCCATGTATTTCTCAATCATTCTTGACTGCACTCCTGATATAAGCCATGAAGAGCAGATGACGATGATAATAAGGATTGTTCATATTGATGGCTCCTCAGTGGAAGTTCGAGAATATTTTGTAGGGTACATAGCCGTTGATGATAGCACTGGCTCCAATCTCACAGACCAATGCTTATGGATGCTCTCGGAGTTGAAATTGGACCTAGGTAACTGTAGGAGACAGGGATATGATAACGGTTCCAATATGAAAGGCAAACACAGTGGCGTTCAAAAACGAATACAGGGTAAAAATCTACGAGCATTCTACATCCCATGTGGTTGTCATAGCCTTAATTTGCTTGTTGGAGACATGGCTAAATCGTCACCAACTGCCATGTCACTTTTTGGAACGTTACATCAGATCTATTTGCTGTTTAGTGCTTCTACAGTACGCTGGCAGATTCTGGAAAAGCACATCAATAATTTCACTCTGAAGCGCATTTGTGACACTAGATGGGAATGCAGGATTGAGAGTGTTAAAGCTGTCAGATTCCAAATAGGCTCTGTGTATGACGCGCTGGTAGATGTTTCTGAAGATTCTAAAGATCTTAAGGCTAGAACTGAAACTGCTGCATTAGCCAAGCAGCTGAAAAATTTTCCATTTCTTGTTTCCTTAGCGATTTGGTATGACATTCTTTCACAGATCAATGTAGCCAGCAAAATTTTGCAAAATGAAAATATGCACTATGATGTTGCTCTCAAATGCATCAACAGTGTCTCTGACTATTTGGTTTCGTACAGAGAAAATGGACTAGAATTAGCAGAAGCTACAGCCAGAGAGCTCGCTAATGAATTGGGGATGCCTTCCGAGGATGTCACATTTCCTGCAGTAACCACTTTATTCTTTCTTGTCCTTCTGGATCAAGCAATCATGTCCATGAATGAGAGGTTTGATCAAATGAAACAGCATTTCGACAATTTTGGATTTCTGCACAATTATCAGTTAATATCATCCATGGATGATAATACCTTGATGAAATACTCAATGGACTTGAAAATTGCATTAACTGACTCGAAGAATAATGAATCAGACACTGATCCACACGCACTATGCAGTGAAATTTGCATGTTTGCCAATTTAGTTCCTAGCAACTCAACGGCCATGCAAGCACTGGAATATCTGTATGAGAAGGAGTTAGCAACTGCCATGCCTAATGTTGCTGTGGCTCTCAGAATAGCATTGACTGTGCCTATAACGGTATCTTCGGCGGAGAGGAGTTTTTCAAAACTCAAGCTGATCAAAAATTACTTGCGAAGCTGCATAAGCCACGAACGTCTGAATAGTCTGGCATTGATTTCAATTGAGCAAGAGATAGTCGAATCTCTTGATTATTCTGAACTTATTCATGAGTTTGCCAGTGCCAAGGTTCGAAAAGTGTCTTTTGTGTGAAATAGATTTCAATATCTGCTGGTAAGTTATTTTATACTGAAATCTGAATATCTCGAAAATATGAAAACAAGCTTTAAAACTGAGTAAAAATGTAAAAACAAAATAACGTGGATCTCATCTTCATAAAGTAAAAAAAAATATATAGAAAATATAAAAAGCAAAAACAAAAAAGTGCTTGGCCTAGCTATTTACCTCCACGTGCTGCCCGGTGGAAACAGCAAAAGCTGGCTAAAATGTAGCTTTATCTGTTAATGTATCGCCACTAAAGACATTTATGCGGGCCCACTCCGACCTCCATCACTCATACCCTTCACTCAGGGCTTTGTACGACAGTCTGCGCTGACAGCCTGCAAATTTGGCTCCTGTCAGTGTGTTACGGTTACGGTTGTCAGTGTCAAATGGAAATTGTCAAAAAGTGATGGTTATAGATGCCGGGAAAATGCATTTCTGCAGCTCAGAATGCAGGAAATCACTTGGCGGCCTGAGCTGTGCCCCGGACCCTCTAGCTGCAGGGGTCGGGCCCCTTACGGGGCTCTCGGTATCAGTTTGCTTTGGGCCTGAAATTGTCTAGGGCCGGCTCTGCTTTTGAATTGAAGACCCACATCTTCCCTTCATTCATTGAGTGAAGTTTTCTTTTAACCTTAAATAGAAATACAAAACTACTTCAAAACCAAAATCTAAACCTACTCTCTTGAAAGGTCTCCACTTTATTTTCACAAAGTTCAAATTTGACTTTACCCAAGTGGCTTAATAAGACTAACCAGTTACATCTAACTGTTCTTTCTTCCCAATTCTAACATTATAGCTTTAATCCAGGCTCAGTTGTTCAGTCCACAGAACCTGAATTTATTCAACTTGCTCATGTACAATCTGTACCAAGTCATCTTAATTTGTAGTCTTAATTGCTATTATTTCTACTTGAATCTGGGCTGTTCATAGTATGAAATAAATGTGCTGGTACCAAGAATATCAATAGAATAAAAAAAATGCAGTTTTTTCTTCTCATTGAGATAAAACATGAAAACGCATCTAAACAGAATAAAGAATCAGAGAAACACATTTTCACCATAACACCTCATTGCTAACTAACCTTGCTGGCAGAGATTTAATCCAACTTTAATTTCATTTAAAGTCTTCCCTTCTTTTCTGTTAAATGTTAAATGAATACTGAAGCTGCAGAGCAGATGAAATGTCCTTGAAATCACTTGAATGTCTGTTTGTAGGGCAATGCCAATGTGTTCTAGTCAGGCGTGAAAAAAGAAGCTATTGGCAGCTTTTTTTTGGCTCAGAATCTTTTAAAATGGTGTTACAATCCAAAGCAAAATTCAATTGAATGTTGGATCATATGCCCAAGTGCAAAACATTTTAATTAAGTGGGAAAGAAGAAATTAGTTGATATTGGTAATGTAATACCTAACATTGTGTGGAAATTCAGAATAATTAATCCTCAGAAAAAGTAATGTGGATAAATGTTATAACTGTACTTAAGTAAATAAATTTAGTGTGGAAAGCAGGTAGTTTATTCATATTGTATTATTCTGCAAACACACCAACAATTTATTTCTTGTATAGCCCAAAATCGAACAAGGAATACCTCAATTGGCTTTAACGGGCCTTGTTTTAGTCAGAACCCCAGCCTTGACTCCTTAAGAAGACAAGAAAAAACTTCAGCCTTTTTAATCACATAAATAATAGACAGAATCTGGGATTTTGATCAATTTGAATGGGATTTTTTTGTTTGTAAATCAAGCTCTCTTTGTCCTTGAGCTGCCCAAAAAAGAAAGAAAATTATAAAACGTTACAAAGAAATTTCAAAAACTGAAAAGTCAACTATTTGTAAGTATTCACCCCCTACCACTTAGTATTTGTTTACAACCAGCTCTCATAGCTATTACAGTAAGGCATACTTTTGGATAATTCTCTGTTTATTTTTCTCAGCTTGATAGAGCAGTATTTGCCCATTCCTCCCTGAAAAATTGTTCCGTCTGTGCCAGGAAAGCTGGGGTGTGGTGGGGGGCAGTTTTCACGTCTCACCACAGATGTTTAAGGAGGTTAAGAGTGGCAGTGTGCTTTGAGTGATTGCCCTGTTTAAAGAAAAACTTCCTTCCCAGTTTAAGCTTCCTGGTAGAGAGAAACAGGTTTTTCTCCAGAATCATCTCATCAATCCTTACCCAACTGCCATTCTCCTCTGATCAGGGTTGCCACGTCCTTAAAAATTTTATAGCCCAGGGACAGCTTGAAAATGGCAAATTTCTCCATAAAAGCCCAATACCTGAGGTAGACAAAATGAAAAACTGGGGGTGGTGTTAGAGCAAAAGGGTTAGGTACATACCATCAAAGTCCTGTCCTCTCAGGCATATTTCAGAGTGAAAGAATGGGCATATACCATCACACAATAGTGGTGGGGGTCCCCATCAGGAGATATTACAACAGTAAAGAACATATACAAATGCAAATAACAAGGCTGAGAGTGCCAGATAGATGAAAAATATGCCCAGTGGGGCAGGGTTGAAAAATAGCCAAAAATACCACATTGTTTTTGAAAAAGTAGCAAAAAGAGATGTAACCCACAAAATCCCTTTTTTCCCCGCGACCACATTCAAAAGTAGTTTGATTGGGCAAGAAAACCACTGACCTGGAAAAACTGCTGCTGCTGCTGTAGACATTGAGGATGGTGTTACCTGGCTAATGTGCAGTGTTAGATGTATAACATATATCTTGCTTTGTGTTGAAGCCAAAACGTTCCATTTTACTCTCATCTGACCACAAAGAGTTTCTGCCACATCTTTGCAATTTTTTCTAAATGTCTTTTTTTTCAGCCAGGGCTTCTTTTCTTGCCACTCTTCTGTAGAGGCAGTTTTTGTGATTGAGTTGAAGCCATTCGTACTTATGGCCAAGGTTCCCTTTAATTGTATTTACTGATGAACTTTACAATTAGTTTCTTCAATCCCACTATACTACACAAGCTTTCCCCTATGAAATATTGATATATCAGGGCAAAGCACCAACAAATGAACAACGATATTTCCTAGTGATATAATGTACACCATAAAGCATCAACACGTGAATGACGAGCTCGAGGGGAAATACTGATTGATTGATCACTGAAAAGCACTGACATATGAACGATGAGTGGTTCTCCGCTGTGTATTTGTTAGCACAGTTCAACAAATGAAAGATGAGTTTTCCTAGTGATGTAACAAACACAGCAAAGCATCAATATGTGAATGATAAGTGTGGGGAGGAGTATTGATTGATTGCTGCATAGCGCCAAAATATGAACAATGAGCAGTTTCCCATGGAGTTTTTCAGAGCACAGTTGTGCAGCACTTCCAAATGTCTGCATGGAATGGTAAATGAGCATCATAATAGTAGCTGAGCAGCAGTTTAAAATTGCTGCATAGCACCTTAGGTTCTGCCACTCCATAGCAGTAGTTAAAGTATGCTACCGGTGAGCCATGCCAGACCCACAGAATCTTATTTGGAATGACCTGTACACTTTAACAACATACGGCCAAATGGAGCCATAAGTCGGTGCATAACTGTACATTGTTTTGTAGATCAGCCAGAAAAATTCTTTAAAATTTCCAAGTTTAAAATCTTAGACACTAAAATGTAAAAATTCACATGAAAATTAAACATATTACTAATACGAGAAAGAAATGTAAACATACCTTTTTAAAATATCCCTGCATGTGAGCATCCATCAAGGACAGAGGGGACAGTATTTCCATTTCAGTTTTCAACAGTTTCGTCATTTAATAAATAAAATTTATTTTGATTCTGTAATGGAGGTATCATTTTTAAACTCAATATTTTACAAAACCATACTTTAAAATTTCCTTTAATCAGTGTTAAATGTAATGTGCCATTGTTTACTGACTTTCCTCCTTCACTGCCTTTTGTGTCCCTTAAAGCAAAAGCAAAAAAAATGCTGTATTTAGTTTAGTTCTTTTTTTGTCATATAGTTCCCCTTGCTGATAATCTTAATAAAATGTAAAACATCTGCTGTGATAAAGCGAGAAACATTTCCTCACAACACTCCATAGAGCTAATTAATGTACAACTTGACATCTTGGATGGGGTGCGAAAGACATCACCTCACCATCTACTAGTTTCTTTTGGCAAGAGAGCAGCTTCACACGTGCATTTGATTGGCTAAGCGGAAATTACATTGATGTCATGCTTCACTGGTACAATAATGACATGAACCTCAATTGCATCCTCTGTCCTCCCTGCTGATAGTATTGTGGAACCGGTAGCATCAAAAGCAACTGCAGGAAAGTGCATTTCAAATGGTTTTGTTACCTTACTTTTGTGATATAATGTAATATCATGAAGAACATTTGAGTCCAATTTCAAGAAACATCCAAAAAGTAGATGGGCAATTTATATTTAGAATTCCTTTTTAACCTTTTGTAGAGCAGAAATATTGAGCAGATCATTTATCAATAAAATCGCCTAAATCCATGAGCATTCACTGTGAGCAGGGCACCAGCTGTAGAATGGTGCTTCAGGCTTCTGTAAATATCAGTTGGAAAAGCAAGAAAAAATCCCCCAAAAGGTATAAGTACTTATACCTTCGTCCTGTAATTCTGTCATCATGATCAGTGTAACATCCATATTTAACATCTTGTGATCATGCAGAAATGTTTACTGAAACAATGCTATTTACAAGTAATTGGTTATACATAATTTAAAAACCTTTGCGCTCTTTAATTTCCATGTTGTTGGTTTGGATGTCATAGTTGGTAGGGATAGTCTTCCAGCAGGCACTATGCAAAAGCTCCGCCATAAATCTCAGCGCAGTGCCACAGTCCTTTGTACCTTTCTAGGGATTGAATTCTGAAGGGATTCTAGTCTAGAGCACTTAAGTCTTTCATATTCTGGTTACAATTCATAGCTTATTTTCCTGATTTAATTCTTAGTCATAGTGTTTTGATTCTGGTTACACACTCAAGAATTTTGGTAAACACCTCTGGCAAGTCCTAATCTGACTATTCTTATGGTTATACCACTGGGTTTTGGTTTTTGGAAAGAAAACTTCAGTGCTTAGTAAAGTATTTTAGTTACAGCCTTTTGAAAACAAACTCTTCTCCTGTTTCATTTTTAAATTCAGCTTAGTGGTTGCTTAGTAAACACTGTGCCAGTATGCAAGATGAAACAGACTGGTAAGAAACGCTGTGAGGTTGTAGCGGGGCTACATGATTGTAAATATTTAATGTCTGTTTTGTGCTGAGTCGCGTCTTTTTTGCATCGTCCCATTTAAATCCATTGTGTGTTTATGTAAATGTGTTCCCGGGAAACAAACAGGGAAGGATGATGCAGGGAGGCACCGACCCCAATACTAGTATTTCCTGTTGTCTTGCCAATTTCATCCGAGACATTTTTATTTAAACGAGAGGAGGGAAGTAAAAAAGAAAAAAAATGAGTCAGAGAGGAGAGAGGAGTCATTTCACATTCATTTCACAAAATCATTGTTTACTTTTCATTGCCCAACCTTACCGTCTGCTTTTTTCGTTGTCCGGATCATCAGTACGTCAGCCAGTGGGGAGAAACCCCGGGGTTTGGATTTATTTCAACCACTGCCGAGGACTCACACGGTGAGATCGTTTTGAATTATTTCAAGCAAACCAAGCATATCGAACAGTATTTCATTTAATTCAGGACATTAATAACTTTAGACTCATTCTATTTCATCCATTTGCAGTTTGTTTTTGATGTGTTTTGTGCTCTGTGTTTATTCATTTATTGTTTGGGGACAGGGGAGGGCTTTGTATTGTTTTGATTACTTTATATTCGTGTGCTTGTTATAAATAAGATATATATATTAGCGTCTTTCACTTGTGTCGTTGGGCTGGTGGGGCAATTGTGTATATACCTGTATATATATATATATATATATATATATATGTGTATATATATATATATATATAATTGTTTGCCTGTCTGTCCTTGTATATATATATATATTGGTACCCAGCCGAGTGGGAATAAAAGCCATTCGATGGCTGGAGTCAGGTGGAAGAGGACAGAGCTTGCGAGGAGAGGAGTGGAGACGGTCAGAGACAAAGAGGAGGCATTGGATAGAGAGGCCTGGACTTTGGGGGAGTTTGTGGGTTGTGTGCACTTGTGTAAATAGCGACTGTAAATAAACGTGTGGTGGTGCTTTTAAACATGTCTACCTGTCTGTGTCTGGGTCACGTTCCACAATATATATATATTTGTTATCACTTTTCAATATATCTGCACGTAATTTTACACTCTGACTTGCATTGCCTGTTTAATCGTCGATTGGGGGAAAGGACTGCTTGTAAGGGGTACATCTTGGTGTTGTCTTTAGATTCCTCAGTTTAGCCAGGCCATAGGTCTTGGTTGTGTAGTTTCCAATCTGGCAAAGGTGTCGGCCATTACAAGGTGAACCATCGCCTGTGGTCCATACAAGCTGTTTTTGACCTACCATTACTAATATAAGAGTTAAGAATTCCATAACAAACCAGATCTTAATATAGTCATTCAACCCATGACACAGTCTGCAAAAAGTCGCCATCCAGTTTCTTGGGGTGACGGATATAAAAACATGTCAAAAATAAGGTGCATGAATATCCTCAAAACAAACCCAAGAATGGACTTTGGATGAGATATATAACATGGAAAACACGATAACACAAATTAAAAACTCTGTTATACTAAAAACACTTCACAACCCAAACTGGTTGAGGAGGAGGAACCCATTCATAGTAAGTACTAAAATGAACAGGTTTCATTTGTGAAACATAGAAAGATGGGTGAACTCTGAAATAGGTAGTAAGAGATAATCTGTAAGAAACACTCTTACAAATCGCATAAGGTCCAACATTAACATAGTGCCAGTTTGTGGGATGGAATCTTCAGGTTGATATCTTGCATCACCAGCCACATTGTTTGCCAAACTAGAAAAAGAAGAGCATGTCTGTGTAAACTATTTAGTAGAGATTTTCACCTTTTTCAGTTGCTCCTGAACAAGCTGCCAGTCCGAATGAAATCTAGCAAGGTATCCAGTCATGCAATGGATTGATTAAAAAAAAAAGTTAAATCGATTTAAGCGGTTTGGAAACCATGCAGACACTCATACAGTGACATATTGATTGATGAGTAGATCAAAATGTTCCATACAAATGCCAAAACAGATAAAAAATTTTATATCAAACTGCATTCAAATCCCATTTTTTCAAAAAACAAAACATGAAAACCTGGACAGAAATTGAGTCCTATGATCCTAAATTAATGAGGAGAAAGAGTCATGCAAATGAACAATCTCTTCAATGTAAATAACAGCAACAACTCAAGCTAATGGAAATTATTTGAAAGGAGTAAAGTGCATGTATTCCTTAAAATGATATAATTTCACTAATATTGCAGTGTACTTATAAGATGCAAGAACGTCAGTTATGGTCTGTGATAATTGCTTCCCAGGGACAACCAGGTGATGATATAGGCTGTAACAAACCAATAGGAAGGGGTGTGGATTTGGCAGGTTTAACGCACTAGGACATAAGCATGATCATATTTGAACATTTTTTTCTGACAATACTAGACTTTTTGGCCCATTCCTAAACTTTACTACTCAAGTGAGTAGAAACCCTTGCAGGAACCAAGACTGCATCAGGAAGTTGAGACTGTGCAGCGAAAATACTTTTTTAATGGTGGATCCATTAAAGTTCCAGTCAAGGGTTTTTAATGAGTAAAAATGGTCTCAGGTTTTGTGGTGATTTGTTGAGGGATACATAATTAGGATAACACTTTTATCTCCAACGCAATAGAAAATGGTAAAATCAAAGTGACTGAAGAATAGTGCTTGCTTGTCTGGCATTTGAACATTTAGCATTTAGTAAATATATCAGATGTTTATGGTCAATTAAAATAATGAAGGTAAACCGTCTCTTCCTAACAGTGTCATCACCTTTTGAAATCTAGTTTGATGGGGAACAACACACTGTTGCCTGTGTCATAAGTTTCTAGAGAAATAAGCGCAAGGATGCATAACATCATTATTAGGGTGTTTTGTGAAATAACACCAGCTAGACTGATAGTGCTTCTACAGTGAAGTGTAACAATGCAATAGGATGCGTAAGTACTGGTATTGTGTATTGCTGGTTCCTGTACAAGGCAACAGTTTGTGCTGGCCTGTGCTTGTGTTATTGGACGCAGCCTTTGTGTATGAAATTTGGTAGCATCATCTGGGCTTGATGAGGTCAAAAGATTTTGGGTTTAGACTTCCATTTCATACCTGTGCAGAATTCAGACCGTTAATTTTATAGTGCATCTGAAGTTACATCCAAACTGTCTGTTACATGGAACACCATAAAATGGGCAGACTTATTTAATGTAATGTACTAAACTGTTCCTCAAAATGTGTCCCTTCCCCATTTTGAGCCACTGCCTTCAAAACGTTCTCTGGACATCACAGTTTGTGTCCCATTGCAATCAGAGTTTTGGTAATACTATCCTTATAGAATTCAAAATACAATTGATCATAACAGTTCTGCAATATCCATGATCCACTATTATATTTCATGCATTATTCTTCTGTTGTAAACATACTGATGGTGAGTTACCATAGAGTTCCTTTTTTGTCTCATTTGACCATACTTCTCTTTTCCAAAGTCCTAATGGTATCTGACAGATTCTAGCAGATTCAAAATGATTTAATTTAGAATTTATGTTTTCCCTTTTCTTTTCTGGGAGCATGGTTTGTTTTTCCTCAGAGAAAACCACAAGAATGAATTTAAATATTTCTTGAGGCAATGTATGTGAAACTTGTCAAAAAAGATTATAGAATCTGGAAATGACAATGGTGTTTTTTTTCACCTTTTGCAATGTTTCACTACTTACTCATTTCAAGAAAGATACCATTTGAAAACGAATAAGGCAATACATTCTTGATTATAATATTATGTGCTTTGTGATGGTTTGCCCTATAAATGTTCCAAATAATATAGTTTAATTAGCAAATGAAGAAAAGGAAACAAGAATATAATTTGATAAATCCTAACTGCTGGCTACACAGATACAATGCAAGAAAACCTTTAGGCACATCTGACTACTAGCACATGAGCCCCTCATTTTCCTTCAGATCAGGGTGAATTTGTGCATGTTCGATTAAACAGCATGTCTAAATTGTTCCGGTATAAGTGAGTAAGATGTTGCAAGAGTGGTTGTTTCTATTGGTTGGCTGATTAATCAATTGTCTAGCAGCAATTAAAGGTTACTGCTTTGTGGCCAGTGATTCCAGGAACATTTTGAAAGATGTAACAGAAAATATCAAATTCAGAGGCATTGATAGAGGTGTTCAGTTTGAAAATGGCTTATTTAATTTCACAGAATTGAATTATGATCTAGTGATTGATTGGAAGAGGAGGGTGCTGTATTAAAATGAATCCAATGTTGTGCTCCTGGAGCCATTCCAGGGACCCCTTGAGCACAGAACATTATCTTAATGATAAGGCCAATTTGAAAATACCAGCATCCATGATGGGATTTACTTTACCTATTTATTAGATGAAACTTAGTAACACATTACAGTCTTGAGTCTGAGAGCCCTGGGGCCCCATGTATAAATGGTGTGTACGCACAAAAATGTTGCGTCCACCCGTTTCCACACTCACATCACGATGTATAAAAACTAAATTTGGTGTAAAGCCATGCACATTTTCACGCTAGCTCAATCCCTGCCGTACGCAAGTTCTCCGCTCGGTTTTACAAACTGGCGGCACCCAGTGTGAAAGCAGTGCTTTTGTTCCAGTGTGGTTTCCTTTTCTTTTTTAGATCCACATCCCTGATGCAGCTTTATCAAATACACTGAAATTAACCGCATATTGTTTATTAGTTTAAGGCATCTGATTGTAATTAACCTGTAACCATATAATGGTTCACGGAATGGCCCAACTATTCCAAATACCATAGCTGCTTTAGCGTTGTTACTCTCAAGTATTTATGCCACTGTATCTGAGTGTGGAATCACAGCTCTACAGCAGCTGATTGGAAAGAGAATTATCGGTATACAGCATCAAGCATATGCTGCCTTAGCCAAGCTGTCTATTTGAACTGCTCTCATACGACAAACGCTTCAGAGCCTTTCCTGTAGGGACATCGCAGTTCAAAAAACAGCTTCATCCCAAGAACTATAATTACCTCACTGTAAACTTGCGATACAGTTATAATATCGCACAACCAGAGCCACTTTATAAAGCGCATATTTACATATGATGACAATATCATTTTTAAGATGAAATGCAGCAAAATATGTTTATTACATTATACAGATAAAATTTTAACATCATTTAAATAATCTATATTGTTAATAATTAAACATGTGAGGACACGGTGTTGCAGCGCTAGCAAAGATCTGGCACCCCGTTTGGGGATTGTTCCTGCCTCATGCTGTATTCTTGCTGGGACTGCCACGACACTGGATGGATAGATGGATAGAATTATTAAACATGTACTATGAAGATATTTCAATGTTCCTTAAAGGTTTTGAAGAATGGGCGTTCTAAGCTTACAGATGGCTTAACGTCTATTACAGAGCTGATTGCGTGGCAATTGGGTACTTGGAGAAAGAAAAGGAAGGACAGGAATTGGGGGTTAGCACATTTGAGAGAGACAGTACTGCTGCAGTAAATTATTTCATCGAAGGTCGCGCACAGCAGGAACAATCTCTGGATGGGGCGCCAACTCTTCACTATCACTGCGCCTCTGTGTTCCCATGTTTAATAACATGCTTTAACTCCTGTCATCATGAAAATATATATCAAGTATACATCTCAGTATTTTAAATATTCAGAGAATTGTAAAATCACGAGTGTAATGGATTCTGTGTCTTGTCGGAGGAAGAGAAAGACCGTTTAAGAAGCACGTGGTGATTCACATACATAGAGCACATAGAAGAAGACATACAATACAAAGCATTTAACATGCTACTTTAGTTACGATGGTATTTGAGAAACTAGTAAATTGAACATTTTAAGATGAAGTTTATGATGTTCTGCTTTAATGACAAAATAAGCTACGTGATTAAAGTGGAAATTTCGAGATTAAAGTTCTGTGCTTTTTTTTCCCACTGTGTGCCTATTTTTTTTTCTTTTCTCTGTACCCTATGTCAATGTCAATGTCAATTTATTTATATATCACATTTAAAACAACATAGTAATGCTGCGGCCAAAGTGGTTTACAATTATAGAATAAAAGAAAAAACAAAAACAATAAACAATAAAACATAAATAGTAATAAAATATATAACAGAAAATAAGATAATAAATAGAAATAATGTTATATGATCACAAAGAGGAAACCATCAGTATTACTGAAGGTCACTGAAAGCAAGTGAAAAGAAGTGTCTTCAATCTTGTTTTGAACAGTTCAATTGTAGACGACTCCTTTATATGATGAGGTAAAGAGTTCCACAGACGAGGGGCAGCAGCTGCAAAGGCCCTGTCCCCCTTGGTTTTACACTTGGTATGAGGGACAACAAAAGGGCAACTGACCAGAAGATCTAAGCACTCTGGATAGCTGGTGTAAAACACACAATTCAGATAAATAGGCAGGAGCAAGCCCATGTAAAGATTTAAAAACTAGCAGCAAGATTTTAAAATCAATTTGAAAACTGACAGGCAGCCAGTGTAAAGAAACTAAAATAGGAGAAACAGAGTCATACTTCCTTGCCCCAACCAGAAAGCGAGCGGCAGCATTTTGGACCAGCTGTAACCTGTGCATCAGAGATTTGTTAATCCCAGAAAACAGCGAATTGCAATAGTCGAGGCGAGAAAAAATAAAAGCATGAGTAGCTTTCTCAAGATCTTCAGAAGATATAAAAGGCTTGATCTTACCTAATAGACGAAGTTGGAAAAAGCAACTCTTGACTACAGAAAATACCCTAATAAGCTTCCATATGACTCTCAGATGGCGACTTTGATATTTGACAACTTCTTTTTTATTTCGGGCACCATGTGACTTTTTGAACTTGAACTTTCGAGTTTCTCTGCCACTCTGACACTCGATCAACTTCCTTTTGTTGTTTATACCACTGTTTAAACCAACAAATAGTACATTTTTCCTTGTCTCCACTTGGTATTCGCTGAAATTCTTCTATTTTACTCCGTGCTTTTGCAATTGCTTTTCACAGAATGCTGCGCTTAAGGGCTATTTATATTGATTTGCATATTCAAAGATGCGTAATTCTGGGAGGACTTGGGGAGTGGAGGCAGGCGCATGCATGTGCGTTACTTTTCACACTGACCGGGATCTATGTAGCGGAAGAATGTGGAAGCTAGCATATGCAGAAATTTATGCCTCTGGATGTTTTTTTCGGCATACACACATTTCCGCTTCTGTCCATAAGGCATGTTTTAGTGTGAATTCTACGCACAGCGTTATGCATGAGGCCCCTGGTCTCTATCAACTTTGCACTTTAGGGGTTTCATTCATAAAACTTTGTGTGGATTTGAGTATGAAAACATGCATACATCAAAAATACAGTTTATAAAACCTTGCATTTGTGTGTAATTTACTTTTTATGAATCACAATCATCTTATAAATGTACGTGAAAGCAACTTGCACCTTGCCCAGTTGCCACTCTAAAACAACCATATATGGAGCATGCTAATTAACCTCATGCATATGTAATTATGATGATACAGACCTTCAGTGGCTAGTAGAGTAGCCACTCACCTAACACATCCAGACACAACTACCTGCATTTGGGGAGTCCTATGGTGCTCTCCCCATGACACTGAAGTGCAGTGTCAGCAGGAGGAAGGCGCCAGTGTCTGAGCAGGTAGCCTCTTCAACCTGGCCCATGTAAAGACATGATTGCTATTACAATAAATAGTATAGGCCATATGAAAACTGAAGAATCAATTAGTTATCTTACAAGAAAGCCAGAATTCATTTACAGTACCATGAGAAAATTGTCTGCCACTCTGATACTTTACCTTGAAATTAATGGGTTCAACAAGGGTTGCCCCATGCACTGAGCCACGATGTTTGTCAGTGTCATCTTGCCATTGCAGATTAATTATCTAGTTAATGAAATGCCACTATACACAGTTAACAAAAGCAATGTCCTTCTTGTTAGGTGTTGTTATTGCTATGGGTGCTGTCATTTCACATTTGGAAAACCAAATGGCTCCTAAGCCAGATATCATCAAGGGCAAACAAATCCTGCTGGTTGTTTCATATATGGCCATTTGCACAGTTTTCAAGCAGCATCAATCAAGTCATATTGTGTCAAATCATTAGCCTATGAATAGGGTATAGGGCATGAAAATGTATAGCTTTCTACACAGGGATTGAATCATACCTGTGTGTTTGCTCTGCTTTGGTTGTCTAATCCCAAAGAGTTGCCCATATAAACTGACAAAACAAAAAAAAAGTTATTCAGCGCAAGTATGCAGCACTGACCCTTTTAAAAGGGAACTAAAGTCGATGCACCATATGTATCACTTTTGAGATTTTATATGTTTGTGTAGTTAATGTGTAGTTAAAGGGTCAGAGTGCCATTCCACTAAATCATCATTGAGCACTCACATTCAGGCCACAACTTTTTTTAAAATTCTTCTATCTGTTAGGTGTTATAGACTAATCTATGCCAAAACAAGAAAATAAAAGAAGTTTCGTTCTACAGGCCATCTAGTTGTTAATTTGGCTATCGTTGCTCAATTTGGGCACCTCCACCAATATCTTGCAATATTCCTACTTATAGTTAATGTGTGTATATTTCAGTATTTCTTAAACTGCCTTGCACTTTGTATGCATATGTTTACATTGTATTTAATCCTAGGTGAGTACTTATTAATTGTGTATATGTCTGTCATGTAACTATACTTGGAGAGTCATCAAAAAAGTCCTTGCATACATACATACTTGGCCAGTAAATGTGATTCTGATTCTGATTAATTTAGACCACTTGGCAGAGATCTGTTTTCACTTTAAAACTGAGTCTTTATGTGTTGTTGTTGCCACAGCAGATCATCTTCTTTCATATCTTTCTATCCATTTGTTGTTGTTTTAAAAGGCCAAATTAAATAAATTAAATTAAATATAAACAAGTCAAATTAAAATTAAAAGCCAACTTAAATCCACTGTGAATAAATCTTGTATAACAGTAAAATGTGAAAACTTTTAAGTAGCTGAATACTTTTTATAGGCACAAGGGTAACATTTGGGAAGTCAGTTTTTGAGAGGGCACATTTACTCACACAGTGCACATGAACACACAGGAACAGGCTCCTTCTGGGTCAGTTTTGAGACAGCTGCAATACAAACATGTGGTAACCTTGAGGAAATCAGAGTACATAGAGAAAACCCACATGGGCACCTTCAACATATTTCCATGGTGTGTTGCAGTGCTAACCACATTACCACAGAGCTGCCCTCTGATAATAAAAAGCTTGTTTGTTTGTTTGCTGATTGGATCCCCTTGAGTCTGATTCCACAAGCAAGTACACTGGCAACATACTTTTAGTCCTCTTTCATTGAGCATGGCCTTGCCCTTTGATCAAAAAAACATTTGGCGAAGTGTGACCTACAGAAATCTTTTACATTAATGATTTCAGAAGTGCCAAATGTATTTGCAGCACTCTGTGAAAAAGAAAATACTGAGGGTGGAGAGTCACATTACATATAGCTCCTGGGAAACATATAAATTAAAGTGCATAAACCTTTTTTAACAAATAAATGGAAATGGCTTTGTCCTGGATTTTACTTGAAAAGTGAGTGTTCTGATATTTGCTAATTAAAAGGCCAAGGTTTTAATATATTGTGTCAAAAATAAAATAAAGAATAACATATGAGCCTTGTACTATGAGAGGTGATTATTGTGACACATGTTTAGCATGAAAAAAAGGGTTATAACAGTGAATTTAAAATGATTTAGGAGGGAACATTTCACAGAATCAGTTTGATGATGAAACTGATGTTGTCCTTTAATTATCATCATCATACTATATGGTATTTTGCAATATCTGGCAGTAAGATTTGTATTTATTTAAATTAGTGGTAACATGTTTTAGTACATTCACCTCTTGAAATAAGGTATATTATAATATAGTTATTATTTCTTGACACACATCACACTTGGTGATTTCCATTTTAAAAAGCAGGCAAGAGGATTTAATCTGTTCATTTTAGTAGTTTGGTATATAGTATTATGTTTTCACACTAACAGATTTTCTCACGACACTTGAGTGAAAGCTTTATCATTCGTTATTCATTGGGATTACATAATTGCTGTGAAACGCAAAGCTACACTCTTGCTATTTGTGCAAATGGGCTTTTGCCTTGTAAGTTCAGCCCCTGTATTTTTACCTTTCTCTTTGTTTTCCGATTTTTATCTTGCATTCTCAAAGATATGCATGATAGGCTATTTAGTTATCAAAATTTTCTAATTATTAGCTTGAGTGTGTGCATGAGTGGGTGATGTGTCCTGTCCAGAGCTGTTTCCCGCCTTGTGCCAAGTGCTAAAAAGTTGAGAGATGAAAATTCTATCCTAAGATTTGTAGTGAAAAGTCAAGCAAAATTACACATTTTATTGGGTAACTAAAAAGTTTACAATATGCAAGCTTACAAGGCAACTCATCTAGATGTAGTCATCTTGCCTGAAGAAGGGGCCTGAGTTGCCTCTAAGGCTTGCATGTTGTAATCTTTTTAGTTAGCCAATAAAAGGTGTAATTTTGATTGACTTCTCACTTCATTCATAATGGCTAACACAGTACAACACCCTAGGACTATCCTAAGATTTGAAAATTTAACTAGTCTGACAGGGAAGGATCTAGATCTTGTGTTGAAAAATTCCAGCAATGTATACTCGTACTCATCTCTTCACACAGCATTAGCTCTGGAAACACAATTCTCGATCAAGATTGGTGTTTCTCCTTCTGTGGTGTTGCCCCACTGGAGAGACATTGTGGTGGGGTAAGAATATAACCATGCCCCTAAATGGTTAGTCCCAGTAGACAGGAGGGCCATATCACTGCATTATTGAATGACAGAGAGGAAATCTTTGAGTTGCATATATGCACCAAACAACTTTTACAAAATGTTTCACCTTTATTAAGGCAAAGGTAAAGTGTACCATCAACTGACTCCATAAAGCTTCAGTGGGAGCTGGGCAGTCTCGTGGCATCTGAACCCCTGCAGATTTTTTTTTTTTTTCTCCAGCCCTCACTATATTGCCAAAAGTATTGGAACTCCTGCCTTTACACACACAAACTTTAATGATAACCCATTCTTAAAACATAGGCTTTAATGTGGAGTTGACCCACCCTTTGCAGCTATAACAGCTTCAACTCTTCTGGGAAGGCTTTCCAAAAGATTTACAACCCCAATTCCAATGAAGTTGGGACAATTGTGTAAAACGTAAATAAAAACAGAATACAATGATTTGCAAATCCTTTTCAATCAATATTCAGTTGAATACACTACAAAGACAAGATATCAAATGTTCAAACTGATAAACTTTATTGTTATTTTGCAAATCTTCACTCATTTTAAATTTGATGTCTGCAACACGTTCCAAAAAAGCTGGGACAGGGGCATGTTTACCACTGTGTTATATCACCTTTCCTTTTAACAACACTCAATAAGTGTTTGGGAACTGAGGACACTAATTGTTGAAGCTGTGTAGGTGGAATTCTTTCCCATTCTTGCTTGATGTACAATTTCAGCTGCTCAACAGTCTGGGGTCTCCGTTGTCGTATTTTGCGCTTCATAATGTGCCACACATTTTCAATGGGAGACAGGTCTGGACTGCAGGCAGGCCAGTCTAGTACCCACAGTCTTTTACTACGAAGCCACACTGTTGTAACACATGCAGAATGTGGCTTCACATTGTCCTGCTGAAATAAGCAGGGACGTCCCTGAAAAAGATGTCGCTTGGATGGCAGCATATGTTGCTCCAAAACCTGTATGTACCTTTCAGCATTAATGGTGCCTTCACAGATGTGCAAGTTACCCATGCCATGGGCACTAACACACCCCCATACCATCATATATGCTAGCTTTTGAACTTTGCGCTGATAACAATCCGGATGGTCCTTTTCCTCTTTGGCCCGGAGGACTCGACGTCCATGATTTCCAAAAACAATTTGAAATGTGGACTCGTCAGACCACAGCACACTTTTCCACTTTGCGTCAGTCCATCTCAGATGAGCTCGGGCCCAGAGAAGCCGGCGGCGTTTCTGGGTGTTGTTGATATATGGTTTTCGCGTTGCATGGTAGAGTTTTAACTTGCTCTTGTAGATGTAGCGATGAACTGTGTTAACTTACAATGGTTTTCTGAAGTATTCCTGAGCCCACGTGATAATATCTTTTACAGAATGATGTCGGTTTTTAATGCAGTGCCGCCTGAAGGATCAAAGGTCACAGACATCCAGTGTTGGTATTCGGCCTTGCTGCTTTCGTGCAGAGATTTCTCCAGATTCTCTGAATCTTTTGATGATATTATGGACAGTAGATGATGAAATCCCTAGATTCCTTGCAATTGTACGTTGAGAAACGTTGTTCTTAAACTGCTGGACTATTTGCTCACACAGTTATTAACAAAGTGGTGAACCTCACCCCATCCTTGCTTGTGAACAACTGAGCCTTTTGGGGATGCTCCTTTTATACCCAATCATGACAAACACCTGTTTCCAATTAACCTGTTCACCTGTGGAATGTTCAAAATAGGTGTTTTTTGAACATTCCTCAACTTTCTCAGTCTTTTGCTGCCCCTGTCCCAGCTTTTTTGGAATGTGTTGCAGGCATCAAATTCAAAATGAGTGAAGATTTGCAAAACAACAACAAAGTTTATCAGTTTGAACATTAGATATCTTGTCTTCATAGTGTATTCAATTGACTATAGGTTGAAAAGGATTTGCAAATCATTGTATTCTGTTTTCATTTATGTTTTACACAACATCCCAACTTCATTGGAATTGGGGTTGTAAGAGTGTGTTTATGGGAATTTTTTACCATTCTTCCAGGAGAGCATTTGTGAGGTCAGGCACTGAGGTTGGACGAGAAGGCCAGCCTCGCAGTCTCCGCTATAATTTATCCTAAAGGTGTTCTGTCAGGTTGAGGTCAGGGCTTTGTGCAGGCCAGTCAACTTCCTCCACACCAAACTTACTCATCCATTTCTTTATAGACCTTGCTTTGTGCACTGGTGTGCAGTCATGTTGGAATAGGAAAGGGCCACCCCCAAACTGTTCCCAAAAAATTGGAAGCATGAAATTGTCCAAAATGGCTTTGTATGCATTTGTAAAAATTAAGAGTTCATTTTACTAAAACTAAGAGGCCAAGCCAAATCCCTGAAAAACAACCCCACACCATAAATCCCCTCTCCATGACACTTTGTACTTGACACAATACACTCATGCAAACAACACCATAAATCCCCTCTCCATGACACTTTGTACTTGACACAATATACTCATGCAAATACTGCTCTCAAAGAAATTGCAAGGAATTAGAAAACATACAAAACTGCAACCTGGTAAACACCAAAAGGCAACGTTGGTTAGATGTGGCTAGACTGTGTTTTTTAATTGGTAAAAAATTGTATTTCGCGAATGAGACTTTTCCAGGTTGGTTGCACTCATAGGTGAAGAAAACAGTAAACAAGCTAGAAAAACAGTAAAGGTGGTTGAAAGAAAAAAAAAGTTACAAGAAATATAAATGGATGTTAAATATTCACTAAAGGCAACACCTCATTTGCATAAGCTTATCAAAGTCCCATTCGCGAGAACCGATTTTCTACCAGTTACACCCCTCCCTGTCTGCCTGCCTGCATTCTGGCCCCATATAACCAATGTTGTCTCTTTGTGTTTATTGGGTTGTAATTTTGTATGTGGTCTTATTCATGTCAGTTTGATATTGCATGGGTTTCCCTGTCTGACGTTGTTTGTTGAATAATAAGCAGATGTTTGGGAATGCTGGTCCTGCGATATGGGGTTTACTCCATTGGACCAAGGCCTGATCCTGGTATTGCAGTGCTTCCAGGAGAGGGTCAAAATAAAGATGCCCCCACTGTCCATTAAGGAAGGGAAAGGTAGCTAATGAGGCTGTCAGATAGGGAAATCAATGCCAGTGCTGGCCAGGTACAGATTACTTTACATCACTCCCAGTGCTGACCAATCACAGATCACTTGGATCAGCTTATGCAAATCAGGTGTTGCCTTTAATGAATATTTAAGATCCATTTCTTTATCATGTAATCCTTTTTTTTTTTCTTCTTTCAACTACTTATTGTCTTTCCAGCTCTTTTACTGTCTTCTTACAACAGGGTAACTGGTAGAAAATCTTTTTTTCTGAATGGGACTTCTGTTCGGTGGGGCTTATGGTGAAAAAAAAAATAGCATGCAGACTGGAAAACCAGGAAAGGTGGTTGAAAGAAGAAGGAAAAAAACGAACAGACAGGAGAAAAAAATGTGTCATAAAAATTCACAAAAGGTCCTCATTTGCATAAAGCAATTGAAGTGATCTGTGATTGGCCAGCTCAGCATTGATTCAAAGTAATCTGTGGTTGGCTGGTGCTGGAAGTGACTTAAAGTAATCTTTGATTGGCTGGCACAGGCAGGGATTTAGATATGTATGTTTGTATGTATGTATCTATCTTTTCTTTGGTTAATGGAGTGTTGGGAGATCTTTATTTTGAACTACTCCTGGATGCTCTGCAATACCAGGATCAGGCCTTGGTCCAGGAAATTAAATTCCTCATTTCTCAACCACTTTTCCCAAACATCTGTTTAAAATTCAGCAGACAAACTCAGATGAGGAAGTCTATCAGATATCAAACTGACAGAAAGAAGGCCATATACAAAACTACAACTCAGTCAACACCAAGAAGCAAGGATGGTTAGATCATATCGGAATACAGGGGGGTAACTCTTGGAAAAACGCTTGTCACAAATGGGACTTGTCCAGATTAGTGGTACTTACTGTGAAAAAAAATAGTATGCAGACTGGAAAATCAAGAGGAATGGTTGAAAGAAGAAGATGGAAAAAAACGAACAAACAGGAGAAAAAAATGTCAGAAAAATTCACAAAAAGTGCTCATTTGCATAAAGTAGTTGAAGTGATCTGTGAATGGCCACCTCAGCATTGATTCAAAGTGATCTGTGATCGGACGGCACTGGCAGGGAGTGATCTGTGATTGGCTAGCGCTTGGAGTGACTTAGAGTAATCGTTGATTGGCTCGCCCAGGCAGGGATTTAGGTATGTATGTATCTATCTACCCCTCCTTGAAACGCCACCTTATCGTGGTGGAGGGGTTTGCGTGTCCCAGTGATCATAGGAGCTCTGTTGTCCGGGGCTTTATGCCCCTGGTAGGGCCACCCAAGGCAAACTGGCCCTAGGTGAGGGATGAGACAAAGAGCGGTTCAATAGACGTTCTATGATAAATAAAAAATTTGGACAGCGTTTTCCCTCACCCAGATGCGGGTCACCGGGGCCCCCCTCTGGAGCCAGGCCTGGAGGTGGGGCTCGATGGCGAGCGCCTGGTGGCCGGGTCTGCACCCATGGGGCTTGGCCGGACACAGCCCGAAGAGGCAACGTGGGTCCCCCTTCCCATGGGCTCACCACCTATGGGAGGGGCCAAGGAGGTCAGGTGCAGTGTGAGTTGGGTGGTGGCCAAAGGCAGGGACCTTGGCGGTCCAATCCTTGGCTACAGAAGCTGGCTCTTGGAATGCGGAATGTCATCTCTCTGAACGGGAAGTAGCCTGAGCTAGTGTGTGAGGTCAAGAGGTTACGGCTAGATATAGTCGGGCTCACCTCAATGCACAGCTTGGACTCTGGAACCAATCTCCTTGAGAGGGGCTGGACTCTCTACCACTCTGGATTTACCACCGGTAAGAGGCGCCGAGCGGGTGTGGGCATACTTATTGCCCCCCAACTTGGAGCCTGTACATTAGGGTTTACCCCGGTGGACGAGAGGGTAGCCTCCTCCGCCTTCGGGTGGGGGTGGAATGGATCCTAACTGTTGTTTGTGTGTATGCGCCAAACAGCAGTTTGAAGTACCCACCCCTTTTAGAGTCCCTGGAGGGGGTGCTAGAGGGCATACTTTCTGGGGACTCCCTCGTACTGCTGGGAGACTTCAATGCTCACGTGGGCAATGACAGTGAGACCTGGAAGGGCGTGATTGGGAGGAATGGCCCCCCCGATCTGAACCCGAGCGGTGTTCTGTTATTGGACTTCTGTGCTCGCCACGGATTGTCCATAACGAACACCATGTTCAAGCATAAGGGTGTTCATATGTGCACTTGGCACCAGGACACCCTAGGCCTCAGTTCGATGATCGACTTTGTGGTTGTGTCGTTGGACTTGCGGCCACATGTCTTGGACACTCGGGTGAAGAGAGGGGCGGAGCTGACTACTGATCACTACCTGGTGGTGAGTTGGCTTCGATGGTGGGGGAAGATGCCGGTTAGGCCTGGTAGGCCCAAACGTGTTGTGAGGATCTGCTGGGAACATCTGGCAGAGTCCCCTGTCAGAAGTAGCTTCAACTCCCACCACCGGCAGAACTTCGACCACGTCCCGAGGGAGGTGGGGAACATTGAGTCTGAATGGGCCATGTTCCATGCCTCTATTGTTGAGGCGGCTGACTGGAGCTGTGGCCATAAGGTGGTTGGTGCCTGTCATGGCGGCAATCCCTGAACCCATTGGTGGACACCGGAAGTGAGGGATACCGTCAAGCTGAAGAAGGAGTCCAACCGGACCCTTTTGTCCTATGGGACTCTGGAGGCAGCTAAGCAGGCCAAGCGGAATGCGGCTTTGGTGGCTGTTGAGGCAAAAACTTGGGAATCGGATGAGTTTGGGGAAGCCATGGAGAACGACCTTTGGATGGCTTCGAGGAGATTCTGGTCCACCATCCGGCGTCTCAGGAGGGGGAAGCAGTGCAGTGTCAACACTGTATATGGTGGGGATGATGCGCTGCTGACCTCGATTCAGGACGTTGTGGGTCGGTGGGGGGAGTACTTCGAAGGCCTCCTCAATCCCACTAACATGCCTTCCAATGAGGAAGCAGAGCCTGGAGACTCGGAGGCGGGCTCCCCCATCCCTGGGGCTACGGTCTCCGAGGTGGTCAAAAAACTCCTTGGTGGCAGGGCCCCGGGGGTGGATGAGATACTCCCAGAGTTCCTGAAGGCTCTGGATGTTGTAGGACTGTCTTGGTTGACACGTCTCTGCAACATCGCATGGACATCGGGGACAGTGCCTCTGGATTGGCATACCGGGGTGGTGGTCCCCCTCTTTAAAAAGGGGGACCGGAGGGTGTGTTCCAACTACAGAGGGATCACACTCCTCAGCCTCCCTGGAAAAGTCTATTCAGGGGTTCTGGAGAGGAGGGTCCGTCGGATAGTCGAACCTCGGTTTTCGTCCTGGTCGCAGAACAGTGGACCAGCTCTTCACCCTTAGCAGAATCCTGGAGGGTGAATGGGAGTTTGCCCAACCAGTCTACATGTGTTTTGTGGACTTGGAAAAGGCGTTTGACCGTGTCCCTTGGGGAACCCTGTGGGGGGTGCTCCGGGAGTATGGGGTTCCGGACCCCCTGATAAGAGCTATTCGGTCCCTGTACAACCGGTGTCAGAGCTTGGTCCGCATTGCTGGCAGTAAGTTGAGCCCATTTCCAGTGAGAGTTGGACTCCGCCAGGGCTGCCCTTTGGCACCGATTCTGTTCATAACTTTTATGGACAGAATTTCTAGGCGCAGCCAGGGTGTTGAGGAGTCTGGTTTGGTGGGCTCAGGATTGAGTCACTGCTTTTTGCAGATGATGTTGTCCTGTTTGCTTCATCAGGCTGTGATCTTCAACTCTCTCTGAATTGGTTTGCAGCTGAGTGTGAAGCGGCAGGGATGGGAATCAGCACCTCCAAATCCGAGACCATGGTCCTCAGCCGGAAAAGGGTGGAGTGCCCTCTCAGGGTTGTGGGAGAGATCCTGCACCAAATGTAGGAGTTCAAGTATCTCGGGGTCTTGTTCACGAGTGAGGAAAGAATGGAGCGTGAGATCGACAGGCGGATCGGTGCGGCGTTTGCAGTGATGCGGGCTCTGCATCGGACTGTCGTGGTGAAAAAGGAGCTGAGCCGTAAGGCAAAGCTCTTAATTTACCAGTCGATCTACTTTCCTACCCTCACCTATGGTCATGAGCTATGGGTAGTGACTGAAAGAACGAGATCGCGAATACTAGCGGCTCAAATGAGTTGCCTCCGCAGGGTGTATGGGCTTTCCTTTAAAGACAGGGTGAGAGGCTCAGTCATCCGGGAGGGGCTCAGAGCAGAGCCGCTGCTCCTCCGCATCGAGAGGAGTCAGATGTGGTGGCTCAGACATCTGATCAGGATGCCTCCTGGACGCCTCCCTGGTGAGGTGTCCCAGGCATGTCCAACCGGAAAGAGGCCCCGGGGAAGACCCAGGACACGCTGGAGGGACTAGTTCTCCCAGCTGGCCTGGGAACGCCTTGGGATTCTCCCGGAAGAGCTAGAAGAAGTGGCCGGGGAGAGGGAAGTCTGTGTCTCTGCTCAAGCTGCTGCCCCCGCGACCCGACCTCGGATAAGCGGAAGAGGATGAATGGATGGATGGATGTATCTATCTATCTTTTCTTTGGTTAATGGAGTGTGGGGAAATCTCTGTTTTGAACTACTCCTAAATGCTTTGCAATACCAGAATCAGGCCTGGTCTAGGGGGTCAAACCCCTCATTTCTGGACCACTTTTCTCAAACATCGGTTTAACATTCAGTAGACAACCTCAGATGAGGAAGATATCTAACTAACAGGAGGGGGGGTAATTGGTGGAAGGACGTTTCTCACGAATGGGACTTGTCCAGGTTGGTGGTACTTATGATGAAAAAAAACAGCAGGCAGACTGGATAGCTAGGAAAAAAAAGAAAAAACATCAGGAAAAAACGTTTGTTAAAAATTAACAAAAGGTCATCACTTGCAATGTTATCTGTGATTGGCTTACAGGGATTTAAAGTGCTCTGTGATTGGCTGGAACTGGGAGTGACTTTAATGGATCTGTGATTGGCTGGCACTGGGAGTGAATTATCTATGTATCTCTCTATCTTTTCCTTCCTTAATGGTAGGTCTCAAACTCAGACAAGGAAATCCATGATACATGAAACTGATAGGAATAAGACCACATACAAAATTGCAACCAGTAAACATCAAGAGGCAGCGTTGGTTAGATGAGGCCAGATTGTAACGGGGGTGGGTAACTGGTAAAAAATCGGTTTTGTGAAAGGGACTTTTACAGGTTGGTTGCACTCATTGGGGAAGAAGGCAGTAAACAAGTTGGAGAGACAGTAAAAGTGCTTGAAAGAAGAAAAAAACAAGAGAATTACAAGAGAAAGAAATGGATCTCAAATATTCACTAAAGGCAACACCTCATTTGCATAAGCTGATCAAAGTGATTTTCGATTTGTTGGCACTTGGAGTGATGTAAAGAGATCTGTACCTGGCCAGCACTGGCATCGATTTCCCTATCTGTCTACCTCACTAGTTATCTTTCCTTTCTGTAATGGACAGTGGGAACGTCTTTATTTTGAACTACTACTAGAAACATTGTAATACCAGGATTTGGCCATTGCCCAGGGGAATAAATGTCACATAGCAGGACCTGCATTCTCAAACATCTGCTTAATATTTGACAGACAACTTCAGACAAGAAAATCCACGAGATATCAAACTGACAGGAATAAGACCACTTACAAAATTACAACCAGTAAACACCAAGAGGCAACCTTGGTTAGGTGTGGCCAGATTGCAGGGGGTAACTGTTAGAAAATGGGTTTTTGCAAATGGGACTTTTCCAGGTTGGTCGCACTCATAGGGGAAGAAGACAGTAAATGAGCTGGAAAGACAGTAAAAGTTGTTGAAAGAAGAAAAAAAGAATTACAAGAGAAAGAAATGGATCTTAAATATTCACTAAAGGCAACACCTCATTTGCATAAGCTGATTAAAGTGATCTGTACCTGGCCAGCGCTGGCATTGATTTCCCTATCTGCTTACCTTCCTCGCTATCTTTCCCTTCCTTAATCAACAGTGGGGTCATCTTTATTTTGAACCACTCCTGGAAGCACTGCAATATCAGGATCAGGCCTTGGCCTAGTGGAGTAAACCCCACATAGCAGGACCAGCATTCTTAACACTAGAATTACCAGAGCCTACGAAAAAACTCGTAGATATGTCCCACCTTAAATCGCTTCTTAAATCCCTTCACACCTCTCCGCCAGCATCCTTTGTCCTCTAAATGTGCTGATAAAGAGAAGCTAGACGCTGCTGGCTATTCCATCCCCCCACCAATTTAGAACGTGCACAAACTTCTCCCAGCTCATGCCTTGATTGAGTATCTGGGAGTGAAGTGGAGTTTTAGAGTGGAAATAATAGATCGTTGTTTGGAACACACGAATTTCATGTCTGTTCCGTTTCTACAGTAATCTGTGTAAACACATTGTTAAAACAGAAACGTTTTTTATATTCTAGTAGTAGATGACAAAATGTAGGCATAAACTATATAATGTATGACGCCTGAAGTCCAAATATCAAAGAAACATTTTCACAAAAGGTACAAATATAACACAACAATTGCGCTTTTATTCAAAAATATAGCTGCAGAAAAAAAAGCCGCCTTAACATGTGACATTGACACCCACTTACTATGACTGCCTCTGTGGCACAATACAATGAGCTACTGTGAGGTGAGGGCAGAAATGATCATGAGATTGAAAAAATAAGTGGTGCAGATGTATTTTATAACATTTTATAGATGTTGTGGTGGAGAAGAGGGACATACTGTAGGTCCTTGGGTGATCTTTAAATTTAATGGCCAAGCTACATCCCTATCCTTATTTTGGTCAAGACATCTGGATAGTGACCACAAAAATAACAAGTACAAGTGGTTTGAAATTTAGTTCATATGCTTACTGGAATCACTCTCTATGACAGTAAGACGTTCAACCACAGAGGAAGACCTTGAAGTGGTACCCTGTTTCTACAGATCAAAGAGATCAAGTTGGTTTGGCCATATGATTATAATGGCACCTGGGCAAGTTCCATAGAAGCTTTGCCTGAAGCAGTTCAAGGGTTATATCTTTTGATTGACCATGGAGTGTCTGGGAATTTTTCAGAAGGTGGAGGAAGTTGTTGGGAATAGGATGGCCTGCTTATGGTGTTTTCACTATGATTCTTATCAGGGGAAACAGAATGAAAATAAAGATTATAATGAAAGTACTGGGCACTGATAGTAATCTCTTTAGAAATATACACTTTTTAGAAAATAACTGTCAGTAGTGAAATTCTCAGAAATTAGTTTCTCATTAGTCTTTTAATCTGGTGTTACCACTTTGGTGCAGTGTCCATGGACTGGTGTTTCAGTCCATCTACTATGTTTTAAAAGGGTTATGTTCATAGTTAAAAGCAAGAAAATAAACGTATCCTCATTTTTTTTAAACGAATATGTGCTCTATTTTGACTGGAATAGACACACTTACACAGATAGTGTAAGCGATTGTAATCACTTATTGCTCCCTTGCATTACTCCTTAATCATTCTTATTTCCCCTGTGTCAGTTTCTAATTATCAGGAGAGATTGATGTATAAAAACTACTTCCAGCCAAACTAGAACAATACAGTAATTAGCCCACATTGTCCTAGCAACTCTCTTGTGTGCTGGTTTCATAATCCAGAATATGGTTAAAGACTATTGTATGAAGCTGATCTCTCAGCATGTCATTGCTATTAAGATTTGCAGCAAATATGGTGCTGCCATGGAATTTCAGGAGGAAAAAGGAAAACTAAAGTGAAGATTTACCACCTCTAACAGGATGTCTTCCCCTGCTTTATTCAACATCCCAAATGTAATAATAAAAATGTAAAATATGTTCATATTCTCAAGATGCTACCAGCAAACATATCCCTCCTCAGCGTGAGTCCATCAATTTATTTTTGTTTATAAATAATCTTTACATTGTTTCTTAAATGTTTAATCTATACTGTATGTGTTTGGTGCATTCAGATTCAAGAACAGGTATTAACAATGTCCTATAAAAACTGTGATCATCATTAGAAACATGAGCTGATTGAGCGACACAGCAAAATATGCCTAATGGCTTTCATAGAAACTGCCAGAAGTAGAAATTTCTTCTTGCAACTTATTAAAGTTTCATATTTCCAAGCTGAAATCAAAACCAAGTGGGCAACCCACAGATCTTACATATAAAGGCAATCAAGGCAAAGCTGAGAAAGCTGGCAGGTTCTAATGTGTGATATGACAAATAAATGACCTGTAATGAAGCTTAATCAGGGACATGTAAAAATGTTGCTTTTTCTAATTTTCTGGTTTTTTTTTTAAACCAAGTGTAGGAGGAAGGACAGTCACCAACATATAATATTACTCAGTGTAACCTTGGGAAGAAGAAAAATAATTCAGCTGCATGAATTCATGTGTATTTTTTAGAGCCCCTTACTCTTAAATCTGGTAAACCTTGTTAAAATGACCCCCATTAAACCAAGAACATTATGACAGCAAAGCTATACCACCAAAATAAATTAACTGTTTAAATTCTTCTGGTCTGTTTCCAATATGTGGATATTATTTTTTCATAGTATGCATAAATACATTTTCTTTCCACTTAAGAAAATGTTTTAAAAATTGCCAATTAATATTTTTCTGGTAACAAAACAGTATTATGAGTTTACTGAAACTAGCCTTAATGAAATTAAAGCCTTATTTTTTCATTCAGTTCAACAGTGCACAATATACACTCAGTGGCCCTTTTGCCTTCAGAACTGCCATAATTCTTCGTGGCATATGTTCAGCTAGGTACTGGAAGCATTCCTCTGGGATTTTGGTCCATATTGACAAGATAGCATCACGTAGGTGCTGCCTATTTGTCAGCAGCACATCCATGATGTGAATCTTCTGTTCCACCACATCCCAGAAGTGCTCTATTGGATTGAGATCTGGTGACTCTGGAGGCCATTTGATTACAGTGAACTCATTGTCGTGTTCAAGAAACCAATTTGAGATGCGGTGAGCTTTGTGAAATGGCAAGTTATCCTGCTGGAAATATGCCATCAGAAGATGGGTTCACTGAGGTCATAAAGAGATGTATATGGTCAGCAAAAATATTCAGGGAGGCTGTGGCATGTAAATGATGCTCAGTTGGTACTAATGAGACAAAAGTGTGCCAAGAAAATATCTTTTAAACCATTGTCCTACCACCACCAGCCTGAACCATTCATACAAAACAGGATGGATCCATGTTTTCATGTTGCTGACTCCAAATTCTGACCCTACCATCCAAATATTGCAGTCAAAATTGAGACTCATCAGACCAGGCAATGTTTTTCCAACCTTCTATTGTCCGATTTTGGTGAATCTATGCAAACTGTAGCCTCATTTGCACCCTGTATGGTCTCCTGCTGTTGTAACCCATCTGTTTCAAGGTTCAACGTGTTCTGAATTGAGAGATGCTCTTCTCCATACCTTGGTTGTAACAAGTAGTTATTTGAGTTACTATTGCCTTTCTATCAGCTTAAACCAGTCTGGCCATTCTCTTCTGACCTCTGACATCAACAAAGCATTCTTGCCCAGAGAAAGGCCGCTCACTAGATATTTTGCTTTTCTCAAACCATTCTCTGTAAACCCTAGAGATACTCAGACCAACTCGTTTGGCATCAACAACCATGCCACATTCAAAGTCACTTAAATCAGGCATGTCAAACTCACTACCATTGGTGGGCCACTTCGACTGCCATACGTACGTCAGCGGGCCGCACTGTAACAAATACTATTATACTATACTATAATACTGAAAACTTTAAAAAATGTAACACTTAAAGTTTAAAGAAAAGCAATTTATTTCCATACAATTTCCATACGACAGCGTACAATTAAAGTCTCAGCCTCTTAGCTAGGTCCTTACATAGACGTATTACAGTCTGAGATCTATTTCTTTTGTCCCGACACTTGACATTTCTTGTTAGTAACCAGTTTGTCAATATCAGGCTTGAAATCTTGTGCAGCTGCAACTTTTATGAGGGATGAAAGGTGCTTGACAGTAAGTTTTGAGCGATGTGGGGTTTTGGTAGCTTTCATTAACAAAAACAGTTACTCACAAAGGTAAGTGCTTCCGAACATAGAAAGTACTCTTGATGCCAACTTACAGATCTGCACATACGAGGGTGGCAGGTAAGCATACAAGCCTGGTGCACCAACTTCGTTGTATTTTGTCTTCAAAATAGAACCTGACTGCAGTTCATTTAATTCCATTTGGATATTCTCAGGCGCATTCTCAACGTTGTAAGAGTATGGTGGCGTAAACAGCGCAAAGTCCTGTTCGTGTGAACTGAAATCACGAAAAACGCTCACTGAATTCATTGCTCAGTAATTCAAGTTGGAAAACAAATCCTCCAAAAATTAAGTTTTACTTTACTAAGTTTACTTCAAAGTTTATATTGAAAAATAAGCCGATATGCAAAAAGCCCCCGACCTACACTAATTTTGCAAACTCAAAATCATACAAATTTGTTAATAAACAACTCACCAACTTCTCACATCCACTTTAGACCTTCAGCTGTAGTCTGCACGGACTGTTCGTTACAATTCTAGCACAAAATTACATAAAACTAGACCAAGAAAATGTGAAAATATCCATCTATCCTCTTCTGCTTATCCGAGATCAGATCGCGGGGACAGCAGCTTGAGCAGAGATGCCCAGACTTCTCTCTCCCCAGCCACTTCTACTAGCTCTTCTGGGGGAATCCTGAGGCGTTCCCAGGCCAGCCGAGACAGATAGTCCTTCCAGCATGTCCCGGGTCTTCCCCAGGGCCTCCTCCCAGTTAGACGTGCCGGAACACCTCACCAGGGAGGCGTCCAGGAGGCATCCTGATCAGATGCCTGTGCCACCTCATCTGACTCCTACTCTGAGCTCGAACTTCTCACTGTATCTTTAAGGGAAAGCCCAGACACTCTGCGGAGGAAACTCATTTCAGCTGCTTGTATTCGTGATCTCATTCTTTCGATCACTACCCACAGTTCATTTGAGGATAGGAACGTAGATCGCCTGGTAAATTGAGAGCTTTGCCTTATGGTTCAGCTCCTTTTTCACCACGACAGACCTATGCAGAGCCCGAATCACTAAGCGGATGCTGCACCGATCCACCTGTCGATCTCCTGCTCCATTATGTGAAAATATGCAAGCTATTACTATTCGTGATGGTCAGTTCTGCCCAGTGGCCAGTCTCAGCAGCCCAGGCAGTAGTGTAGTCTGCCAAGCTGCTGCAGCCTAGCGCTTCAGTTGCGACGTCGCGGCTCATTAACTTTGATCACAGCTCGGGGATGGGGGGCAATGGGACAGTGTTATGCCTACAGTAATCAAGGAGCTGACGCCGCAGCTGCAACTATACAGGCAGATGACGTTTCCGGTACCGTAATGCCATGGGGAAACACACTTTTGTCAGAAGGCGGAAGTAAGAAAAGTCAATAAATAATGCCAAAGATGTAGAATGTTGCAATCACAAATGATAGTAATCATTTTGTTCAAGTTTAGTGCTAACTAAGATCTGTCATGCGGGCTGCGTGTTTGACATGCCTGACTTAAATCATCTTTATTCCCCAATCTGATGCTCAGTTTGAACTCTGTCTATATGCCTAAATGTATTGAGTTGCTGCCGTGTGATTGGCTGATTAAACATTTGCGTTAACAAGGAGTTGAACGGGTGTACCTAATAAAGTGGCCACTGTGTGTATTATAGTTGTTCAGAGTTTGAATTAAAAGAGTAAGGCAAGAAAAGTATGGTTTTCTTTTGTTTTTATTAATTTTTCCAGGTAGTATATCACAGCATTTGGAAATTATTAAATGTTAAATACTATAGGAAGTTGTATGTGGTTGGTAGGATAAAAAACCTAAAACTCCTGACAAGTTAAAGCTTCAAGGTGCAATGCACTTTTTTTCATTTAAAGATGTGTCATGTTCATTTAGAATGAGTACTGGAATGTATCAGTTAAATAAATAAGATTCTTCTGATTCCAAAGTTTACAACAGTGAATTCAGGAAGTATTCCATCCCCTTCACTTTTTTCAGATTTTGCGATGTTGCAGCCTTATGTTAAAATCATTAAAATATTTTTTTCTCTAATTAAGCAATACTCAATAATACCTCAGAATGACAAAACTAAAAACTAAATTTTAGAATTATTTTCTAATTTATTAACAGTAAAATAATGAAATAAGACATGGACACATGTATTCAGACCCTTTACAGATTACTTATTTGAGGCACCTCTGGCAGCAATTTCAGCCTATAGTTTTCTTGGGTCTGATGCGACAAGCTGTGCACACCTGGAGCCTCATGTATAATGCCGTGCATAGAATTCGCACTATAACATGACGTAAGCACAAAAGCCGAAATGTGCTTACACACAGAAAAATCCAGATGCAGGAATCTGTGCGTACTCTAACTTCCGCATTCTTCCGCTACATAAATCCCGGTCAGCATGTAAAGTAACACTCGTGCACGCACCTTCTGTCCCACCCCAACTCCTCCCAGAATTACGCCTCTTTGAATATGCAGCCTCCGGTGAAAAGACAATGGGAAAAGCACGGGGGAAAATATAAGAAGTGGAGGCAAAGGTAAAACATACTATTTGTTAATTTAAACCGTGGTACTGTATAATCAACAAAAGGAAGTTGATCGAGTGACATAGCGTGTTGGAGAAACTTGAAAGCTCACGTTCACAAAGTCGCACAGTGCCGGAAATAAAAAAGAAGTTGTCAGATATCAAAGTCACCGTGAAAAGGCAAGTTGTAGCCCACCATCTGAGTGTCATATAAAAGCTTATTAGGGTACAGAGAAAAAAAAGGCACACAGTGGGGAAAAAGCACGAAATGTCAACTTCAATCTCGAAATTTCCACTTTAATCATGTAGTTTATTTTTTCATTAAAGTAGAACATCATAAACATCATCTTAAAATCATTTAATTAACCAGTTTCTCAAATCACATCATAATAAAAGTAGCACGTTAAATGATTTGTTTTGTATGTGATCTTCTATGTACTCTATGTGTGTGAATCACTACTTGCTTCTCTTCCTCTGACTGGACACAGAATCCATTACATTTGTGATATTACAGCTCTCTTAATAACTAAAATACTGAGATGTATACGTGATATCATTTTCATGATGATAGGAGTTAAAGCACGTTATTAAACATGGGTTTCACGGCGCAGTGATTGTGCGTGACCTTCAATGAAATTATTTATTGCAGCAGTACTCAGGGGCAGCTCTAGGCTTGTGGCGGCCCTGGGCAGAGAAAGAATCGGTGGATTGTATTTATAAGTACAAACAGTTCTACAAGGAGCAATAGATTAAGTGCGTTTAAAGTTCTTGGGATGAAACTGTTTCTGAACCGTGAGGTCCGTACAGGAAAGGCTTTGAAACATTTTGCCATGGCTGAGACAGAGTGTGCTTGATACTGTATACCGATAATTCTCTTTCCGATCAGCTGCTGCTGTGATTCCCCACTCAGATACAGTGATATAAATACCCCGAGTGGTGCAGTGAGAGTAATATGGAAAAAGATTCACCGCTGTGGCAACTCCTAACGGGAGCAGCCGAAAGAAGAAGAAGGTGCAGTGAGAGTAACAACGCTAAAGCAGTTGTGGTATTTGGAATACTATGGCTATTCCCTGGACCATTATATTGTTACAAGTTAATTACAATCAGATGCATTACACTAATAAACAATATGCAGTTAGTTTCAGTGTATTTATAAAGCCGCATCAGGAAAATAAGGAGTAACCACACAGGAACAGTAGCACTGCTTTGACGCTGGGTGCCGCCAGTCTGCAAAACCGAGCGGAGAACTTGTGTACGACAAGGTATGAGGTACCGTGGAAAAGTGCGTGGCTTTACGCCAAGTGTAGGTTTTATACATCGCAATTTGAACGAGGAAACATTCTTACGCAACATTTCTGTGCGTACGCACCGTTTATACATGAGGCCCCTGGACTTGGAGATTTTCTTCCATTCTTTTTTGCAGATCCTCTCAATCTCTCACAGGTTAGATGGAGACTATCAGTGGACAGCTATTTTCAGGTCTCTCCAGAGATGGTTGACTGAGTTCAAATCCGTGGTCTACCAGGGATGCTCCCAAAGTTGTCTGTAAGCCACTCCTATGTTGTCTTTGCTCTGTGCTTATGTTCTTTATCTTGTTAGAAGGTGAACGTTAGGCCCAGCCTGAAGTGCAGAGCACTCTGGAGCAGGTATTCATTAAGTTTATTTGTGTACTTTGCTCTGTTCAGCTTTCCCTCAACTCTGACTAGTATCCTAGTCCTTGCCATTGAAAAAAAACCCACAGCCTGATGCTGCTGCCACAATGCTTCACCATTTTTATGATACTGCGCAGATGATGTTCTTTATTTTGCCTTATATAATTTCTTGTATTAGGAATTTGTTAGTTTTTGCATACCCCTAGGGGTCAGAGCACAGGGTCAGCCATTGTACAGCGCCCCTGGAGCAATTGCAGGTTAAGGGCCTTGCTCAAGGGCCCAGAAGACTAGGATCTCTTTTGGCAGTTGACACTAATCTTGATTTCATCAGACTGAAGAATCATGTGTCTCACAGTCTGAGAGTCCTTTAGATGCCTTTTTTGCAAAACTAAGCAAAATTCCATATGAAGAAAGGCTTCCACCTGGCCACCTTACCATAAAGACCAAATTAATGGAGTGGCAGTTGTCCTTCTGAAAGCTTCTCCACATAGGTTCTCTAGATCTCACCAGAGTGACAATTAGCTTCTTGGTCACCTCTCTAACCATGGTTCTTCTCCCACGATTGATCAGTTTGATCAAGTGGCCAGCTCTAAAAAGAGCCATGGTTGTTCTAGACATCTTCCTTTTAAGAATTATGGAGCCCACTATGCTCTTGTGATCTTTCAATGCTGCAGAATTTTTTTGTAGGTTTACCCAAATCTGTGTTTTGACAGATTTGTGAATTTCCCCTTGGGATTAATAAAGTATCTATCTATCTATCTATCTATCTATCTATCTATCTATCTATCTATCTATCTATCTATCTATCCTGCCCTTAAGCTCTACAGACAAATCCTTCAACCTCAAGGCTTGGGTTTTGCTCTGAAACACAATATCAAATATGGGACCTTCTATTGACAGGTGTGTGATTTTCCTAATCATGTCTGGTGAATTGAATTGATCAAAGGTGGACTCCAAACAAGGTGTTGAAATATATCAACAATGAGCAATAGAATGGGATGTACTGTACCTGAGCCAGATTTAAAGGGTCATAGGAAAAGGTTGGAATATTTGTGTCACTATGTTGTTTCTATTTTTTTATTTTTAATAACTCTGCAAAAATTCTAAAAACTTGTTTTTGCGTTGTCATTCCTGGGAACTGAGTGCTGCTTAATGTGGGGAAAAAACTAGTTTATGTGATTTTACCACACCGAGGCATCAGAGAAAAATGTGTGAAAGGTCAACAGCTCTGAACACTTTCTGATGGCACTGTATTTGGGTGGAGTTTTGCTTGTGTATGTATCTACTTTCTGTGGGTCTTAAAGTTTCTGCCCAGAACAGCCAAACCAAATGTTCCCCTTTATACTCTGTATGAATTATTACAGGATTGTGAAGTGGAAAGAACTGGTTTCACTCTTTTATCCAGTCCCAATGGGTTTTGGTTTGAATGGACCTATCGTAAAGACAATTACTACAATCACTGATTGGCAAATTACTTTATGATTTCAATACTTAAGCAGCAGTATGACCCTTTAAATAGGTGTAGATGATGACTTTTATGAAGATGCCTTCAATACAAGTACAAAAGCCGAGGGTTGACATTAGCCTAACTGAAACAATATACTATAATGTTCTAGAGACATTTCACTTCATAAATTAAAAAAAAAAACAGACATAGTAGTCTTACTCACTTTATAGCCTAAAACACACAGGATGCAGCATAATTAAAAATAACTGGCAAACTTTACGTTTTTTTGTTAACAAATGAAGCTAGGCAAAAACTGCTAATTGTAGAACTTTAAAAAAAAGCAAGGCACTTACACTGTTGTGCATTTTTCACATTCTGCATCCTAAAAATACAATTCACAATGCATAAAAACATGGAATTATTCTACTGATCTACATCACATATTCTACTCTCTTTATGTGAGAGAACAATTCTTAAAATATACAAAAAACAATTAGGAATAAGCAGACCTGTAAAAAGTCTTCACAACTTATGTCATCAGAAATCTGAATTACTTAAGGTGCTATAAATTGTGCTAACAAGACATATGAGTTAAATGCCCACCTGGGTCTAACAAGATGTTTCTGTTGTATTATGTAAATATAAGGCAAAAGGTCAAACATTGCTAGTGAGGGGCTGCCAAAGAGCACTTGCATGAAGATATTAAAAAGTGCTGATTGGTGGAAGTGTATAAGAAAAGTTGTTTGTTTTTTAATATCTCTTAGGGCACTGTCAGGTCCATCATTGTCAACTGAAAACAGTTTGGCACCATTAATACACTGTCTCGATCAGGCTCTGTTTCCCAATTCAGTAGCTCTGGGTTATAAAAACAACTAAGGGAGGTCATAGTGAGTTCAAGATTACTTTAAAACAACTACAAGAGTCTTTCATAGAAATGTGGAAAAAATGTCAATTGTTCAAAACATTACTGTTGCCATACTATTATTGTAAATCTGAATCACTGCTCTGAGCCAATGAAAGACACTATACAATAATAGACATAATTGTATTAAATTAATTAATGGTCCTATTATTGGTTCTTCTTGGTAACATTGCTGTTATATTTACCTCATTCAGTCCTTCAAATTTTAAAGATTTCTTGGAGCACTGCTAAAGGCATATTTGACCTTTACAGGAGACTTTCAAGGATCTCTTTGCTTTCTTTTCTGTCATTCAAGAAAAAAAGTAATTTCTTAAAATTCCCATAATATAAATGTGGGGTAATGAACTCATAAAGAAATGTCATTGACAGAGAATCGACTGATATGATTTACTGTGAACTGGTTACAAGTAAGCACCTGACAATTGCATTGTGAGCAGTTTTTGGTTCCATTTGTATTTAATTTTTAAATTGTTTTGGAGTTTAGTTGCAAATATATATTTGTATTTGTATCTTAGCATTCACAGTATGACATGATGATGTCATTTAACTGGATACAAGAATAAACACATGTATAGAGGCACCACTGCTATAAATCCATGTCGCAAATATAATATAACTGCTGATGATTTGATGGTAAGAGAAGGTGTGGCTCACTTTAACGGCAAAGACAAAGTAAACAAAAGTAGGTCTGTTCTTTGACTTGCATGTATTTTGCTCCAAAGAAATATTTTTTAAATATTTTCTTCATATTTATTTAATATCAGAAATAAGGGACTAAGGAATGAGTAGCATTTTTTAAAAAATACATTTCTGCTGTGTGTCTCTTGTCATATAGTGATTATCCAGCTCCTGTCCAATTAACCATTTGGCAAGGAGAATACACAAAAGTCCAGCCCAGGTGGCTCATATAGTATTGTGGATCTCTCATGTTGATAAACCAATCACAGGTAGAAACTGACTTGATTTTGTCTGTTCCTATAAGCTGTCTGGTAAGGTCTTGAATACTGTGCGTCCTGCCATGACTGTGCAGCAGCAATACTTAAATTGCCTGCAACACCCAGCAGCCCCAACAGTATTTCTTTGTGCTGGTCTCAGGCATGGATAAATGGGGAGGGTTATGTCAGGAAGGGCATCCAGTACAAAAGTTTGCCAGATCAATATGCGGACAACAATACAGATTTCCATACCAGATCAGTCGAGGCCTGGGTTAACATGGGCTGCCACCAGTACTGCTAGCCAACAGGGTGCTGGCAGAAATTGCTGGGCTACTGTTGGCTGGAGAAGAAGAGGTGGAAGGTGTGTCCAGAGGCAGAAGGTGAGGAGGAAGGTAAGAGAGTGGAAGTGAGGTTAGGAACTTTTAATGTTGCCAGTATGACTGGTAAGGGGAGAGATATGGCTAATATGATGGATAGAAAGAAGGTTTATATATTGTGCATGCAAGACACTAAATGGAAGGGAAGTAAGGCCAGGTGGATCAGAGGTGGGTTCAAATTGTTATATCATGTTGTGGATGGGAGGAGAAATGAGGTAGGGGTTATCCTGAAGGAACAGTGTGTCAAGAATGTGTTGGAGGTGAAAGGAGTGTCAGACAGAGTGATGTTTAGGAAGTTGGAAATTGAAGGTGTGATGATGAATGTTGTTAATGATAGATAGATAGATAGATAGATAGATAGATAGATAGATAGATAGATAGATAGATAGATAGATAGATAGATAGATAGATAAATTATTAATCCCCAAGGGGAAATTCACATACTCCAGCAGCAGCATACTGATAAAAACAATTAAAACAATATTAATTAAAGAGTGATAAAAATGCAGTGCAAGTTAAAAAATGCAAGGTGGAGAGTGCGAGGCAGGTGTAACAGTCTATAATCTTGTATAATGTTAATGTTTACCCCCCGGGTGGAATTGAAGAGTCGCATAGTGTGGGGGAGGAACGATCTCCTCAGTCTGTCAGTGGAGTATGACAGTGACAGCAGTCTGTCGCTGAAGCTGCTCCTCTCTCTGGAGATGATACTGTTCAGTGGATGCATTGGATTCTCCATGATTGACAGGAACCTTCTCAGTGCCCGTTGTTCCGCCACTGTCCAGCTCCGTGCCTACAATAGAGCCTGCCTTCCTCACCAGTTTGTCCAGTCGTAAGGCGTCCCTCTTCTTTATGCTGCTTCCCCAGCACACCACCACATAGAAGAGGGCGCTCGCCACAACTGTCTGATAGATCATCTGCAGCATCTTATTGCAGATGTTGAAGGACGCCAGCTTTCTAAGGAAGTATAGTCGGCTCTGTCCTCTCTTGCACAGAGCATCAGTATTAGCAGTCCAGTCCAATTAATCGTCCAGCTGCACTCCCAGGTATTTATAGGTCTGTACCCTCTGCACACAGTCACGTCTATAATCACAGGGTCCTGGAGGCCTGGGCCTCCTAAAATCCATCAACAGCTTGTTGGTTTTGGTACTGCTCAGGTGTAGGTGGTTTGAGTCGCACCTTTAACAAAGTCCTTGATTAGGTTCCTATACTCCTCCTCCTGCCCACTCCTGATGCAGCCCACGATAGCAGTGTCATCAGCGAACGTTTACACATGGCAGGACTGCGAGTTGTATTGGAAGTCCGATGTATATAGGATGAACAGGACCGGAAAAAGCACAGTCCCCTGCGGTGCTCCAGTGCTGCTGACCACAATTGCAGACCTGCAGTTCCCAAGACGCACATACTGAGGTCTGTTTGCAAGACAGTCCATGATCCATGCCACCAGGTATGAATCTACTCCCATCTCTGTCAGCTTGTCACTAAGGAGCCGAGGTTGGATGGTGTTGAAGGCACTAGAGAAGTCCAGAAACATAATTCTTACACCACTGCCTCTGTCCAAGTGGGAGAGGGATCGGTGTAGCATACAGATGATGGCAACCTCTGCTCCCACCTTCTCCTGGTATGCGAATTGCAGAGGGTCGAGGGTGTGGCGGACCTGTGGCCTCAGGTGGTGAAGCAGCAGCCGCTCCATGGTCTTCATCACATGTGATGTCAGAGCGACAGGCCGGAAGTCATTCAGCTTACCAGGACGTGATACCTTTGGGACTGGGGTGACGCTAGATGTTTTCCAAAGCCTCGGGACTCTCCCCTGTTCCAGGCTCACGTTAAAGATGCACTGTAGAGGACTCTCCAGCTCCAACGCACAGGCCTTCAGCAGTTGTGGTGATACTCCATCTGGACCCACTGCTTTGCTGGCACAAAGTATCCTCAGCTCTCTGCTTACCTGGGCTGCTGTAATTGTGGCTGGGGGGGAAACTCTCTCCCATGCTGGTATCAGCGGAATGATGTGTGGAGGATGCAGTACTCTAAGGTGAGAGTGGGTTAGGATGGTCAAACCAGTTAAAGAAGCTGGTCATCAGGTTTGCTCTCTCCACGTCTCTCTCAATGGTGGCACCCCACTTTGAGCTGCAGCCAGTGATGATCTTCATCCCATCCCACACTTCCTTCATGCTGTTATTCTGCAACTTTTGCTCCAGCTTGCTCCTGTACTGCTCCTTCGCCGCCCTGAGCTGGACTCGGAGTTCCTTCTGCACGCACTTGAGCTCATGCTGATCACCGCCTTTAAATGCATATGACCTCCAAGTTGGGTATGTGATCTGTGAGAAAAAGATTTCTGGAGTGAGTTGAATGAAGAGATGGAGAGTGTATCGAAGGGAGAGAAAGTGGTGATTAGAGCAGATTTCAATGGACATGTTGGTGAAGGGGACAGAGGAGATGAGGAGATGATGGGTAGGTATGGCGTCAAGGAGAGGAATGCAGAAGGTCAGATGGTAGTGGATTTTGGGAAAAAGATGGGCATGGCTGTGGAGAATATGTATTTTAAGAAGAGTGAGGAACATAGGATAACGTACAAGAGTGAAGGAAGATGCAAACAGGTAAATTATATCCGATGCAGGAGGGCCAGTCTAAAGGAGATTGTAGACTGCAAAGTAGTGGCAGGGGAAAGCCTAGTTAGACAGCTTAGGATGGTGGTCTGTGGGATGACGTTGGACATCAAGAAGAGGAGAAGAGTGAGGGCAGAGCCATGGATCAAATGATGGAATTTGAAAAATGAAGACTGCAAGGTTGAGTTCAAAGAGGAGGTAAGACATACTTAAGAAGTTTAAGAAGGGAGGTGATGATAAGCGAGCAGCAGTATGGTTTCATGCCATGTTTGCTCTGAAGGTGTTGATGGAGAAGTATAGAGAAGGCCAGGAGATGCACTGTGTCTTAGTGGACCTGGAGAAAGCATATGAAAAGGTGCCTAGAGAGGAGTTGTGGTATTGTATGAGGAAGTCAGGAGTGATAGAAAAGTATGTAAGAGTTGTACAGGATATGTATAAAGGAAGTGAGTCAGTGGTGAGGTCTGTTGTAGGAGTGAGGGATGCATTGAAGGTGGAGGTGGGATTACATCAGGGATCATGTCTGAGCCTTTTCTTATTTGCAGTGGTGATGGACAGTTTGACAGACAAAATAAGACAGGAGTCCCCATGGACTATCATGTCCCTCTCCACACCTGGGACCTCATGCATAACGCTGTGCGTAGAATTCACACTATAAAATGGAGTACGGACAAAAGCAGAAATGTTCGTACGCACAAAAAAATCCAGATGCATAAATCTGTGCAAACACCAACTTCCATGTTCTTCTGCTACATAAATCCCAGTCAGCATGAAAAGTAATGCATGTGCACACTCTTGGTGTCCCGTCCCAACTCCTCCCAGAATTATGCCTCTTTGAATATGCAGATCAATATACAGTAAATAGCCCTTAAGCTCAGCCTTCTGTGAAAAGACAATGGCAAAAGCACAGGGGAAAATAGAAGAATTTCAGCGAATACCAAGTGGTTATAATCAACAAAAGGAAGTTGATCGAGTGACAGTGTCGGAGAAACTCGAAAACTCAAGTTCACAAAGTTGCACAGTGCCCAAAATAAAAAAGAAGTTGTCAGATATCAAAGTCACCGTGAAAAGGGTCTGAAAACTGTCTGAGTGTCATATGAAAGCTTATTTGGTTACAGAGAAAAGAAAAAAAAATTGGGACACAGTGAGAAAAAAGCTTGAAATGCCAAGTTTAATCTCGAAATTTCCACTTCAATCACGTAGTTTATTTTGTCACTAAAGTACAACATCATAAACTTCATCTTTAAATCGTTTAATTTACTAGTTTCTCAAATACCATCGTAACTAAAGTATGTGTTCTTCTATGTGTGTGAATCACTACGTGGTTCTTCTTTAACAGGCTTTCTCTTCCGCCAACAGGACACAGAATCCATGACATTCGTGATATTACAGCTTTCTGAATAATTAAAACACTGAGATTGTATACTTGATATCATTTTCATGATGATAGGAATTAAAGCATGTTATTATAACATGTTGGCTGGCGCAGTGATAGTGACGAGCAGACGCCTAGTCCACAGATTGTTCCTGCTTCCCGCAAGATGCTTGCTGCGCCATGCGTGACCTTCGATGAAATACTTTATTGTAGCAGTACTGTCTCTTTCAAACGTAGTAACCCCAAATTCATGTCCTTCCTTTTCTTTCTCCAAGTAACCAATCGCCACACAATCAGCTCTGTAATAGATGTTAAGCCATCTGTAAGCTTAGAATGCAGATTCTTCAAAACTTTTAAGGAGCATTGAAATATCTCCGTAGTACATGTTTAATTATCCTTTCCATGTATCTTTCCAGTGTTGCGCCAGCCCCAGCAAGAATACAGAGCGAGGCTGGAATAATCAGGGCGCCAGCTCGTCACTAGCGCTGCGACACAGTGTCCTCACATGTTTAATTATTAATAATATAGATTACTAGCAAAATACCCGCGCTTCGCAGCGGCGAAGTACTGCATTAAAATTTTTATTAAGAAGAAAATTTAACCTTTTTAAAGTGAGGGAAAATATGGCAATAATTATTTGTTAAGGATCTCTTTGTATACCACGTTGTCAGTTCGGCCCTCCGGTTGTAACATGACCAAGCTGTGCACTGAGCTTACTCTTGAGCATGCAACTTACAGTTGGCCATGTGAACAGTAATCTTGTTTCAAATCTCACAGCATGGATTGCTGCTGTCATAATTGATTTCAGTTTCATGGTTTGTTTCAATTACGACAGTATTTGCAGGACTTGTGTTGAAGTGACATTCGGCATCTGTCAAGCGTTGTAAGCTTACAACCGGTTTCATCGATAACTTCACATCCAGCTTTTGAGAGTTTAAACATTCATAAACATCAAATTGTCCACTACTGAAATTGTCACCTATGAATGTAAGATGTTTAAGAGACATTGGCGGTTGTCGAAAGGTGTAAAATATTTGGCCATTTCGGTACACTTGAAAGCACCAACCGAACAATTCAGCGGCAGCCATCAACTCACATGCAGAACCATAGGTGAAGGGCTTAAGCATTTCACTCTTCTAGTGCTCCTGTGTAGTATAATTATCTCCTGTACCGTCATCAGTCCACACCTTGAACCTGTCCCAGTCATTCAATACATAAGACACAATGTTCTTCCAGATATCAAGAGTGAGCCTGATATGGCCGTGCAATATGTAACACAGAGAATGGAAAAGGTAGGTGCCATCTCCGGGCATGGAAATCACTCGGTAAGTGACAGTTCTTTGATCGATGGTGATTACCTCGATAGACATGGTAATGGGGGTTGGAATGATGAAGGAAATGGGTACCTGAGTAATGTAAAGTAAGTGTAAAATACCTATACAATAACTATAATTGTAATAAACAAACAATAAAACAGCGGAGAAGCCGTGGATTAAACAAAAAGGCTGTAGTTATCAGCAGGGAGACGTGAATCCCGTGGCGAAGCAAGGAAGGGAATGTAGAGACTGGAGCGACGGACGGTCTTATATAGGCAGGCAGCCAACAACGTGGGAGGTGATGGGATGGGAAACCCAACGCCGCCTCACATGGTGACCAAGCTGCAGGCTATGGACGTATATATGTATGTAAATAGGATTCAGTTAGCGTTGGGAACCTGTGTACCAAATTTCTTGAAGATGGGCCCATAAGTAACAAAGACTGTTGAAAAGTTCAATATGGCGGCTGACAGTGGCATCATACCACCGAAATAAGTATGCACATTGGTTTCGGTTAGCGCAGGGAAGCTGCCTACCAAATTTCGTGAAGATGGGGCCATGAATAAGAAAGTTCAATATGGCGGACGTTGTTGATCGTTATGACCGTTATGCGTAGAATTTCGAAATGAAACCTGCTTAACTTTTGTAAGTAAGCTGTAAGGAATGGGCCTACCAAATTTCAGCCTTCTACCTACACGGGAAGTTGGAGATTTAGTGACGTTTGGAAAATTCAATATGGCGGCCGACAGTGGCGTCATACCATCGAAATAAGTACGTACATCGGTTTTGGTTAGCGCAGGGAAGTCACCTACCAAATTTCGTGAAGATGGGGTCAGCCTTCTACCTACGCGGGAAGTTTGAAAATTGGTGACGTTGGAAAGTTCAATATGGCGGCCGACAGTGGCGTCATACCATCGAAATAAGTACATACATCGGTTTCGGCTAGCGCAGGGAAGCCACCTACCAAATTTCGTGAAGATGGGGCCATAAATAAGAAAGTTCAACATGCCGGACGTTGTTGACCGTTATCGACCGTTATGACCGTTACGTGTAGAATTTCAAAATGAAACCTGCTTAACTTTTGTAAGTAAGCTGTAAGGAATGAGCCTGCCAAATTTCAGCTTTCTACCTACATGGGAAGTTGGAGAATTAGTGATGTGTCAGTCAGTCAGTCAGTCAGTCAGTCAGTCAGTGAGTGAGGGCTTTGCCTTTTATTATTATAGATTTAAATGACATTAAAATTTTATCTGTATATTGTAATAAACATATTTTGCTGCATTTCATCTTAAAAATGATATCGTCATCATATGTAAATACGCATTTTATAAAGTAGCTCAGGTTGTACAATATAACTGTATCGCAAGTTTACAGTGAGGTAATTGTACTTGTAAATACAAACAGTTCTATAAGGAGCACTAGATGGACTGATTGAGTGCGTTTATAGTTCTTGGGATGAAACTGTTTTTGAACCACGAGGTCTGTACAGGAAAGGCTCTGAAGCGTTTGTCGGATGAGAGCAGTTCAAATAGCCAAAAGATGAAGAAGACACACACTATTGGATTACAACTACAACCACCATAGATTACAGCTTCTGTCTGGATGTACAGTACATGCTGTCCTGTGCCTGCTTGTCTATGTGATTTCATCTTGGTTGGATACGTCTTCATATAGGGAGTGATTCCAATTACACTAGATCTTCATGGTACAACTGGAGCCCAGTAGGACAAAACTTTACATTTCATTCTGAGGGCTGTTTATAGGGATTTTCATTCCACACACCATCATCATCTGCACCTCCTGTACTGGACTGTATTTAAACTTTGTCGTTTGTTTACTGAGCAGAGTCTGTTGTTTTGTTCGGTGTCATATATGTAGTGTATGTAAAATAGTTATTGCTCTTAGGGAAGTGTGGAGGGCTTTAGCCTATGGTTTTTGTTGTTTAATATACATATATATTTAATTATTTGATTATTATATACTTTATTATCTTTATTATTGAGTCAATGAGCTGCTTATTAGTGTCTGTGTGTGTGTGCATATGTGTGTGTGCCGGGTCAAGGTTGGATGTGTTCCTGGGGTCTCGTAATAAAATAAACAAATCACCATCTTCAAACAGTTTGAATATTTGCGTCCTCAAGGCCGCTACAAGTGTAAGCCAGCAGCTGTATCCGGATTATATGAACTTCTTTTCCTGACCTCAAGAGGCTCCTTCAGATGGGATTGAGCTTTAGAATTGAAGTTTCATCTCTCCTCCTCATTCACGGGTCAAGAGCCCAGTCTTCAATTCAGAAGCTCAACCCCATTTAAAAGCTTCCAGTTTATGCGCAACTATGATTTTTCAGAAATTTGTTTTGCAATATTTTAGCAAATAATGAATTCACTCTGAAATTTGTGAGAATATGAGTAGATAATTATCATGTATATTATGCCAGATGAGTAACTTGAGGCTTTTTTCTGGAAATTTTAATATTGTTTTATGTTGTTCTACAGTATATTATTCCCCCAACATTCTGACTGAGGTTTGCTGTATCATAAACTTGTGAACCCTGTTCTTGGTGAAAACATGAGATTAAAAATGATACTCTGGTATTTCTACAAACAAAATGGGAAGTAACTGATAACATAATAATAATTTTGGATGGAGTATTCCATTAAATCATTAGAATAAATATACATGTATGACCAAAATGTCCCAGTAAACTGTGATTTTCTTAAAATATAAAATAATAATAAATGTCAAAAATAGGACAGATTCGTAAAGCAATTATAAATTCAGTTGGATAACTTACAGTATATCCCTCATCTTGCTTAGAAACAACATATTTCTTCCTTCACTTAATACATTTCTTCATGTGAGAACTATCAAGCATACACTTAATAATTTTATTTCTTCCATCCATCCATTATCCAACCCGCTATATCCTAACTACAGGGTCACGGGGGTATGCTAGAGCCAATCCCAGCCAAAACAGGGCGCAAGGCAGGAAACAAACCCCGGGCTGGGCACCAGCCCACAGCAGAATTTTATTTCTTAATATAAATAAAATTTTTAATTTAATTTTAACTTTGCGACTACTCACAAAAGACCACAATTTTAATTATTCAAGAGTAAGATGTTCATGACCATGGTTCCCTGTCTGTGTATGTAAAGCAGGGAAGTCATTGGTGTTTTATTTCTTTTGATTTTAATAAGACCACATCAGCATTTATTTAAATTGATTGAGTTTTAAAGTTTACACCTTAAATTTCAAAGTTAATATTTTGTGCATATTACAAGTGAAGAGTAAAAATGTATCTTGGTCATTCTAGACAGATGCTTAACAAATACAAAAAAGTAATTGATTTATAAAAATAAGAAGCAGGTACAGGTTCTCCAAATTCAGGTAAGCACCTCCTTCAAGACATGAAGGGATCACCTTGTCATGGTTATTCATTAAAAGTTGTTTTGTTTGCAAATTTTCATTTTATTTTTGTTAACTTGCAAATACAGAAAACATACTCTGTGTAAACATGAACTGTAAATGCAAATGCTGGAAAAATGAACTGAAAACGAAAATAGTATCTATATGTATTTACTTTTTAATTGTTGATATAGTACAGTTCTTTAATTTTAATTAGCAGCCAAACAATAATGAGACACAAAACAAGCCACCACATGACCTGCTCCCCTGTGCCCATCACACAATATCTGAAATTACAGAGAGGTGATGGTCTTGGTAAGGTTGATCTCTCAGGTCACCAAAACATTTTGACGGTGCTCTTAGAAATGTGTGCTGTGGCAGAATGAGTGCAGCAACAAGCCATGGAATTAAATAACAGGTTTAATTAACAGCAAGAATGGGCTTTTCATTAACTCTTTCAGGGCTGATGTCGACTTTTGTCGAAATTCAGGGGTAGAAGATGGTAATCGGCTGTAAACTGCGACAAAACTCGCCTTTACTTTTTAGTTCGACTCTCTTCGCTTGAAGGAAAGTTATGTAGCTTTGTCCTCGATTTCCTGTGCCTGCATGAGTAGTGAAGAGCAAACAGCCTCTAAAATGGCATCAACATCTGCCAAGACTAAAGCAAATGTGCAAAGCAAAATACTCCAAGGATGTTTTACGTATTATCACTGAATCATACTCTGACTCTGAGTTTGATGCAAGGCATCTGGAGATGGATATCGAAAATGAAAGTGAGGTACCAGCATCAGCCCATTGTTCCCCAGATGATCGTGGTGCTGAACACGTTTGTGTAGCTGATATACTTACAGCAACGTTCTCCTAGGAGGACAACCACTTTTGATGACAAGAGGTACAAACCATATTGCGTTACACTGTGACTGCCACCGTCGCACACCTACTGTGCGAAGACAGAGAGTTAGCTGGCCCACTGTGTATTCCTGCTGGCCATTAAGCCACCCCTGTGCAGCCACTGCTGCCAGAGATGCCGAGCAGGCACCAACAGCAGCCACAACACGTAGCAACAGACGTTTTATGTTGATTTATGTGTGAAACAGTGCATCATGTGCTTTTCAGAAAGTTTTTTGGAAAAAAATATTCAGCCCTCAAAGAGTTAAGAAAGTGATTGGAGTGAAATTGGTTGGAGTTTGAAGCCCCAGTTTAGCTGGTCATCATAGCTCATTTTACATCTCATTTCTGCTTGGCTGTCATTTAATGAAGAAAAGAATCAATTGAGAGGGCTGAACTCTTCTAACAGGGCTATTAAAGTGATGGGGAAAAAGTTAATTAGCAGTGAAAACTGGTTACTGATTAGGAAAAGGGTTAGAATGAAAACCTGTAGCCACTGCGACACTCCAGGCCTGGAGTTCGCCACCCCTGATATAGTATATACATGTCTAGGTTGCCATTTTTTAGCACCTATAACATACTGGAGAATCTTCCCACACATTTCATTTCATGCTTATTCTATCTTGATCTATTAACTTATGCTATGTTGTCAATCTGAGCCTAGTCAAGGCAAATTCAGCTCCCCTCTGGGTGTGCGATGCAGCATGACGGTGTTTTTTTGAGAGTTTCAGCAAAACTCAATGGACTTTATACCAATTTCAAGGCATCATATTATTTTAGAGTCTGAATCAGCATCCGCAGAAATAGACTTACTGCACTGCAGTGTTTTCAATTCGGCTTGTGGCATTTCAGACTAATGGGCAGAGTATTTTGAGCTCTGTAGATAATAGGTAGCAGATTGTCCGTGTAAGCCTTGCAGCACTGAAAGAACAACACTTAAAAGCCAATCATTCAGTTAACTGCTACTATTGTGTGGCTCAAGAAAGTTCCTTGGAAAAAACTGTCTATGTGTGACATGACATTCATTCAACTCGGATTGAGAGGTATGCAACTACAGAAGAGTGTCCCCCAGTAGCCAATGTTTAAAAGATTTGCAATCTCCATGTTTTAAAACTTTCTTCATCCTCTTTAGTATGTGAAATGGATGCAAAATGAAAATGAAATTTACATCAGATTATTGCCTTACTGTGTGAATGTTTACACTAGCTTCTACTGCTGATGACTTTCATGAGTTAAAGTTAGTGGGGGAAATGTGAAAATTGAAACTGAAAATATGGCTTGTTTGGTGTGTTTAGGTCATGCAGCATGACATAAAGGCTTATAACTGTCAGTTGAATTATCAAATTAACTTTAAAGATCCTGTAAATTATAAAGTTTGCCCTTTACAATAAAATTTTTTAAAGTGCTCATCTCAAAAAGTTAAATCCAAGCTAAAAATAACACCTAGATTTTAGGCAGATTTAGCCAAACTAAAATTCTATTTTTTTTTTAATTATTAGTACATAGTATCACCATACTGTTTGGGAAACAAGCACATATGAAAAGGATGTGTGTGTATATCTATTAAATATACATATTAAATATATTTCTATACTATATAGTAAACATATTACTATGTATTATTTTATATATACTGTATATACTGTATATATATATATTGTAAAATCCAACGTCTGTCTGTCTGTCTGTCTGCTTTTCACAAGAGAACTACGTAACAGATTTAGACTGGGTTTTTTTCTATAATTTGCTTGAACATTTTGAGACTTCTCTCATTTCATATGTTCATAGTTCTCTTGTGGTACCAATTTATTTGCGCGAATCCGTGAGACACACAGTGGGCTCTACGAGTGACAAAAGTGCCATTTAAACTAATACAGGTAGATGGGGAAACCGGGTTTTATGATGAAAAAACAATAACAGTATTGTTTACATACAACAGATTTTGGCAAATCATTTAAATGCAATTATTTATATCCATTTATACACTAATAATGGCAATTATGAAATAATAATAATAATTATTATTAAATAATTCCTCCCATATAAGTAACATTTCTCGGACTGCCTTCTTCCGTCTCTGAAACATTTCTAGACTTCATTCTGTTCTTACGCAACACAGTACTGAAGTATTGGTTAATGCCCGAGTCACTTAACGTATTACTGTACTGTAATGCTATTCTATCTGGCATCCCACAAAAACCTATCCATTGCTTACAACTTCTTCAAAATTCTGCTGCCAGGATAATAACCTGTTCTAAATCCACTGAACATATTACACCTATTCTATCTCAACTTCACTGGCTCCCTGTTAACTACAGAATACAATACAAAATACTGCTCTTAACATTTAAAGCTCTCCACAGTCTTCCTCCTCCCTACCTCACTGATCTCCTCCAGACTTATACTCCCTCTCGCTTACTCAGATCCTCTTCTGCAGCTCTACTTTCTGTACCACACGTCTGTTCTGTGGGAGCTCGAGCATTCTGTCATAGTACTCCTCAACTCTGGAATTCTCCTCCCTTTCATATACGTCAGCTCGATTCAATAACACATTTTAAAACTACCCTCAAAACTTATCTTTTCAAACTGGCATACCAAATGTGAATTTTGCACTGTTACTGCCAGTTATCTTTGTTTGTTTGCTAATTATTGCTTTTTGATTTAGAATTCTCTTGTTTTAATTTTACTAATGTTGTTTAATTTTATTGTAAGGTGACTTTGAGTGCTAAGAAAGGCGCCTATTAAATAAAATGTATTATTATTATTATTAATTATTGAGACGAAAACTTGATTGATGCCTGAAAGTCAAAATAGTAAGACTTCAATTTTCAGTCTGGTCTTTCTTTTAACAGTGAAATGATACACTCAATGACAAAAACAAACAATTTTATTGTATACAAATTGGCTTAATAATTTCTGAAAACATTTCACTCATTCCTCTCTCAATCTCTCTCTCACACACACATGCACACACACACAATGTGGTTACTTAAATATATACAGGATAGGATCTAAAATCCTTGAAGCAGAACTGTCTTACATAGCTTTTTCCATGTGTTGCCACTTTGTAATTGGAGAGTATTCAGTCTGGCAATATGGTGTAGCCTTATTTTGTGGAAGACAGACACAACTAAAAACATGAGCATGAAATGATGGTTGTCAATTTCAAACTATGTTTCCTCAATGTGCTCCTTGAGAAAAAACACATCATCTGAACCAATCTCAGCCCGAACAAACTGATTGATCAAAGATACACTGAAAGCTTGCCCTAATGTCGACTGTCAGATAACACGCTCAGCTACTTTGACCACCCTGACTGTACCCTCAGAAGGAATCGTCAAACCTCCTTTGTTTTTTAATGCGAGTAAGTGGTAGCTTTGGTCATATGATGCCAATACAGCATCTCTTACCAAACTAGCACAGCACACATCACAGGACAGCTTTCTCAAAATCCCATTTAAGGGCTACCTCCCACTGCTTCCTGAGGTGGATTTCTTTGGGAAACCTTTAAAGTTTGAGAAATGTTAACAGCTAATAGCAATCTACATAGTTAGTGACTAAATACATTTAGCCAAAATGTTGTTTGGAGGCTCACTTGAGCACATAAATGCATAGCTTTGCTTGTTTATCCTAGCATAGGTAAAGTTAAGATTATAAAATGGGATTTTCTAATGGCCAAATATAAGTAAAACAATTGTTCAGCCTTACCTATTAAATGTAATCCCTTGGGAACTGATTTAGAGCGTTTAGTGGTTTGTACAATCCCAAGCAGCACATGCGTGAGGCATCCTTAACCATTACTTCACTCCACAGTAGTGCCACTCGCAATATGGCAGCGATGTTGATGTACATATATATATATATATATATATTGTGGACGCTGGCCCGGACACAGACAGACGGACATCATTGTTGCACCCAACACATTGTTTATTTACACTATTTTACAAATTACGTGCACCACAAACCCCAGTGCCTCTTGGACCGATTCCCCCAATGTCCAGGCCTCACAGTCTTTATGCCTTCCTGGCCGCCTCCCGTCCTCTCTCCAACTCTGTCCTCTTCCACCTGACATCCACTAATGACTGGAGGGAGGCAGCCCCTTATATGGGAACCCGGATGGGCTCCAGCTGCTTCCCGGCAATTAGTCCTAGCCACACCCCAGTGTGGCGGAAGTGCCGGCTGTGCACCCGGAAGCCGTCCGGGTGTCCCCAGTCGTCTTCCCCCCAGCATTTCCTGGTGTGGCGGAAGTGCTGGGCTCCAGGGATATGCAGGCATTGGGGCGCCGCCTGGCGGTGGCCACGGGTCCCTACAGGGCTGGGCTTC
>JANRMT010062817.1:52357121-52379088 GCA_026402145.1 Polypterus bichir lapradei
AACATAACCAGGACGGACGCCCCCTCACGGTCTGGAGGAGGCACAAGTCCTCCTCTGGTCCTCCTGGCGTTCAAATTGTCTTAATTTAAGTTCAGCCTAGCAAAAATTATTTTTAGTTATTTACACTGTATACTTGCCACAGTACCTGTCAAAGACAGGTAACAGAATATTTTACAAATACTTGCTATCTCTTGCTCTACCTGTACCTTCAGAGCCTTTCCTCAGTATTTGCTTGTGTGAACCTCTTTTGCCCGGTGCTCCCTTTCTTAAGTGTGATCCCATAAAGCCTGCTTCTCAGATTCTGTCATTATTTTTAAGGCCCCTTTCTCACCTCCTGTCTGGTTTTATACTTTCCATCTTTGAAGATGACACTCTCAGCATGCCTTTTCTCCTCCTCGTTCAACTAACACTCACTCTTCCTCTTTCTTCCTGTTGCCAAAGCCAAACTGACCAATCACATCAACTGGACTGGACTAGACACTGTGGTAGATAGGGGGCGCTCTCGCTCCCTTGAACCCCTGTCCACGACTCCAAACACCAGGTAAAAGTCCAACAGTTGACTTTATTAATTCGCCACAGTGCACAAAGCACACTCTCCATCACTATACTCATAAATCACAATAATACACAATAAACCAATCCTTCAGCTCCCAGACGCGTTGCCACCCTTCCACCCAGCTCAGCTTGTCGTCTGGGAGCTCCCACACTTAAAAGTTCTTTTCTTCAGCCCGGAAGCCCGTCGCTCTTCCTATGACGAACTTCCGGGTCATAGGGCACGAAGAAATCTTCGGTCCTCCCTGCAGCTCCTGCTTGTGGCCCCCATGGCATCCAGCAGGGCTGTGCGTAAAAACTCCATTGTCCATGATGCCCTGCTGGTCTTCTGAGGACCTCCATGCTGCAAGGAGGGCTCCACCTGGCGGCTTGGGGGTATTGGCCGGGATAAACAGCCGGCCATCCTCCACAACACACAGAACTTAGTGTTTTAGTGTACAGTAGATATGTTTATATTTATTATCCAAACAGTATGATAAATAAATATTTTCTTTTATTAGGGCTTATGATCATTTCTCTGTTATGTGGATTTATATTGCTATGCAACGCATTGCACCAACAAAACAGATATCACATTTTCCAATAGATATTGGGACTTGATAAAAAATACCAGTCAGTGAGTGAGTGAGTGAGCATTTCTGTCTTAGCAGGCTTGTTTTTTTCTTTTTAATTTGTGGCAAGGCTGAAGATTGTGACATTGCAGCCAGAAATCCTTAATTTGAATAATGTGGTATGAAACTCTTACAGAAAGTTACAAAAGTAGATGCTACAGTGATTTGTGTGCTACAACATGCAATGTCAGACACAGAGCAGCCAGAAGAGTAATAGAAGGCTCTAGGCTCATTTACATATAGCAGCTTTTTAGATTTTCATGTCTTGCTAAAATCTGCGACTAACTGGAAAAGCTGCTAACAAATCACAAATAATCTGCTAGAAGCAGTAGGACTGAATATGCTAAATATGTATGTTATCTGTTAAAACTATTGACAAGTTGAAAAATTAGTTGTTCTTTGTGTTCTTAGTTTAATGGTAAAAAAATATTTTTCAGTAAAAAATGGTTCCTAAAAGGTATAGGGTCATGGGCATCATAGAAACACATCAGCTCCCCTCCTGGGCAAAGTGTTGTCAAGTTTCATTAAGATGAAATCAGGTGTGGGAGCATTCTCCTCAGGGTCTGTCTTGACAAGTTCTTAGGTTAGCTGCATCAACAATGCTGTCACGTTTAAGGACACGGCATAGTGCTATGCACACAAAGAACTTAGAAGTTATGAAAAACAAAAATGCTTGTGAAAGTGGAGATATGCCCAGAGTAAAAGAACTTCTAAATCTACTTTTTGCCTTCTTGATAAAACTGACAGTTAAAGAAAAGTTCAAAGTTTCAGTCCCAGTATATTTTTAAAACAAACCTGTAGCTTAGAAAATAATAACTGTAATATATAATTAAAAAAGGTATTTTTAATCACACACAGACTTGAATGGCCACATATTCTGGATATTCATTTTTACATTTCCTTTAAACAAAATAAACACTAACTTCAGCATTAAGTTATTAAGTGATATATATTTCTTGAAATAGAGATTATGGCAGACTACAACAAACTGCCTTATGCAGGTGAAGAAGGTAACCTTTCAAGTTCATTTAAATATTATTTAAATCTTAGATAATGTTAAGATTTGATGTATTGAGATTCTCCCATTACACATAGTATTAAGTTGTGTTTTCATCAATCTGATTACAGTAATTTAACACCTAACCACATTAAAAATAACTGATGTAAATGCCCTTATGATCACACTATGTTTGGATCACTCATACGATTTAGAAGTGGTCAGAAACTGAAAACACTGAACATAAGTCCACATACAGAAACCCCATTAGGCTTGAATCTTGCATGCAGAAGGTGACTTCAGATCTCTGTCAGGACCAATGCAGACACTGGAGGTGCATTTTACTGCCAGGTGTAAATGTCAGTCAGTCAGTCATTTTCCAGCCCGCTATATCCAAACACAGGGCCACAGGGGTCTGCTGGAGCCAATCCCAACCAACACAGGGCACAAGGCAAGAACAAATCCCGGGCAGGGCACCAGTGGGTACACACACACACACACCAAGCACACACTAGGGACAATTTAGGATCACCAATGCACCTAACCTGCATGTCTTTGGACTGTGGGAGGTAACTGGAGCACCCGGAGGAAACCCACGCAGACACGGGGAGAACATGCAAACTCCATGCAACCTGGAAGCGAACCCAGGTCTCCTAACTGCGAGGCAGCAGTGCTACCACTGCGCCACTGTGCAGTAAATATGATGGTGTACATGTGATCTGGCAAAATTATACCCAGATACAATTCGGAGTGTTACAATCCTGATACAATTCATGTTCATGCAAAGAGCAAAGGGGGGAGGAGTCGAGGCTCATCACCATTCATAACAATGAAGAAAAAAAAAACAATGATAAATGCAAAAAATAAATACTAATATGGTTACCATGTAAAGAACATCTAAAATACTTAAGGTACTCTCATTCAGCAAAGAAACAGAAATTTAAAAAAAACTGACACAGGCAAATAAACTTTAATCACACATTGTTGAAATTGATGACATTTCTGTTACTGCATGTGAAACAGTTATTCGATGAAGATTTTTAGGCAAATGTGGTATAAACTCTACTACATTATTATGCTTCATAGTTTATCTGAATGCTTATCACACACAAGCAACATAACATTTACAGTCATGTGGAAAGCTACATAGTTTCAATATATGTATGTACAGTATATATATGCATGCATGTATATATGTATGTATGTATTGTCACACATGCACATCAGTGGGTCACCTTTCTGGCTCAGCTCAGGTATGTAGTACCACCCCAAACTGAGAAACTGTCACAAACCTTGTCTCCTGTTTCTGCTTCCATAGCTCCAAGAAGATGACTAATGAGGGCAACTGACTCTGCCCCTTTCAGGCCAGGTCCTCTAAAGCCTAGCATCCCTTTGAGATGAACCAACCAAGAAGAAGGAGCGCCATGAGTAGCAAAGACCTACACAACCGTGCAACAGTGTTTCTATAGAAAAGTCTATGACCTGTATTTTCAGTTTTGAAGAGCCATTATGTATTTGTTTTGTTTTTCTGTTGAAACAATTAGATGGGACAACCCCGTTGGTCTCCCAATATGTCACTACTGTTTAACAATAATATGTATGTATATATGCATGTGTATGCATATAGTATAAGAGTGCTGGTAATCAAAAGCAAAAAATTGTAAAGTACTAGTCCACTAAAGCATCAAAGCAAACAATTTTGGAGAGTGGAGGAGTAAGGCATCCCTGTTCGAAGTAAATGTAAATGATTTCAGAAACCAGAAATGGGGGTCCCCTTTCAAAGTCCATAGATGTGATTGTATATTACAATGGAGTAGCTTGTGGGAGACTCATTAAGTTTAAACTGATGATGTTAGACCTAGTGTGTCTCCAGGATTTGCAGGTAGCAGTGTCTTAGCCCCCTATATGATTGTCACATGTTCTCTTGCATGTATATAAAATTGCAGAATGGAGGTTGGGTGTAAGGGATGGGGTTGGTCCCTTTAAGCTTTCATGCATTTTCATATATTGGTGTAACATTCAACAGGAGTTATATTGTATATGATGGACAAAGAGATCAGTGGCTTAAGCTTCAAAAGCCCCTATCCCCTCCCAAACCCACTAAGTTGCTCCTAACAGGTCTTGGAACAGAGGACACCACTTCTGCCTCTATATTTGTTTTACTCTATTTTGTCTTCCAAAAAACCAATATGTACTCACAGTCACAACATGAGGCACCAGTACTTGTGGTTTGTAGTGAATTTCTAACCATTAATCTTTGCATCTTACTTGAGCTTTCTCAAACTTTCTCCTTCCATTTCTTACTGGCCTGTAGATGCCAAATGTGAATAAGACTTTCTTTTCCTGTCCAGGGTGCCATTCCTTCTTCAGTTGTCCATCCATTCTATTGGTTAGTGGTGTTATTTATGTAATCAGATCAGGAAGTATACCCCTTAGATGACCATGACCTCTTAGGACATGACCACTCCAGGACGATCCTAGCAACATGAATCAACAATAGCTCCATCAAAATGGTGGTGATATAAGGGCCTAACACAAAAAATCAAAACCATAAGTAAACTTCCAAAACAAATTAAACCAATGGATTCGTTAGGGTAAAAAACCCTCAACAGATACAAAAGATATTCAAAATTGGAGCAACTGACAGTGTTTTTCTTTATAAGTGAGTAAGTGAGTGAGTAAATCTGTCAGTCAGTCAACTTTTCAGCTGAGAGATAGAAAATTTCGAGAGTGTGTGCAAATACACATCTTTCTTTATAAGTTAATGTTTCAAAAGATAAAGGGCATGGATGAAAGAGGAGTTGAGAGAACAAGTCAAAGGAACAAAGTGATTGCTGGAATCCACTGAGATCAGCAGATGAAGGTGGCATAGGCCCGTGGATTTGCTCAAGAGAGACAAGTTGGAGATTTCATTGTATCAAGCTGAAATGTAACCAGAAACTGACTGAGATGGTAAAAACTGCATGGCAGTTACAACTCATGTATATCTCAGAACAGATGGCACTAAGAACCAGTGGGATTAAAGTAGCAATGTTTGCCATCCTAATTGTGTTTAAGACTATGAAGTGGAAAACTATGATTAAAGCAGAGTTTGTGCTAGATATATTGTTAGTAACAGCTGTAAGAGATCCAGGTTTAATTCAAATAACACTAAGGGTCATTTCCATACTAACACTTTTGAATTTTATTAAAATAAACTTTTGACATGATTTTGTAGTGTTGCTGTTAGGCCCTTTTTCATTCCACCTGTGTAAATGCCACATAAAATTCTGTTGTATTTGTGTATGTATCTGTTTCCATGGAAACCTTTAGAAAATATGAAGGTTGGATTAAAAACCAATAAGATGGACTATAATCACCTTTTAATAAAGTATAGAAATATGACAAGTATAATGTCATTTCAATTTATATTCCTTTCATAGCACATAAAAAAAATTAAGTTCAATGTTCACCACAAGGGATTTCTTGAATTTTAATTTTTCTGGAAGAAAATTATTTTAAAAAGTAATGTGTTTACTAAGTCATTCCTAACTGCATTATTTGGTCTGTTTAGAAAAGAAATTGGAGAATTAAATTGAAGAAACAAAGCATACTGTTGCTAATTTAAAACTGTAGCCTAAGGAATGTCAAAACCAATATGATGCAAAAAGGCATAAATTCATTTGTTACTAATTATTAAAAAGGTCTGAAAGGAGAATGTTTGTCAGACTTTACTCGCTTATTATTGCTGTCAGGCACACCTTTATAAATGAAAATGTATTGACAAATAGTTTAACACACATTGTTAAAATGAAATTATATATAAAATAATGTAGTAAGTATATCAGGAAAAATAATTGTTACACACTTGGCTCTCCAGTCTGAGATTGATGGCTGTAAAAGTCCAGTGAAGTAAATGGATAATAATTAGCCCAAAAAGTGACTGTGTTGATATTATTCTTTTTGTTTTTCAATATACATGTCAGCAAAAGCAGATTAAAAAGAATGCTTTCATGCCTACGAGTTACATATTATGTATATATCATTAAATTATTGATAAAAAATAAATTTAATTTCTAATTGATGTAACTATCTTGCACATTTTTGACAAGTCAGCATTTCAAGCTAAAGTATTGCTTGAAATACTTTTCCAGAAACCATTATGTTTGAAACATTAAAGCTACACAGTCTTTACACAGAGAATATAAAGTAAAGAGAATATAAAGTAAAACAAATAATGAACATTTTAATCAAAGTAAACAAATTCTGTATGAATGAGAGCGAATTTTTGTCATGGTACAAATATTTTATTTTGTATCAAACAGTTATTATGTCTCTGCATTTGGTGCAAGTGGAGCACCGCCTCGCCTTTTCCTAGCACATAGTGCTGTTGTGTAAAAATTAACTAAGTATTAAATCCACCTCTTTAATCTAACCTATTATTAAATTGTTTGTAGCACACTCAATTTAGTCAGCATAATCATATTTTTCCAATTTTCTATCATATGTTCGGTACAGTATCTAGAAAAATATTTCTTTTCTTTGTGCCTTGTGCGTCTTGCCTTCTTTTAGGTTGCTATGGCAGGCCCTTCTACCGTATACTTTTTTGCTTACCTTTACTCATGTGTGTACATGTACAGCCTGAATATATCAGTTCCACCTTTGGGGTTTTAGGCTAGAGTCCTTTTGGAGGACATTTCATGGTGGAATACAAAAGGTAATTGAACTTGTACATGTATCTCTTTTGGCATAGCCATTGTCATTTTTATAAATCAAGTCGATTAGTTTTGTATAATACAATTAAAAACTTTTCCTACTAAATGAAAATTGGAAATTTATTAACATTAATTTGTGCTTTTAGAACTTGAAGCTATGCAAAAGAGAGCAACCAAGCACACCCCAGGATTTCAGAACATGTCCTGTACCAACAGATTCAGAGAATTAAACCTATTCAGTTTTGATCTGAGGAGACTTCATAGGGACCTAATCCAAGTCTTCAAAATTCTTAATGGCATCAATAAACAATATCCAGCAGAATTCTTTCACCTTAACGGTAATTCTCAAACTTAAGGTCACCAGTGGAAAATAAGGGGAAGTGCATTTAGAACTGAAGCCAAGAAGCACTTATTTACTCAAAGAGGTGTGGGCATCTGACACAAACTACTGAGACACATATTTGAAACAGAAACATTCAGTGAGTTTACATGTGCTTCAGCAACCTGATTTTTTACAGAAATAGGATTTCTAAAATGCCATGTAAACCCTTATTTATGTTACAGAAATCAAGTTACTGGCTTAACACTAGAATTCACAAAGCCTACAAAAATGTTCATTCCCTGAAAAGCCTACTTTCCCCAAACACATGCAAGGAAAACCGTATGTCCTTCTCAATGCAGCAACTGCCCACTGATAGCCGCCTTTGTTTTGCAAATGTGTCAATTAGCGGTACTCACCCATCCCCCATTCAGCCAGCCGTTTGCCCTTTCTGACACCTACACTGTGTTTATCGCTGCCAGCCTGAAACTCTCCCATAAAGCTCAAGTCTGCAATGAGCATTTTATATAGCAAACACTTGTAAGGAATCATATACTGTAGGTAATGATATGTCACTGTTTGAAATACTGTACATTTCATGTGTGTTCCGTGTCTACAACAATCTGTGTAAGCGTACAACGAAACAAGAAATGTTAGGTCTTGTAGACACAAAACAAATGTATGTGTATAATATATCAAATATAACCGCTTTAATGTGAGATTTTAGTTTTGACAGTCACTCTTCTGTGACGTCAACCTGCAAAAAGACCTAAATTGCCGTTTAGCATCAATTTTTGCAAATAACAAACCTAGACAGACTGTTACTCAACAGAAATATATTTATTATATCCAATCTGACTGCTTGAATGTGAAACAGACACAAACATACATGCATGAAAATGTGTTGATTTGGAAATGCTATTTGGACTTCCTAGTCTGTACACATTCAGCAACATGTCATTTGAACGATTTTTTTTATTCAGTTTTTTGCTGGAATAGAAGCATACTTGTTTCATCATACCTTTTGTGAAAGTGTTTCTTTTATATTCAATGTCTTAATTTGAAAATGATATTTGTACTTCACATTCACAGTAATGAAACAATTTGGCTTTTATCCAAGGATAAAACAGAATGACTGATTTGCTAACGTTAACTTTGCAAATGAAAGAGGCAGCTGAGAGTTGCTGAGAGTTTTTGTGTTTTCTGCGGTTGTGAGAGTTAATTAAAAAATACATTTTGTTCCTATACATTTGTATTTTGGTTGCCATAAGGATCCATGCAGAAATGTATAAAGTTTTTTTTTTTTCATTTAGAAGGGTTTTTTTTTTTACTATTTTTCACCAACACAGGAGCAAAAGTAACTGGGTGTTTGGGGGTACACTTGGAAATTTTACTTGTTACTTTTAAGTGTACTTGTTCTCATTATTTGTATTTGAACTAGAATTAAAGAAGCAGGACAAAAAGCAGCAGTAACTGATATCAGCATCTGTAAGTAAATAACTGGGTAGTAGCAATAAATAGATAAGTAACAGAAACAGTGATTCCTTAGTTAAAAAAAGGCTGCTGCTGAATTCAAAGCAATAAAGGAGAAGGCTCAGCTGTGTGTAGGTAAGCAGACAGTGTTAAGATGCCCAATCAGGTACAAGGGGCTGTAGGAGCAGATAAGACAGTAAGAAATTAACTATCAGCAGATATTCGCTAAGCAAGTGTTATATTCGCTAAGCAAGTGTTATTTATGTATTTATTATAGATTGAACAGTTCTTAGCTTTCCGGAAGTAGAGCAGTTAAGTGGGCAACAGCATAAAGGTTCATTAATACGAGGGAGTGCAAACAGTTCGAGTGTAGAGCTTTTAAATAAGGAATAAGATGAGTGCAAAGTTAGGAGAACAGACAGATAAAAATAAAGTAAACCTCATAGAAGGACAAACAGCAGGCAGTTTCCAGGAAGAATATTACAGGAGCTTAAGGGGCCATAAGGAGTAAAATAGCAGTAGCTGTACATGCATTTGATCTGAGTCTGTAACAGTCTGTATAAATCTACGGTACTTGCAAAAGTTAATGCAATAAAAGCAAATTATTTATCAGTGCTGTTATAATTACCCTAAAGCAACATAAGCTTGATATATAGATTACAACAGATAAAAAGTATGTTTTTATTATATCAAAATTTAACTGGCTGAAAATGAAACTTGCAAACACACGTCTTAATTTGAAAACAATTTGGACTTCACATTCATAGTAACAAAACAATTGGGCTTGCTGTGAATGTGTAGAAATTGTGACTTTTGATACAAGTACTGTATTATAAATTTACAGAGACTGTTACAGACTCAGATCAAATAAGAAAAATAGGGTGATCAAGGGAAACAAAACTGGGGATTCTAGTGTTAACTGAGGTAGATTTCTCTGCAAATAACCTGATTATGTGGCCTTATAAAGTCTTAACCAGGTTACTGTTAAGGATTATGTAGTCTGCGCATCTCCATTGTATTCTGTCAGACTGCATGTGTCATTTGTTTCGCACATGGTTTCAGCAGCCACAAGTAGAAGCATTCACAAAATAAGTTTCCAGAGGCAAATGTTTGACAATCACATAATTCCTTCTTCTGAAATAATCTGTCTCAGTATTTCAGAAATAGCTACATTTATGTTAATGAGCTGAACATACAGAGCTAAACTCAACAACACACATGCATTATGTAGTATGATTACCATTTAAAGTAAAGAATAACTTAATGCAATACTTATTTTATTGAAGTAAAATGACCTGCATTCTTATCATTCCAGCAACACTTTGCGCAATGCAAGAAGCATACATACTCAACAGCCAAGCAAAAAAAGAGTGTGCTGCATGCATTCCGGTAAATGAAACCTATGAATAAAACATCAGTTTGAATAAACAAATTCATGAAACACAAGAAATTTATCATAGGCATCATGATTATTTTCAGATTCACATTAGCCAACGATGACATTTAACTCTTTTTTTGTGAAATTTAATGACAGAGCGTTTTGGCAAAGGAGAACTCCAGAAGAGTACTTGCCCATATAAATGCGGATTTTTAGGAAACCAGGTTTCTGTTGTAACTGGGTTAATTACCTAATCCAGAAGTGGTGTGTCTCCATTGAGGCTGGTTGAATACAAGACGGGCAGCTGCATATTGGACCATGTGTTGTGTCCTGATGGCAATACCTGTTAGTAGTGAGATGCAGTAGTCCAGATGTGACCAAAGCCAGTTTATCATAGTTTTATGGTATAGTATGTAAACTGTGTATAAATATCCACTTGAGTAATTAAAGCACTGTCAAGTCTATTAAAGTTGAAAGATTTAAAGTTTTTCTAGGTGATATTTAATTATTTCTTGAGTCTGAAATTTAAAAAGGACCTATAGCATTCAATAAGATAGTGCTACATATGCCAACATTGCATTACTTGACATCTCTCTTGAATCTTTCATTTATTCACTAATTTTATTTTTTCATATTTGCAATAGATCATTGGAATCTTCAGCTTGCCCAAATATCTGGCTGCCAGCATATAACTTTCTCTGATTTTTAACCAATTACTTTACAGAAACACCAAAGTAAGAATTTGACTAAGTATATGCTCAAACTAAATTTAGTTTAAGAAAATTCTATAATAATGCTTTGAGGAAAAGTAGAAGTGTGTGATTTTGAGGACTTTCACACATGCAAGCCTTGGGAGGTAGGTCAGCAGGTAAGAAGGATAGTGAAGGACAGCAAGGAAACACAGTCAGGATTCTTACTAGGACTAGTTGTTAAAATCCCTACAACAGTTGAAACGAGAGGTCATCTTGAGTGGAGTGAAATTTGCCACAGATTGCGTGGTGAAACCAATGCGACACATCTTCAGTTGTGTGCCCCGACTTCATTGGGTGTTTTGGCCGCTTATCACAAGACACCCTCCGCTGGAGTTGGCCCACCCCTGGTTGATCAGGCCCGGGTGTGTGTAGCATGGTGACACCACTCGATCAATTGGCAGCCCATGTTAAGTCCCTACGTTTCAGCCACAGCCAGTGACTGCTCCGTTCCGCTACAGTGGCAAGCTCTTTAATTGCCTTCCGTTGAGCCTGCCCTCTGATCCCTACTTCCTTCAATAGCCTCGTGGCGGAACTGGCTACAAACCCTCTGCATCCCACCTCCACTGGCCACACTTTGACGTTCCAGCCCCGCCCCTCTGCTTCAGCTGCTAAATTGACATATCGCAGCCTCTTCCGTTCGAATGCCTCATCGATAGCATCCTCCCATGGGACTGTCATCTCGATGATGAAGACACGCCAACAGGACTTGGACCAGAGCACAAGATCTGGACGCAGGTTAGTTGTCGCAATTTCGGGTGGGAAGGTGAGCCTCTGGTTGAGGTCCACTCGCAACTCCCAGTCCCGGGCTGGGTTCAATGGATCATTATCTTGGAGTAAAGGCTTGGTCCGCTGTTTCTCCCCTTCCCGCATGAAGGTTGTTCTCCGTCGGATGATACTTTGTTCTTCTAGAGGCATGGCGTTAATGTTTACTCTCTTGTTCTCAATTTCGGCAGCCAAGCATCTCAGCACTTGGTTGTGGCGCCAGGTGTATCTTCCTTGAGTTAAGCTGGTCTTGCAACCCACCAGTATGTGTTTGAGGGTTGCTGGGATAGCGCACAGGGGACATGCTGGATCCTTTCCATGCCAAAGATGTAGGTTGGTTGGGGAGGGCAAGACGTCGTATGTGGCTCTGATGATGAAACTTAGTCTATTAGCCTCCATACTCCACATCTCGCTCCAAGTAATTTTCCTCCTCTCCACACCATCCCACTTCATCCAGCGGCCTTGTTGGGCTTGGGAGACCGCCTTGGCACACCTGGCTGCTTCCTCCTGGCGACAGACCTCCTCCACCACCATTTGCCGCCGCTCCATTGGAGTAGCCTTTTGCCATGTGGGTGTTACTGCTTCGAATCCAAAGCCCCCTCTACCATGTTGGACATGCCCCACTACGTCCCGGTGTCTGAGGGCAGCCTTTGCCTCCGCAACTACTGCCGATGGCTTCCATTTCCTCCCTGTTGCTAGGGTTGGAGCAGCACCTCTGACAACTGAGTCCTGGGATTCTGTGAGAGTCGTTTCCAGCCTTGATTTCGCGAATTTGTACTCCTCCACCAGGCTTGAGATTGGCAGAGAGAGGGCTCCGTTACCATACAGGCCAATGCTGGTGAGGCACCTCGGCAGTCCAAGCCACTTCCTCACTTGTGCGTTTACTAGTCTCTCCAGCCGGTTGGCCTGGGATAATGTGACCTCATAGATAGAAATTGGCCACATGAGCCTGGGCAGTAGCCCAAACTGAAAGCACCACAGTTTCAGCTTCCCTGGAAGGGCAGTGTTATTGATCTTATTTAGGCCGTTGATTTTTCCTATAGTATGTTGTTTTCCCCAAGAGTTCAGGAAGACTTAATGTGCAAACACTGACATCACTGATTTCCCTAATGTTTTATCATGTTAATAGGTTACCTGTGACAAGCACCAAACACAAAGGGTATCAGTATAACCTTTTAGGTTCTTTTCTAAATGGGGGATAGGAGGAAATGTCAAAACCAGTTAGGTAACTATTATCTGTAACCTCTTACCTGCCTTACTGTCCTTATTGTACTCCACAGTTTGAAACCTAGAGACTTCTAATGACAAGCTGCTCTCTAACTGGGACTGTCTTTAATTTTCACTCCTTTACTTTAATTCAGTTTGCTGCCCATAGGGGACTTTACAAAGCATGTTTTGTGCCCTTAAGGGATCACAGCTAGACAATGAATGATCAATCAGGACGTGGCAATGTAAGGAATAAATAATTGGACAGACATTGTGTTCAAGGTTTTATTAAAAAACTATATTTATTTGTGTAATAACGAATACAAGCAAATATAAACAATACAAAGAATTATTGAACCTGTATGGGTTCATGCAGTCTTAATGCAATCCCAGATTACAGTTCCCAGATGGTGCAGTTCCTTAGATTATAGATTATTTATACTTAATCAAAAAGTGATTTGGGGACAGAGCTATTTTGTAGGTGACCAGTAGCTAAGTTGTGTCACACACATGCGCATGGGAGGCAGCTAAAGGGCTTGGGTAAGGACAGTTCTGAGACATACCAGGATGTGGCAGAGTGCACTTACTCTTTTTCTTCCTTGCCTGCAGACCATTCCCGGGAGATTCCGCCTGGCTCTCCTGACGTCACTTCCGGGACCAAGCCTATCGAAGGAGACCTTGCCGGCTCCGGCCCCTGTGATGTCACGTCCGGGCTCGAACCAATGGCTGAAGACCTCAATGAGCCCGACCCCTACGATCTCACTTCCTGTCTTCCCCTTTAAAAACCTCTTCCTTTTCCCTATGCCCTCAGTTCTGTATTGGACTCGGTTTTGTGCACAGCAGTTGTGCACAAAATTATACGGGTGGCTGCCCCAAACCATGCTTTGTCTCATCGTGGCTTTTGGGACAGCTGATACAATTTAACACTAGAATCCCTGAAACCTACGAAAAAACCCATAATCCTGGCCCACCTTAAATTCCTTCACACCTCTCCATCAGCGACTTTTGTTTTGTAAATGTGTCGATCAGCACAAGCAAAAAGCAGCCTGCTGTCCCCACATTGCACTCCTCCCCTCAAGTAACAAAGAAGATTCACAGAACGCAAATCTTATTTATCTGAGTTGTAGGTGCCTGGATTTATAAAGGGTAAATAACATATCGTCATTTGGAATACATACATTTCGTGTGTTCTATGTCTACAATGATCTGTGCAAATGTAGGATGAAATTTGAGGCAGGAATTGTTGAACACATAACTAAAAAAGAAACATTTTTCATATTTTAGTAATAATTGACAAAATGTAGACATGAAGTGTATAATGTGTGAAGATCTAAGTCCAAATATCAACCAAACAGTCTAACAAAAGGTACAAATATAACAAAATAAGTACACTTTTATTTAAGAATATAAATGTAGAAAAAGTAATCAGGTTAGGGTACAACACTGCCATGACCACTTAAGCATCAGCAGTAAGAGCTGCTGACTTATAATCAAGAGGTTCCTGGTTTCAATTATTATTACTTTTATAGAATAAAAGCATACATTTGATTTTTTCTGTAACAGCTGGTGTAAATTTATGATACTTGTAAAAGTTAGCATTTTTTTTAATTCAGTTTTATTCTCTTAGTCACTTCCATGCTTCCACTTATCTGACACTGCTAGTTTTCAAATAAAAACGTGCTATGACAGAGGTGAACTCAAATGAGGATGAGGGTTCTACATTGCAGAAAGAGAACAGAAGCCCTCCCTGCAAGAAACATCCACTCACACATAAGAAAAACTCAGCTGCGCCAGGCGTAAAGGAAAAAGATGGCATCGTTTGGATGTAGTAACAGGTCGGCGTCATCCAGCCTGTCAATCTGCCACATGCATGTCCTTCAAAGAAAAAGCAGAGCTTACAGAGCTCACCAAGGCATCGTGCAAATTCCTGTTTGTGATTATGTTTTGTGGTGGTCTTAATATGAAAAACATTTAAATGTGACTTATATAAAAGCCAGATCGAATGTTATTTACCTATTTACCTAGATTTATTTTATTATCTTCCTATAGCATAAAGTCAAAGTAGACTGCAGAGCTTCCTGTGTTTGATCGACACAGGCATACTGACAAAGTACCTGTGTACTGAAGTGACTTTAGCTGCAGGTGGAAGCTCCTGTCGCACAATTTGCAACTGTTGTTATTGGTTCTGCCATTGTCCAGAAATAGCTCCATAAACATTATGACCGCAATCTTGGAAAGACTCTCTTAAAAAAAATTCACTCTCTCCTCCCATCTCATCCAAAATGAGCACATGCATCTAACTTACTATTCACTAGTAAAGTGGCTAACAGTTTTACAGTTTCTCAAAACACAGGAATTTATCACACAAACTTAAAGTTTATTCCCATGGAAAGCAAAAGCTGGAGTATGCTGAAATCAGACTAGCTACATAAACAGTTTAAGGGTTTGCATTGCCATTCAGGTTTCCCAGAATACACTTCACTAACGTTCGGCTTAACTGCTACTTCAGGCTCCAGCCATTCACCTAATATGTGTCATTTGAAAAGATTATAGAATCCCCCGTATACCTACATAGAAAAAGGAGCCTTTATTTTGGACCGTGATCCCTTTGTGGACAGAAGATAGAGATACTAAGATGCCTACATTGGAAGGACTAACAATCCCTCCCTTTTTTGTTTGTGTACTCCATCACTTAAGGAAATTTCAGTTCATTAAACAGGGTTTTCACCTTGGGGCACCAACACCAAAATGTTCTCTGTGGTCTCTTCCTTAGTTTGGCTTAATTATTAGTTTTTCAACATAAATTACTTTCAGTGAAATATTATATTTTCATTTGCAAGTTTTTACCAAGATTTCCTGATCATAACTTAAGTGATCTTAAGGCTGCACAGTAGCATAGAGGATTCATCATGGCACCTTTCTATCAATTTGCACCTGGTTGCTGTCTTTGTGTGTAGCATTTCCTCTTTGTGCTCTAGGTTTATTGGTGATTCTAATTTGGACCCTTGGAGGAGTGTACATGAGCAGGCCTTGTGAAACTCTGGCATCCTGTCCTGGGCCATTTTCTGCCTTTCACCCAATGCTGCCCCAACCCAGAATTATGATGTACAGTGATCCCTCGCTATATCGCGCATCGACTTTTGCAGCTTCATTCCATCACGGATTTTAAATGTAAGCATATCTAAATATATATCAGATTTTTCGCTGGTTCGTGGATTTCTGCGGACAATGGGTCTTTTAATTTGTGGTACATGCTTCCTCAGTTGGTTTGCCCAGTTGATTTCATACAAGGGGCGCTATTGGCGGATGGCTGAGAAGCTACCCAATCAGAGCACGTGTTACATATTAAATAAAACTCCTCGATGATATAAGATATGCTTACCGCACGGTGCTTCACATACTTGAAAGCCCGAACAGCACGTATTGATTTTTGATTGTTTGCTTTTCTCTGTCTCTCTCTCACTCTCTCTGACATTCTCTGATCCTGACGGAGGGGGTGTGAGCAGAGGGGCTGTTCGCACACTGGCCTAGAGGATACGGACGCTCCTCTAAAAAATGCTGAAAGATTACATTCACATTGCTCCCTTCCTTGCAGCTGCTTTGTCCGGTGGTGCTTCGCATACTTAAAAGCCCAAACAGCCCTATTGATTTTTGATTGTTTGCTTTTCTCTCTCTGTCTCTCTCTCTGACATTCTCTGCTCCTGACGCGCATTCCTTTGAAGAGGAAGATATGTTTGCATTCTTTTAATTGTGAGATGGAACTGTCATCTCTGTCTTGTTATGGAGCACAGTTTAAACTTTTGACTAAAGGGTGTTATTTCACGTCTAGAGGGCTCTAAAAATGTTAAAAAAATTATTTAGAAGGTCGTAAACAGGTTTTCTATGCTCTAACTGCGAAAATATTCGATTTATAAATAAAGAATCCTACTTCGCGGAAAATCATTTATTTACTGTAGAGTCTGGAACGGATTAACCGTGACAAACGAGGGTTTACTGTATATTATATGTTTCATATTTAGAATAGACTGAATGAAAAAGTTAAATGCTCTTGTCATTTTTTAAACAGGTAAGTGCTGGAAATTACTTTCAGTATTTGCATATTAACAATAACACTTTCATATTATTTTTATACAAATTGGGAATAGCACAATTATTTATATTTGATTTAATTTACTTACCATTTGAAATTGTTGGAAAATTCACTCAAATTATCTGCCAGCATTTTATACATATAAATTAGACCATGCCAATTTGAATAATTATTTATATTATTAATTTTCACCCTCTGAAAATAATTGCACGATTAACCCAGTTACCAAATCTGAGTGAAACTTAATTAAAATGTCCCACTTCTTAAAAAAAGAAAACAAAAACTACAACATTCAGCCTGAAATTTGTATTCCAATTCTTATTCAGACGATTATTTGATAAACTCAAACATTGCAACGTTGCAGTATTTGTGTGATATGTGTATAGGATTTTTTTATACTGTGTTTACTAAAACTAAAATTAATTTCAAAAAATGTGTTGGTGTTTGACAAATATAAAAACTCATTTGGCATTTGTTTTTAACTTGATACTACTTGACCTTTATCTGAGTCGTTAGAAGAGGTTGGGAAACATTTAAAAAATAATAATCTTCAAAATGATGTGTATAGGTTTATACACAAAGATACTGTTTTGGTTCATTTTGACTGTAGACTGTGTAGGTGTTTAAAAACTGAGGAAGTGTAAAGTATTTGCAAAACCTTTTTGTATCTCTAATGATGTTTTCACATACAGTTTTCAACCTTTATAAAAATTTTCCCTTACTTGCTTAATATTAAGGTTCTTACAATTTGTGTGGGAATGAGGTTTGACATGTTATTATTTGGTGACAAGTCTAAAAGTTCATATGAGAATTGTAATCATTCCCAGAAACTGGAGAAAGGGAAAATGTATAAAAAGAGATGTACAAATAAGTAGCCAGCACATTTCTTTTTGGTTTGCCGGTTTAGCGGTAGACATTTAAAATTACAGAGTATTACAGACTGTTCTTGTATTCTTTAACAACTGGATACCTCTATATTCATTGCAACTTTATTTAAAAATTTGCTACAAAAAGCACAGGACATGCAATCTCGATGGTCCTCGCATAGCCCTTGATAATGATAATGTCAGAGAAACTGTTGAGAACTTAGGCCCTGATTGTGCTATATCTTCCTCAGATAAGAATGCATTCTTTCAAAATGTAACTTCTGTAACCTCTCATTCACTAAGAAATTAAACTTATACAGTATGTCTCCAACATAGACACAGTTGTTGTCTATCACTCCTCATGAAAAGCAATGTAATCAATGATCCTAGGCCTTACCAGAAACACTGTTTCTCACTTCCAAGACATCAGATCTTCATTTGAATCTTTCATGTCACCATCCATTTAAAAGGTAATCCCTGAGATGACCAACTTAGAAAAGAGACAAATGTATACTGTTAACTGGAAGAAGCTTCATCAAACACACTGAAGGTTAATCAAGCACACTAAGAAGACCTCATTAGTTTGCTGATTTCTGCTGGAGTATATAAATGAAATGGCAAAGCAAAAGCAAGCCTATGGAATATGAATGTTGGCAGGATCATATTTCTAGCTACAATGTCACTGGAAACATCCTACTGTATGTGTTTTCCAGAATCATACACTTTAATGACAAACAAAGTTTAGCCAGCATGAACTTCACATACTTGCTGGAATAATGTATGGTTGATGGTTTGAATAACTGATCCTTTTTTAGAAACCTGAGCCCTATATGACTGCTCAAGAGCAACTGGTTCCATTCCGTGTGTTCCGTTCTTTTAGGCAGCACATGCCAGCCACAACGGCAATGTATTGTATGAAAATATGGACAGTATGTGGTGCCAAATTCAGCTAAGCAAAGAATATGCAAGTTTACCCCATGAAACCTGCTAGGGCAGTACCCAAATAGAACCAAGGTGTGTGGATGCTGTTAGATCTGTCACAGGAGTTTAAAGATCACAACATCACACATGACAATTTTTTCCACTTCTCAATTTTCTCAACATGTGTATGCCGAGTGAGAAGCAGCTGAGAAGGAAGCCCGCCATGGGTGGGACCGTAAGAAGGAACAAGTTAGAACTTCCCAGAGCTTTTCTAAAAATAAAGAACGGGACGGTAACCTCTTCTAAATTTGCCTTCACTAAATCCTATTACTCCAACTAAAGACAAAAATGTCTTCTTGAGCACACTGCATGAAGAAGGCACCATGAGCATCAGAGAGGACAGAAAGTTTCAGATTAATTATGATTATAATGTAAAACAATGAGGGGTTGACTTGGCTCAGGTCACTATCACATACATCTGCCAGTGCAAGACAACCTGTTGCCACTTCTTCTTTTCTGTATTATTGACATGAGTTCCAACAATGCCTTTATTATATGTAATGAAATAAACAAGAAACTGGAACTGAACTGAAGAATGACCTTCCCGAAGCAGCTGGGGAAAGTCCTTCTGACATCTTTCATTCAGAGAAGACAACACCTTCTAGTAAGGACCAGCACCACATGTCTGAAATGTGAGGAGCTCTTCAAAGAGCATACACTTTGTCAGGACTTCATTCGTAGAGTAACAAATAGGACTGGATTATGTGTGAGATTGTTCAGATGATCTGTTCTCAGTAGTGTTATATCTTATAAATGTATATGCTATTTTTTTATTATTAACAGCATTAATTAAAGTTTGCTAAGAATCTTAAATGTTTTTGATATACAATGGTTTATCTAATATAAATGACTAGTATATGAAAGATAATGTGAGCTTCTTTTTATACTTTGTGTTAATAAGTTATTTTTATTAAGGGAAAAGCCATACTAAATCATAAAGCTGAAAAATATGTCAATTTAAAAGCCATCTATCTGTTTTTTTTAGCTGCTGGGGTCAATTTGACCCTAAACATAAAATATGCCATTTAATTTAAAAACAAAAGGAAAGCTAAGTACTTTGTTTCCAGTTACAGCATGCTAAAAATCAACCCGATTTTCACACATTGCCTAAAGACACAAATAATTTTAAATAGTCAGTTAAAAGTGGTACAATACTTGAAAGGTCAACAAGACTTATAATTTGCCTAGCCTAACATCATTAGACAGTATATAGAAATGTATTACTTTATGAGTAAGTAAAAATAATATTATATAGAATAAGGTAGACCATAATACAGTGTAAATTGCAGTACTTTTGAAAAAGTGTTTACAGAGCAAATTCACATTTTGCTGCTTTATAAACATAATTTCAGGAACCTTTGCTCTGAGGTCATATAGTATGTGCTGGACGCTTGGTTAAATAGAAGGACTGAGATGTCATCTTCTCACTACATGTTCATGTGCTGGCTCTGAGGTACGGAATGCAAACTAGACAGACTTGGAGGACCAAAATGAATAATGAAGGTATTCTGTGAATTAGTCAGAGATGCCCCTTTGTGTAAGAGTTTAACCTTAATCTCTGGAAGAGTTTCTACTGAATTTCAGGAGAGCTCAGGGACATGGAATCTGAATCAACACTATTTATAACCTTAATAATGGAGGCAGCATAAGGAAGACAAACAGTTGTTAATCTAAAACATTGCAACTCTAGGACCCATTAGTAGACACCAGTGATTGTGGGAAGCTGTCAAAAAGATACCTTTTATGCAGTATAAGCAGGGGGTCTCCTAATTTGACGGAAATATATCAGGAAACCAAAAAGGCACTAGCTGTAGCAATGGCTAAAGTGAAGACCACTGAATATGAGGTGTCTGGTGAGGTTACAGAGAATGGCTTACACCCAACCTTGAAGAGTTTCCGTCAAAAAAAAAACAGCAATTCAGGAAGACTATGCAGGATGGAACCAAGAGGGTGAGGAAATGTTGGACCTCATCTGTGAATATCCTCCAAAGATAAAAGTAATCCACACATAAATTAATTGTGTTGCTTACCCCAAGCAATTTGTAGTGATAGCCAAGAAAAAAAAAAGTTAATATTTTTTCATGTAGAATGGAGATAACAAACTTTCTGATGGAATGGGCATCTAAGGAGGCCACAACAAACAATCTAAAAATGTGAGTTAATAAAATCTTGCATACTCGTGCTGCATAATCCATATGTCAAGCCATCCAGTACTTGATGTCTATAATTTTGATCAATGAAGGTGGGGAAGAGGAGGGTTCTCTGTTCCATGTGAATGTGTTTCCTCTGGGTGAACTGCTCTGATTTTCCTGAAAGTATTTATTTAACAATACGTTTGCAAAAATGCATGCATTTTACACATTGTTAGCATACAACTGAGTGACTTGATTTGTAGATTATGTGACACAAGTAACGTGACATTTTTTTCACTAATAATTGTTAGGTCTGTATGGAAGGGCCAACAAATATTGTAATAATAAGTATAAGTGTAATCATAACAGTTTAAAGTAAACTTTCTATTCAAAGAACCTTTTATAACAAACCTCAGAGTGACAGGATTAATTAGTCCTTCTTTAATGTTGTTGGTTAGTTTTTTTTTCTGTGGCTGGCACTTTCTGACTATTTCTAGGGATTCAAGGTAATTGTAATGTTGTGACAACACATGCATAAATGTGTCCATTTCTTCCTTTGAGGGATTTAGGTCTTAAGTCAAATGATTTGCTCTTGTGCTTTTTTAATAGGTTCAGTGAAAACTTAAATCAGTACTCTATTCTAGACACCAATTTTTAAAACTGAAATGCATGAAATCATGATTGGCGATCATCTGTTTCTGCAAATGTCACTGCAAGTGGTTTCCTAGTTCTTAAGTCCTGAACACATGGGGCATGAGTTGATATCTCTACAGCATGGGTCTCCAACTCCAGTCCTGGACAGCTACTGTGGCTGCAGGTTTTCATTCTAACCCTTTTCTTAATTAGTGACCAGATTTTGCTGCTAAGTAACTCTTTGCCTTAATTTTAATTGATGCACAACATAAGACTCAGGCCCCTTAATTTTTTCTTTTTTCCTTGGATCTAGCACTACTTTGACGCTGCAAAACCGAGCTAAGAACTTGCGTACGCCAGGGTATGAGCTACCGTGGAAATGTGCGTGGCTTTATGTCAAGTTTAGGTTTTATACAACACGATTTGAACGTGGAAACAGGCTTATGCAACATTTTTGTGCGTACGCACCGTTTATACATGAGGCCCCAGGACTAGACCCTGCTCTACAAAGTATATATATA
>JANRMT010062818.1:0-11251 GCA_026402145.1 Polypterus bichir lapradei
GTTTTTTTGTATATATAGTGTTGGGAACTACAAAAGATGGAGAACATAAAGTGTTGGGGATTTGCCACTACCTTGTTTAATTGAAATAAAAGGATTGGGAAAAGAAAAATAAAGATGTCAGTCTAATAACTGCAGACTTTAGGCCTTTATGTTCACACTTGCAGAACTCTGTGCTCATCTTTCTAAGGTTTGTCTATGAATGTTGACTTCTGGCAACAGTGGTGGTTAGGTAGCCCACTAGGTGACCAGAATGGAATATAATACACTCTGTCCTCTGGGCAAAAGGACATAGGCTATAAGTTATCATGAATAATACCAAACTTTTGTGATAAATTATTTTTAATGATTTTATTTATCAATGCTCAAATAGTTACCATCTTGTATATGAAATCTTCAGATTTATCAGACAATGTAGATAGTACAGTCAGAAAATTGTTGATTGTTGTTATAAAAATGACTTGAATGAAATATATAACAGAGACTGTTTTACAAAAAAACAAACCCTCTTTGAAAAAGCATCCTCATATTTTTTAATAAATGTTATCAAACATTCATAATAATTACAAATTCAACTAGATGACAGCACCGATTATGTTAATGCAATGGCAATACAGATTTCTATGTTTAATTTGTAGGATATTTATCCTTCTCTTAATGATATGCTGTACCCCTGCTTGTGGCAAATTCTTCTGCAGTTTATTTGCTTTGGCATTTTACTTTCCTTGGAGAGTAGCTTTGGTGATTAAAAAGAGAAGTCATATTGGGAATTCCTTGCACAGCTTGCATTTTTTCTGGTTTTGTGTAGAAAATTCAACTTCTATTTAAACTGACTACGAAAAAACTGAAAGAAAACAACAAAACTGAAAGAATACTCACCTGAGTGTCATTATATTCTGTTTATTCATATGATCTTAAACAAGTGCTATTTTCTTGTCTATGAATATATTTTTTGCAATGTGTAATTAATACTTTGGTAAAAATACATTTTAAGGCTTGATGGTTTGTATGGGTGGTCACAGAAATGTTTTAAAATTGTCACATTTAAGGAAACACCAGTAAAACAAAAACATATCTTGAGTATTAACACGCTTGTTATAATGTCGCTCAAAAAAATTTTTTGTCTTGTTTGTGCACCCACATTTCTGTAGCTGACTTGACATCTTCATCATTGGCTTAGCGTGTCCCATGGGGAATAGTGGTAGCCGCAAAGGGCAGGTTTTCAGAATAAAGTGGTTGTGGCATCTCTTCTAATCCACAGTTTTGCAAAGTAGCCTTTGCAACCCCATGTAATGTGAGTAGAAGTATTGACCATCCTCCTCCTCCTGCTTCGTGGAAACAGTGTTCTTCGCTGCTTTTCCCTGATTAATTAATGTTGCAAATTTCAAAATACAGTAAATCTTCATATAATGACCAGTTAACTGGACCTTTTGAGGCATGTAATCAATATGCACATTTGATCTGTCATTACTGACTTGGACATTCAATTTCTTAGCTGTTGGAAAATCCCCATGATTCCATTATTTTGGTTGTTATTTGGAGCCTGGATCATAGTGATGTATTCAAGTTTCATCTCCAGTTATTAAACACTTTGAAAATGTCTATGACTCTAAATTAATTAGCTCAAGATTCTCCTTTAAATATCAGATTCAGTAATATTTTATATGAGCAGCCAACTGTGTTGCCCCATGCAATGGTACCTTTGCACGTAACTCAGATTCTGGACATCTGGAGTCATACCCAAGAAACCAGAGAAACAGGATTCAGAGACACAGACCAACATAGTAGAAAAACTACAAAAATATGTATTCAAAATGTATCAAAACCTGAATCTTGTGCCAAGCAATAAATTATCAGTGAAAAGCACCTATTGTTCACTGACACAATCAAAAAAAGGTATACTTAGTAAAAATGACTAACTTTGACAAAATCATTTTTTTTCTTCTGCTCTTTCTCTTCTTATGATAGCTATATAGGGTAAAAAGACATCACCCATGCACTAGGCAATAAACAGACAACAATGATACAATGGCAGCTAGCTCCCCATATGGGATCACCACTCAACTCTAGCTCAGAGTTCAGAGGACTTCACCCTCAGGCATTGCTCTACCTTCTGTCACACTTGAAGCTTCCAGTAGGTTACTGACAGAAGAGGTGACTATACCCAGGAACCTTCAACACCATTTAACCCGAGCTTTCACCTCCACATTAATATGTAGGTCGGAGGATTCTGCCACCAGCATTGCAAGATCTTCTCTTTACAATATGGAACTTGCAGAAGGCTACCAGGGTCCTACACAGTGCTTGACTCAAAAGTAAATGATGACACTTCCTCTTTAGCCTCCATAGGAACATTGTGAATTCTCATGGGATTGCTGCAGCCAATTCCTTTTGAATATAAGTCTCATTCCCCACCCATAGATTCATACACCACAATATACACAACGCTGTGTTTCATCACCTAATGAACAATCATATAATCTGGGTCAACCAATCCGTGTACACATGCTTATGCGCAAAATCTGATCCACAGTTCAATCACCTTTCCTGAACGTTTTCTTCTGGCCCTTGCACATGCTTTTTCCTAGTTGGTACCTAACCTGACACTTTACATCCGCAGGTCATTGAGTCAGACCAGCATGTTCGGACTTCCTCCCTTCAACATGATTGTGTGACACAACAGACTTCTTAGGACTGCAAGTTTGTCCACAACCTCCACCCATGGTGCAATCCCATGCAGCTGTTTTTCTTTCGTCGCCTACACCCCTGCTTTACCACTTCCCACATTTACTTCCTCCTTCTGTCAAGGTAAGTATCTAAATGTTAACATAGAAGGGTAACATATAGAATCAATTTACAATGTCTTGGCTTACACTAAGCCTGTGAAAACAGCCTGCCACATCAATATTCTTGGCATCTGGTGTTCACACATCTTACTGTATAGAAATACAAAATGGTGAAAAGGGGGGCAGGTTTCAAAATATCCAAAATCAGACCAATATTTATTTATTCTGGAACCCAAAAGTAGGCTATAGCCTAGGCAGTCATACTCAACTTCAACATATAGGCTTCAGTGCCTAAGCACAAACTAAAATAGGGCACATGCTTTCAAAATGAAAATGCAAAAATGGAGTGGAAATCATAAAACCTTCAGCATGAAAGTCAAAGGTAACCAAACATCAAAAATTGGATTTATATTACAAAGTGAAACATGAAAAGGGCAAATCAAAGTAAAAAAAAACCTTTGGATGTTAGCGTCATTAGGCTTTACGCCCTAGGAACCAAGTTACCCAAACTATTCTATAACATTTTCAGTAATTATTTACTTCTCTGATGCTAACCTTTCTGATCATAAAACAGGTAATTAAGATAGCAATTGATGAGAAAAATTCATAATTAATTTCAGAATTACGGTATTTTAGGGTTCCTCTAGAGTGACTCTTTCTCTTACATGATTTAGCTCAAAAACTAATTGGCACATCGTCATCTCATAATAGGGTTAAGTTTCGAGTTTGGTATCTTTCTGACAAGTCATTTGAGCTCTAGACCATCCTCAAGAAACTGTGATAAATGACATGCACACAGACAGGCACACACCCATCATCGAGATATTGATGCTTTCTGTATCAGGGGACCCTAAAACATTGACACTCATTGAAAACCTAAGATCGAAATTTTTGACAAATATAAGGCTTTCACTCCTCCCTCATAGTGGATAGGTTATGGTGGTGGAGGACACAAAACAATAAGAAAAAAGGGTAACCCTAAAAGGCAATTCAAGGCAAACAAGTCCTGGTACAAAAGGCAAAATCCCCTAAAAATAGAATAAAAGATCAGTGGAACAAGAAATTCAATCCATAGTGGGATACGTGATAGTGCTGGATGCCACCAAGTTTATGGCAGAATCCTGATGTATTCCGGCTGCGTGATGGCCAAAGGTCCCAGTAACCAAAGAAACACACCAGCTTCCAAAAAACATAAAATGGCACCCAAACAATGCTAAAAATGTTAAAAATGAATTTAGATAAAAATAAACACAAAAGATATTTTCAAAACCAAAAGAAAACATCACACGTTCTGTGAAACTCAGTGAAACTAGACTGGTCTATTAACCACTGCATGTTGCCACTGTGATCATGATTATGTAAGGCAGAAGAGAAGTTCATGAGTAAATAAGGAAACTTTAGCCCAGAGAGAATGGTGGGTCATCCATAACACATTACATTCAAACCCCTGCTTTTGCTCTTCCTTTCTTTTGCTCTGTTTACTGAAATATTTATGAATTTTTACAAGTTTAATAAAGCATCTGGAAAGTGTTTACTTTTCATTAATAAATGAGCTTGTGGGCAAGGCTATAGAACTTGGTTCCAGCAGCAGCCATTCTTCTGTAACTAAATGAGTCCATATTGATAGATAAGGAATAGACTAAACAAGCTGTATCTGAATAAATTTTGCAGTCTGGCAGTCCATGGGTAGCACTGGGGTCTTAAAGCTTCAGGAGAATTGCTTTGAATCCTGGCCTATTCTTTGTGTGGAATTTACACATACTCCTTGTATATGCATAGACGTTTCTACTGCTGCACCAGTTTTCTTTTAAAGGCTGTGTACATGAGTATGTCCTATAATTATCTGGTACAATGTCAAGGTTTGGCTTGTACTTGGTGAATGATGCTGCTGGGATATTATCCAGTTACCTTTAATAGAAACTAAACTGTATATTATGAAGTTCTGTTATTGCTGTCAAAATCACAACACTATGGCTGATAATTGCACTCTTAGCTGTGAATCCATATTTTTGGCTTTTTTTAGGATCAACTACAACAGAGCAAAATAATATTCTTGTGCGCAGATACTGACAAGGTTATGTGCTATCGGGCTTATGTACTCCTAATGGAGCAAGTACTATATTCTGTAATCTATGAAAGTTGAAAACATACAGAGAAGAAATCAGGATCCTGCGGAACAGATGCTGAGGTAGAGAGTGTATGTAAAGTATGGAGTTAAGCAATGCACGACTACATTTTCTAATGTTTTGGAGGTGGTTTCTTATTATAGAAGTGGCCCCAGTGTAAAGACTGGCCTTCACACTTTGGTACAAGTGTAAAGAGTTAAGCCTTGTTTATACTTAACGTGTAAAGCCTGCAGACCACAACACAATGTGTGCACAGTCAGCCACAAAAACACAGTTATGCTTGTGGAAGCCCTTCATTCTGTGCGCTGATATTCCCCTAGTCAGTAGGTGCCAGTGTTTGGTCAAGGTTGCATAGGTAACAATTTTGCAGCAGAAGAAGTTTGACTGTTCTGATGGGAGAAGAATTGTGCCAGTTATTACAGGCTTTTAGTGGAAATAAAGGATTAAGTGGAGTGTCAGACCCATTAATTAAAAGCAGCTAAGGGAGGGTCAGTATAATATTCTCAAGAGTAGATGACCTACACGATGAACAGATGGACTATAAATATGTTTGCATGTCTTCTTTGCACTTTGATGACCTTTTCCATCATATTAAGTCCTTCATTCATTATTCTGGCACCCACGTCACCAGCCTCTACTGTATATTCACCATTTTATATACACAGTGCCATGCCTACATCGCTGCATTGTTATAAAAAATTCTGTGCACAGTGCTCAGTGACCACCCAGCAGGCCCGAGGGGGGCATCACCATGTCTGATGTCATTTTTGACCAGTCAAATGTAAACCAGACATATACATCAAAAGAAAGAAAGAAATAAAGAGTAAAATAAGAGGTATTAGTAGTATGGACATGGTGAAGCAGATCAGCTACTTCCAATGGTAATTTGGTCACTATAGAGGCTTTTTTTGTTCATCCTTCCTTTTTGTTGAAAAATCCCTTATACATTGAATAAAAAATTGTATATTTTCTAGTTTTTTTCTGGATTCTGAAAAATACCAAGAGATAGTGTTAATACTTGCATTAGAACTGTAAAAGACAATGCACTGTCCAAATTGGGAATATCTGTGAACTCCCAATGAAATTTATACTTTACATATAGTACATTTGGAAGACAATAAATAATACATCATCTTTCTTTAAATAGCATAGTATATACCAGATACCTAACCACAAACTGGCATGAATATACCTGGCAAAAGATATAGTCTGGAAGTTGTAATCAACAGTTGCAATATTACATTTCCATTTCCAGAACATTAAAATATATCTCCAATTTGCACTATAAATGCTGCCAGATTGCAAGCAATGGGCATGACAGCCAACTAGCTTTCTGGAGGAGTTGGCTTGCTGAGTTATGACCAGTTCCAGGACCAGTTCTATCTGCCAGCTCCCTATCTGGCACTAGTATGTAGCACTTGCCAGAAGCCATTACAAACACCCAAAAACGTTTAGTATAGTTGGATAGTAAACGTTTCATTTTGCAAAAGCATGGGTCACAGTTATAGGCTATGTCCACTTGTTGGCACAGTCCAATGTGAACATGTTATTTAGACTGGCAGAATAAATTAATGAGCATTTGCTTTCTTTGGCTGTATCTATTTCTTTGATATTTTGTACAGCATTTTGAGCTATATGAAAATGTGCTATAGAAATGTTGTTGTTGTTGTTGTCTTCCTTTGCTTCTCTTTAATTTTAAATTGTTGCTTACCTGGTCATAACAAGTAATGTAAGGCATGTGTTATTTCTTCTTGGTATGATTTTTTTGTAACCAGTGTTTATTTTTATTTCCTGAAGATGACTACAAGTGTTTTAGACATCAATGTATGACAACTCACAAAATTAAGACAAACAAAGGTGAGCAGGTATGTGAACATTCACCATTTCCATTACAGTTTGGCAGAACAAGATATAAAAAGTGTTGAAATGAAACCTGCCGGGCCTTATTTATAAAAACATGTGAAATATCCTAAATTATTTCCTGAACGTTTCTGCCAATAATGTACAGTATAAAACATCTGTATGTGAATTGTTCCCACTCACATTATTTTTATAAATTGCAATTATCTTAAATTTGTAATGCAAATGTCAGCATGCCATTTCCACCTAAAGAAAGTCCCTAAATGTCCTTATATGGTAGAACTAGCAAAATAACCGCGCTTCGCAGTGGCGAAGTACTGCCTTAAAATTTTTATTAAGAAGAAAAGTAAACCTTTTTAAACTGAGAGAAAATATACCAATAATTATTTGTTAAGGATCTCTTTGTATGCCACGTTGTCAGTTCGGCCCTCCGGTTGTAATATGACCAAGCTGTGCGCTGAGCTTACTCTTGAGCATGCAACGTACAGTTGGCCATGTGAAAAGCAATCTTGCCTCAAATCTCACAGCTTGGATTGCTGCTGTCATAATTGGTTTGAGTTTCATGGTTTGTTTCAATTACGTTAGTATTTGCAGGACTTGTTGTGTTGAAGTGACATTCGGCATCTGTCAAGCGTTGTAAGCATACAACCGGTTTCATTGATAACTTCGCATCCACCTTTTGATAGTTTAAACATTCATAAACATCAAAGTGTCCACTACTCAAATCGTCACCTGTGAATCCAAGATGTTTAAGAGGCATTGGCGGTTGTCGAAAGGTGTAAAATATTTGGCTATTTCAGTACACTTGAAAGCGACAACCAAAAAATTCAGCGGCAGCTATCAACTCACATGCAGAACCATAGGTTAAGGGCTTAAGCATTTCATTCTTATAGTGTTCCTGTGTAGTATAATTATCTCCTGTACCATCATCAGTCCACACCTTGAACCTGTCCCAATCATTCAGTACATAAGACACAATGTTCCTCCGGATATCAAGAGTGAGCCTGATATGGCCGTGCAATATGTAACACAGAGAATGGAAAAGGCAGGCGCCATTTCCGGGCATGGAAACCACTCGGTAAGTGACAGTTCTTTGATCGATGGTGATCACCTCGATAGACATGTTGATGGGGGTATGGTTGGAACAATAAAAGAAATGGATACCTGAACTATGTAAACTAAGTCTAAAATACCTATACAATAACTATAATCGTAATAAACGAACAATTAAACAGCGGAGAAGTCGTGGATTAAATAAAAAGGCTGCCATTATCAGCAGGGAGACATGAATACCGTGGCGAAGCAAGGAAGGGAATGAAGAGACCGGAGCGACGGACGGTCTTATATAGGCAGGCAGCCAACAACGTGGGAGGCGTGGGGATGGGGAACCCAATGCCACCTCACACGGCGACCGAGCTGCAGGCTATGGACGTATATATGTATGTAAGTAGGATTCAGTTAGCGTTGGGAACCGCGTACCAAATTTCTTGAAGATGGGACCATAGGTAACAAAAACCGTTGGAAAGTTCAATATGGCGGCTGACAGTGGCATCATACCACCGAAATAAGTACGTACATTGGTTTCGGTTAGCTCAGGGAAGCCGCCTACCAAATATCGTGAAGATGGGGCCATAAATAAGAAAGTTCAACATGGCGGACGTTGTCGACCATTATGACTGTTACGCATAGAATTTCGAAATGAAACCTGCTTAACTTTTGTAAGTAAGCTGTAAGGAATGAGCCTGCCAAATTTCAGCCTTCTACCTACACAGGAAGTTGGAGAATTAGTGATGTTGGAAAGTTCAATATGGCGGCCAACAGTGGCATCATACCAACGAAATAAGTACGTACATCGGTTTCGGTTAGTGCAGGGAAGCCGCCTACCAAATTTCGTGAAAATGGGGCCATAAATAAGAAAGTTCAACATGGTGGATGTTGTCAACCATTATCGACCGTTATGACCGTTACGTGTAGAATTTCGAAATGAAACCTGCTTAACTTTTGTAAGTAAGCTGTAAGGAATAAGCCTGCCAAATTTCAGCCTTCTACCTACACGGGAAGTTGGAGTATTAGTGATGAGTGAGTCAGTCAGTGAGTGAGTCAGTGAGGGCTTTGCCTTTTATTAGTATAGATAATAAACGGCAGGAAATTTCCTGTGATTAACTCCAGTAAAATTAAAGGGCAGACAATCTGAATGTTTATTGAATACTAGGATTTGCCATTCACATAAGTGTGTTTATTCACTGAGGGTGCACATTTTTCACTAGTTTCTGACGTTTAAGGCTTGAAACTCTACAGTACAACATTTTTTTGATTTTGAATTTAGGATTATGTATTGGGGTTTGGTGAAAATATAGCAGTCATTAGGGGCTTTGATCTTGCATCATTTAACAATCTACAAGTTTGTCTAGTGATTAGGATCTAATTTTCTAATTGTGCAGGGTACTGAGACATTAACTTCATGCAATGTGGTGTTCACTGGCTCTTCAAACCATTCTTTATACAGGTTTCAGTTATTTCAAAATGCTGCTGCAAGAATTATTACAAGAGCTGGAAAGTATAAACACATAACTCTAGTCCTTACACTGGCCCCCAGTTAAGTTTAGGACAGATTTCAAAATACTCCTTTTAACATATACAGTGATCCCTCGCTATATCGTGCTTCGACTTTCGCGGCTTCAATCCATCGCGGATTTTAAATGTAAGCATATCTAAATATATATCACGGATTTTTCGCTGGTTCACGGATTTCTGCGGACAATGTGTCTTTCAATTTATGTTACATACTTCCTCAGTTTGTTTGCCCAGTTAATTTCATACAAGGGATGCTATTGGCGGATGGCTGAGAAGCTACCCAATCAGAGCACGTATTACATATTAAATAAAACTCCTCAATGATATACGATATGCATCCCGCGTGCAGCTTCGCACACTTAAAAGCTCTAACAGCCCGTATTGATTTTTCATTGTTTATTTTTCTCTGTCTCTCTCACTCTCTCTGAGAAATACAGGCAGATACTTATCCATCATGCAATACCATCAGGGAGGCGTATGATTGGTCCCATTAACTGCTCCTGACGGAGGGGATGTGAGCAGAGGGGCTGTTTGCACAGTGGCTGTTTGCTTAGAAAATATGGACGCGCCTGTAAAAAAATGCTGAAAGGCTACCTTCACATTGTTCCCTTCATTGCGCCGCTTTATCACGGTGCTTGCATACTTAAAAGTGCAGCAGCCCTATTGATTTTTGATTGTTTACTTTACTCTCTCTCTCTCTCTGAAATTCTCCGCTACTGACTCGCACCTTGAAGAGGAAGATACGTTTGCATTCTTTTAATTGTGAGAAAGAACTGCCATCTCTGTCTTGTCATGGAGCACAGTTTAAACTTTTGACTAAAGGGTGTTATATCATGTCTAGAGGGCTCTAATAATGTTAAAAAATGTATTTAGAAAGTCGTAAACAGGTTTTCAATGCTCTAACTGCGAAAATATTTATAAATAAAGATTTATAAATAAAGAATTCTACTTCTTGGAAATTCATTTATCTGTCTGGAGCGGATCAACCGCTATAAACGAGGGTTTACTGTATAACTGTGCGGAGAATATTTATAAACAGTGTGGAAGAGTTTCTAAGAGCTTAAAATATATAAAAATAACCATACAAACATATGGTTTCTACTTCGCGGATTTTCACCTATCACGGGGGGTTCTGGAACGCAACCCCCGCGATCGAGGAGGGATTACTGTAATGCATTAAATGGCCAAGGCCCTGCTTACTTATCTGAACTCATAATTACATACAAACTGCAGTGCACATTAAAATCTCAAGTTGCCAGCCTGCTTAACAAAATAACAGTGAGGGAACAAACTTTTAAATCATTTAAATCTTTTAAATCCAGGCAGAAGATTCACTACTTCAGTATAGCATACCCTGAGTAGAGCTGCTGATTAACTGTGCATACTGCATCTCTGTTATTAGTCATTAATACTAAAATATAAGTAATACAATACAGTGGAACCTCGGTTCACGACCATAATTCGTTCCAGAACTTTGGTCGTAAACTGAGTTGGTCTTGAACCGAAGCAGTTTCCCCCATAGGATTGTATGTAAATACAATTAATCCGTTCCAGACCGTACAAACTGTATGTAAATATGTAAAAATATGTAAAGATTAAGCACAAATATAGTTAATTACACCATAGAATGCACAGTGTAATAGTAAACTAATGTAAAAACATTGAATAACACTGACACAAAACACCCAGGCTCCCTGATCAGCTACACGAGCTGGCTCGCTCGCGCTCTCTCTTTCTCTCTCTGTAGCACACACACCACCAAAGCCCCTCCCTCCCTCCCTCCCTCAGCTACAGGAGCAGCCTGGCTTACGCGCGCGCTCTCTCTCTCTCTCTCTCTCTCTGTAGCGCGAGCGTGCGCGCACACACACACACACACACACACACACACACACACACACACACCCCTAT
>JANRMT010062818.1:11351-61563 GCA_026402145.1 Polypterus bichir lapradei
GCGAGTGCACGCTCACACACACACCCACCCCCCTATCCCCCCCCCCCCCCCATCCCTTCCCTGTCAGCTGCCCGTGCTCTCTCACTCTCTCTCTCTCTCTGCGCTTGCTCGCTCGTGCTCTAATCTCTCTGTAGCAGGTGCTCGCGCAGCATTTTTTTTTTTAAATGAGTTAAGCACAGCAGAAAAAAAACATTGCACAAATCCGAACTGCATTTAAAAACCAACTCACAAGCAACCAAAAAAGTAACATTGCAGGAGATCACGCTATTAAACTTAAAGCCTGATCACTGTAAACAATGTTTTTAAAATGAGTTTTAAGCACAGCAGAAAAAAACATCGCACAAATCCGAACTGCATTTAAAAACCAACTCACAAGCAACCAAAAAAGTAACATTGCAACAAATCACACGATGAAGTCCTCCATGTAAACAATTTTTAATGAGTTTTAAGCACAAGGAAAAAAGCGAACATTTCAAAAAAAAGAGAAAAATAACATTGCACCTAATCGCGCTATGAAAAACTCCATTTGTAAACACTTAATGAGTTTTAAGCACAAGGAAAAAAGCGAACATTTGAAAAAAGAGAAAAACAACATTGCAACAAATCGCATTATGAACTAAAAAATTAACTTTTGAAAAATACGTAATACAAAAACCACCAAGAAAACTAACCTTGCATGAGACGAGTTCTGGCATGAAGTGTTTTCCTTCAGGTGTTTTCTCTCTTGTGATTTCTTGGGTTTCTGGTGCTTTTAGCTGTTTAGCTGGTGGGAGTGAAAGCCTCATGCAGCCATTCCAAAAAGAAAATTCTTGTGACCCTCCACATTACTGGAAGTCTGGCTTTGTTTACATTATGCTGCTTGAAAGCACGAGGGTTCTCAGATTGGTAAATGAGTAAACTGGTAAACAGTTTTTCCACCTCTTGTAATTTCTTTCTTTACTTCGATTTCAATTTTCTTCAAAACTTTCTTCTGACAACTCTTCACTTGCTTAGAAGCCATAGTTAACTGCAAAAGCACACGAAATACTGTAGAGCACAAAGAGAGTGCACGTCTTATTGAAAACAATGAACAAGGAGCGGCTTTGCTTAAATGAAAAAGCTAGGCAGTTTTCTTTCTCTCTCAGGCTGCCTACAGATAGGCAGGCAAACACATGTAGCAATCTCCTCCTCCTCCCCCTCCCCAGCAGGCACGTGGAATTGGGGGGATGGTTCACTTACTGCCTGCAGATAGGCAGGCAAACACGTGCAGCAATCTCCTCCTCCCCCTCCCCAGCAGGCACGTGCTTGCTCGCTCTTGCTCTCTCTCTCGCTCTCTCGCAGTTCAGGCAGGCAGGCAGGCAAGGGAAACTGGCTTGTTCGTATACCGAGTGTGTGGTTGTGAACCGAGGCAAAAGTTTGGCGAGCTTTTTGGTCGTGAACCGAGTTGTACGTGAACCGGGACGTTCGTGAACCGAGGTTCCACTGTATTTATAAATTCTCCTTTATTCTGTTTTTATTCTTGGTATCCTCATGTGGCCATTGGTGCCACTGCTCTAATTCCAGATTGTTTGCCTGTCTATGTAAAAGTCATCTCAGATAAAATTCCAATGGAATCATCGGGTAAAAGTGTCCTTTCTTTAGATTGGCCCAGTACTGACTCAGCTGCAGAATGGTTAGTTAGTAGGAGGGAGACGGATAGTTGGCCGAGGTCTGCAGGATTCTGACTATGTTTGGCTTGTCCATTCCTTTTCTACTATCTGGCCGTGGTTCTACAATTAACTGAAAAATGTAAATAACAATATGTGCGTTAATCAGTTTCTACTTTGTTTTTGATGTATTTTAACAACTCTGTATCATTATATGTGATAATTCTGTATTTAGTGAATGGTATAATCTCTTCTTGCAATTTTCCTTGAAAATAGTACTATTGTACTAGTATATTGTATTTCTGAGGTGGCAATGACAGATTGCATCTGTCAAGAGGAATACTTGTGTTCTTTTTTTTATATTGTATTTACCCATTTTTTGACACCCACTGCATGCCCTACCGACCTGGAAGGGGGTCTCTCTCTGAATCCTTATTTAGGTTTCTTCTGATTTTTTTTCCCAACAAGGCATTTTTGGGAGTTTTTTTTTTGTCTTCTTAGAAAGCCAAGGCTGGGGGGCTATCAAAAAATAGGGCCCATTAAATCCCACTGAAGCATTCCCTTGTGTGATTTTATGCTATACATGAAGTAAATTATTGTTGTTGTTGTTGTTGGTTTCTGTTTTGCTTCCATTTTCTGGTGCCTTCCTTATTATACTATCACCTCTTCTGAAGAATTTCTCTGAACTCATAATGCCTGGTGAATGTATTAAATACAGTCTTTTACTCATCACTTTGTTTAACTAAAGTAAAATTGTATGCACTGCAGAAGTCAAGCTTTGCAAAGATAGAGCCTGTGATTTAGCTTAGTAAGGAAGAAATAAGTGGAAGGAAATAACTGTTTTTAATAGTGACTGTGATCAATTCTCTGTAATCAGTACATAAGTATAATTTATCATCTTTCTTTTGAGTAAGGAAAAAGCCAGTTATCACTGAATAGTTGTAAAAATTCATTTTTATAAGTTTTCTAAGTGACTCAGGCTCCTCCCGGCAAGAGCACACCCTGAGCACAAAGGTCGCTCCTGCTTCTTAGTCGCTTAACGGGAGCGATCCCTCAGCCCCCTCCTAAGCACTGGCCTCACGCTCCTTCCGGGAGCTCCATTCCTGTCCGCCTGCTTCCTCTTATCCTACAGAATCTCTCTCCTTCACTCCTGCCTTACTCTTGCTTTCTTTTCTTTAACCTCCCTTCTTTTCTTCCATTTTCCCATCTTTGTTTCTTCCTCTCCTAACATTTCCGCTTTCCTTTTTAAAGTTGAGTGAGGAGCAGCTGTGACAACCACAGCTCCAGCGCTAATGAAGATCCTGCATGTGTGCATTAAGTGCAGGGCCATCCGCCCCCACATCTCGCACTGAAGCCGCTCAGACCGTGCTACCACGAACCAAACAAACAAACGACTATTGTTGTTATTTATTTGCTTAACATTTGGCAACCAGCTGTGAACCAAACTTTACCGCAAACCCTAGCAATGTGCTTAAGCAAGTGTTCATGTCCAAAAGTTAAGAGACAACAAAGAACACAATGGGGCACCCCAACCCCTACCAGTCTCTCAGATTCTGGGGATAGATGTATCAGACACACTACAGACAGACTACAGAATAACAAATGAAATCCTGGTGAAGCAAATCACGGGTGAAATTCTAAATAGTCCATCTCAAAGATGATCACAATATTTACATTGTAAGAGTACCTGAGTACCAGAATAATCTACGATTTGAATTTATTTTTATTCTGAATATGTTTTCTAGAAATCAATTTTTAATAATGTTCTTTGTTTGCATTGTTGAAGTCAATGTGTAAATAATGCTTTGTACAGGGTGACATCCATTCCATATATAATAATAATTATAATAATTCTGGGCGGCATGGTGGCGCAGTGGTAGTGCTGCTGCCTTGCAGTTAGGAGACCCGGGTTTGCTTCCCGGATCCTCCCTGCATGGAGTTTGCATGTTCTCCCCGTGTCAGCATGGGTTTCCTCCCACAGTCCAAAGACATGCAGGTTAGGTGGATTGGTGATTCTAAATTGGCCCTGGTGTGTTTGTGTGTGTCCTGCGGTGGGTTGGTACCCTGCCCTTTTAAAGCACTTTTCTCACTACTCAAAGCACTTTACATAGTGAATGGGGAATCACTTCAACCACTACTAATGTGAAGCATCCACCTTGATGATACGACATCAGCCATTTTGGCACCAGTACGCTCACCACACATTAGCTGTTAGGTGGTGAGAGTTAGCCAGTTAGAGAAAGGGTTTGATTAGGGGGCCAGAATGACTAGGCAGAAGTGGGCAATTTAAGCACAAGGAGTTACAGTAATCTCTGCTTTACATAAAAAATAAAGAAAAGAATTTCAAAAAATATTAAAATATATAATTTGCTTAATTCATCTCGAAATAAATTATTGTTATTTCAATTCTGATTTCTAGTTATATGTTCTAGTTATTTATAGTTATAGTTTTGCCATATAAAATGGACCGTCCAATATATTGCCTGCCACAATTTCAGCATTTTGTGCTCAGGTCTCTTCCCCCTGTGAATCAGCAATGGTTCTTATACTCTTTTATAGCTCTTGCACTGAGATAAAAATATACATGCTATATTGAGACTGTGATTTGGGAAGTGCCAGTTTAGCCTCCACAGGATGCCTTTGCTCCAAGAAAACACACTTTCTCATTAATTTGAATCACTTTGACGTGAGATCAATTGATATTGCACTGGTGGTTCCGCATGACTCATCTGTCATGTTAATATAATTTTTTATAAGTATCAGTTTCTCTAATGCCATAAGTCTTTCCCCAACTGGTGTTTCTGCCTTGTTGCAGAGGGCAAACAATCGTCCTCTGCAGAAGAGAGGTTCCGACGATAACTTTGAATTCTACTGAATGAGACCAAGCTGAATTTTAATATTTGGTTTTTTTTTTGGGAATCTCCGTAAATCTACTGCTGAGTCTAAAATAAAGTTTCATTTGCAAAGAGGTGCAGCTTCACATATTTTGTGCAACATACAACCTCAGGATGCCACATTAGCTTCAGGTTAATTTCTGAGTTTCCTGGTTAAGGTTTCAATGTGTTTTAGTATTCATATTTTCTTTTTCAATACAATGCATTTATTTATTAGTGGACTACCAACAAAAAATCTACAAGGAAAAGGGGTAATAATAAAGCTATAAGTGAAGAAGCACGTACCTAAAATCCATCCATCCATTTTCCAACCCGCTGAATCCAAACACTGATTCACGGGGGTCGGCTGGAGCCAATCCCAGCCAACACAGGGCACAAGGCAGGAACCAATCCTGGGCAGGGTGCCAACCCACCGCAGGCCACACACAAACACACCCTAGGGCCAATTTAGAATCACTAATCCACCTAACCTGCATGTCTTTGGACTGTGGGAGGAAACCCACGCAGACACAGGGAGAACATGCAAATTCCACGCAGGGAGGACCCGGGAAGCGAACCTAGGTCTCTTAACTGCGAGGCAGCAGCGCTACCACTGCGCCACCGTGCCACCCTTTACCTCAAATCCTTTTAATGTAAACTAGTAAAGAAAAAAACTACATTAGCAGGAAATGTAACCGCAAGATATTTGATCTTGTAGGCACAGAATAAAAATTGTGAACATATATTAAAATGTAAGATAATGTATTCTGTGCTGTATTTATAATTTCAGTCATAAATTCAAACAGTGTATTCTTCGTGAAATCTGTAGTATGCTGAATACAGGTGCAGCTATTACAGCAAATTAATAACAACATGATTTGATTACTTGCCTCTTCAGCATTTCACCATCTTCATGATCCACTGCCTAATTCAATTGCCTCACAGATACAAGTCTGTGCTGGCAGCATATCAACACTAAATGCCTTTAAAGAGACATTTATTTCCTTTCTCTTTTTCAAACTAAAAGCATTGCATAAAAAACATTTACATTAAAAAATGTTCTTTAACATACACATGAAATACACTAAAATTAACAATAATCAGTGGACATCTGAAGCAGTAATCCAATTTACATTAAAACGGATGTATAGATCAGTAGTAATATTACTAAAAAAACAGATTTCAAAGCCAGAACAAAGGAATTAACTGGTCTTTTAGAGGGTCTTCATAGTTGGCTTGATAGTACAGCATCAAACGACCATGGTTGATAATACAAGTGAGGATTCAATGTGGCATATATCCTATCTATTTCAAGTATTGTTCAAGTGTGCTGTTTAAGGAGACAGTGATCTGTGCAAGGCTTTAAGTGACTGCAGTTGGGGTCCCTAAAATTCCAACACAAATTCTGTTGAAGACTGGTATTGTATCCTGTATAGGCAGGCAAGTTTGTTAAAAATGCATAGACATTCTTTGGTGATACCAGCCATGTGTAGTCAGGTATTGCCTTGTGGCATATACTGTATTAGATTGGAACTGTCAGAATGGTGTTACGCAGGTAATGAGCGGTTCCTGGTTTCCTCCACATGAGTCTGTGACGATGCAGGTTCGTTGCATGCTCCCATCTGTCTGGGAGCCCTTGAACCCGTCACTGTCGGTAATGTCACCGACGAGCTTAGCAGTAAGGCAACAACATAGCAAAGGGATGGTGCAAAAGTGTCAAATGCTTTTATTAAAACAACAACAGCAAAAACAAAATTCAAATTAAATAAAGTGCAGTGATTCAAAAGAGTCATTAAATAAATAATCCATCAAACAGTTGTGAAATCGTGGTGGTTAAAATCCATTAGAAAAACAATCCTTTAAAAACGAGGTTAAAACACAATGCAGGAAACAATCCTTAACACAAAGCCTGGTGCTTCTTTTACCCTGGTGGCTCTCTTGCTTCTCCTGTCTGGGCCCTGCAACAGAAGAGTCGCCCTCTCAGCAGCTGACCTTTTCTCCCCTCGACTGGTCTGGAGGCCTCCCGATCCCTGGCTTTGGTTGCGCACTCAATCCAGACTGAGACTTGGTTTCTTTGACGACCAGGTCGCTCACATCAAGGACTTCACCCACCAAGCTTCCCGACTCCCACTGCCTTCACAGCCTTACGCAGCCTGTCGTCCTTCAACTGGTCACTCCAGCTCCTTGCTCGCTCAACTGGAGCGACCGCTTCCTTCTGCCCCCACCAAGTGTTGGCCAAACACCCTTCTTGGGGCTGACCTTCCAGTTGCCTACCTGCGAGCCTGCACTCACTCGCTCACTCGTTCTCTCACTCGCTCGCTCACACCGGTTCTCTCACCACACTGCTTCCTATTCTCCAGCAACCTCCATCTTTCTTTGTCTGTCTCTCTTTTCTTTCTTTTTTCCAACCAACTCGCGCTTCTGTTTATCAAGAGGGCATGACAGCTGTGGCAAATCAGCAGCCCCAGGAACAATCACGGATGCAGACGGTTTCTCACCTGTGCACTTAGGTGAGAAACGCCCACATCACAAATCGCCCCGAGAACCGCTTTAGCCACACAACCACCACACCCCCTCACCAAGCAGCAAGCACAGTGCTTATTTATTTAAAAGTGGCCCTTTTTACATGAGCTGTGGACCCACTACATCACAGAGTCCTTTATTTTTTTACAGACTTTAAACATATTTTAATGTCTAGTATGGCCACTCTGCCATGAAGCCCACATTAGTGGAGTGGTGCAGTGGTGGTTGTCATTTTGGAAGTTTCTCTTGTCTCCTTTAGGATCTGAGTGACCATTGGGTTCTTGGTTACTCCCTCTTATCATAGCCCTTCTCCACTTGATGGCTCAGTTTGGCTGTGTGGTCAGTTCGAAGATGAATTATGATTATTCCAAACTTATTCCATTTAAGAATTATGGAGATCATTGTGCTATTGGGAAACTGTAATTCTGCATAAATGCCTAGCTTTCCCCAGACCATTGCCTTGACACAATTATGTCTCTAAACTCTGCAGGCTATTTTTCTTCAACCTAATGGCTTGAGTTTTGCTGTGATATGCACTGTTAACTGTTAGACCTTCTATAGACAGGTGTGTGCCTTTACTAATTAGACAAAATCCACTGTTTTGACCACAGATGAACCCCAAACCAGGTGTAGAAACGTCACAACGAAGATCAACAGAACGAGATGCACCTGAGCCAATCACTACTGAAGTCAGTGGACAGATTGGGTGAGCATGGGGGGTCATGAGGTCGCTGGAGAGGAGTGTGTGGCGCTCCTGATATCTATGCAAAAGGAAGAAGGTCCAAGTCTTTAGAGTCCTGGTGCTTCCTGTCTTGCTATATGGTTGCAAGACATGAATGCTACCCAGTGACCTGAGATGAAGACTGGACTCTTTTGGTACTGTGTCTCTCAGGAAAATCCTTGTGTATTGGTGGTTTGACTTTGTGTTGAATTAGTGGTTGCTCATGGAGTCAAGTTTTTTATTTCTAATATATTTGCAAAAATTCTTAAAATACTGTTTTTTCTTTGTCATTCTGGGGTATTAAGTGTTGTTTGATAAACAAAAAAATTAACTTTGTTCATTAAATTAAGAAAATGTGAAAAACTGAAGTGGACTGATTACCTTCTGAAGGCATTTAGGCTATGATTCCTCTTGAGCAGAGGTCCACGTTCCTGAGACTACAGTGGCTATCAGTGTTGTGCATGCAATATGTGATGCGAATTTTGACCGGCAGCCTAATAGGTTAGTTCACCTACATGCTGGTTCCACAGTCACCATTTGTGTCACACGGTTGAAAATAGAGTGGTAATTTATGTATACTTGCATCTATTTAATTTCTTTTTTGACCGGGAGGATATTAGCATATATGATTATATGTGTTTGTTGCTGGGTATACAGTAACTCAATAAAGTGTATAAAATTAAAAAAGTCTTCATAATTATTGTATTTTATTCAAGAACACTGTAACAGCCTAATATAAGGCATGACAAATTGAAAAAAGTAAACTCATGGGTCATTTATTCTCACTCCTTAAAAAATACAAAATGAACTGAATATGAACTAGTTCAAAATTGAAATGGTGAACTCTGAACGTGAATTTATTCATTTTAATCTGTGTGAACTGAACTTTGAGCTAGTTCTTGTGAGGTGTGAACTTGCACAACACTGGTGGCTACAGGGTTTAGTCCCATTCCTGTTTATATCACATGCTTATTGTTTTCCTTTTTTGCTCTATTTCTAAAGTTCATAAGTATTTTAAAAATGTTTCACAAATTTGTAAACTTTAGCACTGCAGAATTGTGAGATTTGTTAGCATGGCTTTCGTCACTTTTACCTAGGCATCAATCTCTTGTTTATTTTTTATATAACTAGATGTATGTTTATATATTTAAATATGTTATGGTTATGAAATTTACTATTTTCATATTTTACTTGCAATTCTATGTTTACCTTCTGATCTTGCACTCCACTCACTGAAAAGTGCTATATAAGAATAAATCTTAGTTGAATTCAATTGAATTCCACCTGAACACTTTAGCAAGAAACTTTTCAACACCTTTCCTGACCTGCTAATTTAATTAGGCCTCTTGTTTCCTCATTTCCACATGTCAGTGGGAATAAAAACTGTCCTTGTCACCTTTGTGTATGTAGTTAATTTCATAAAGATGTAGTTAAATATCTCACACATATAATGTATAAAGTGACCTGTAACCCGTTAATTGGAGATGGCATGAATTCTACTCCAATCTCATGCTGTCAATGTATGCATAGGTTTCCTTTTGTACTCTAGCTTTCCTTTCACTCCTCCAAATATGTGCAAGTCAGGTTTAATCGGTAAGTGCAAATGTTTCATCATTTCTGCCTGTTAGCTTTTATGGGAAGCTATTCCCACTGTGAACCTATCATCATTAGTCATCTATTTAATAATGGCTTAAGTTTTTATTAAAAAAGTAAGACTAAAAAGATGACACAAAAATTACAGAAAGTTCAGATCTACAGCAAGGTATCAAATAAAGCACTCAAAAATTTTTTTAAAAAGTAAGCAAAGTAAAACTGCAATTTTTTGCAGTATTGCACTTGTAAGAGAAATAAACAAAACAGCAAAATACTGCACAAAATAAAACAAATGAAACCCACATGGCAGCAGACCTAAATATATACTTCACCTAAAAAAGAAATAAATGAAATGCCTAGGGCAGAAGTAAAAACCAAAATCTGAAAGATGGAAAATGTTGCCGATTTTAAAATACAAACGTCTGGCTCTTGTTGCACTGGCGATTAATAACATCTACACGCCTGCTGGGATTTCACCAGCCATGCTGAAAGAAATGATAAACTTCTTCTTCTTCTTTAACTTCATCTTTTTCCACTTCTATGTGGGGTCGAGGTGTCTGAATAACCCCCGCCACACAACTCTGTCCTGCACCACCTCCCAAGTCAGAACCTTTACCTTCAAGTCTTCCTTTACTCTATCCACACACCTTGGTCTCCTTCACTTTCTCCTTCCTTGTACTTCCTTTCCCATCACTCTTTCGCCCACATATTCATTGTCTCTCCTCATCACATGTGCTTACCACTTTAACATATTTTTTGGTACTTTCTTTGATACCCCTCTTATTTTTGTTGTACCTCTGTTCTGTTTTTCTCATTTCTTATTCCATGCTTGTTTGTAACACCACACATCCATTTCAACATTCTCCTTACGGCCACATTCTGCTTTATCTCCTGCGCTCCCTTTATTACTCATGTCTCTGCTCTATACATCAGTCTTGTCTTACTACGGTCTTAAAACCCATAACCTGAAGCCTCGCCTAGATATGTCAATAGTAAAATATATCTGACAAACATTATGGTAACACTTTACCTTGTGTCCATAATTACACTGTAATTACTATATAATAATTACAGTGCAGCTATGTGTTATTACCCTGTACTTACTGTGTAATACAATGTAACACTATAGTTAAGTATGCAGTTGTAATTCCACAATTTATGTAACTACAGTGTAACAAATTGTCGCTGATCCAAATGTAGTTACACCAGCAGTTAAACACTTACTATGCATAATTTAATTATTTTCCCCCATTCCTCTTCAAACACTGACCATGACATAGATGCCCCAATATGATTACCCTTCAAGGATGATTGCTATTACTGATTTTGTTTAAACTTTTTTTCTGGATGTTCCATTTACTTCTATACGTAGATACCAAATTAGCATTTAATGAGATATCACTTTCTGTGTTCCTTGGTAATTATTTCTTTTCATTTTTTCTAAACAGCAGTTATAAAGCAGGTAATTTACATGCTGTGGATCAAAAACATTGCAACAATTACCTTTTACAGGAGGTATTCTCTTTTTTAACCCTTTGACTCATGAGCATTTCCCAAAACATATTTACCAGTAAATACAAATTATGCTGAAAAGCACACAAGTAACAACACACTCTAAGTTTAATAGTAAGCTTTTTTATGCAAGCTCTAAAATAATAAACAGATTCACTAAAATAACATTTGCATAGGGATAACATGGTGGGGGGGGTTCATGAGCATAAATTTAGGTGCAGTTTTAAAAACTTACCAGCTTACTCTGGTTTAATTGGACAGGCTTCTTGAACTCTTTTTAGGGTGTAAAGGATCTCTTTTCCAAGCACACAGATAAATAGTATAATCTATGAAACACCCATTATCCTTACATATTTAAAGGTCCCAAAATAGTTAGATAGATTAAGAGTATTTACCAAACACACTATTCATTAAATGTGAAAATTTTAAATGCCAGTGGTTCCCAAAATTGGTCCTGTAGTCTCAATTCAGCTGCAGGTTTTTTTCCCAATCAGCTTGTTTTTAACTGGACCCCTAGCCTAATTAATTATTTTCACAGTTTCTCTGTTTCGGGGCCAATGTAGAAATTATAAAACTAAGTTTGATTAAGTTTTAATAAAATGTACTAAGCAGTGGGGATAATTTTTTTTTAACTCTTAAACAGCATTTTCTTCCTCATTTTCATTTTGCTTTTCCAAGTGTTCTCGTTATTCCATCTATTATCTACAATTAGAGGGTCTGAAACTGAAGTAGTTTAGGCCCTTTAGCATTCAGTATTGTTTGACTCGGTGTCTACTCTGCTGGTGTTTATTTGTCATTATTAGGATACAATGAAAGGAGCAAAATACTTGGGGAAAAAGGGCAATATAAAAGGAAAACAACAAAAGAAAGTTATGCATTTAAAGGTAAAGCAAAAATAGAAATCTTTCTTATTATATAAAAAAATCCTGGGGCGAGACGAGACTTTTAAGCCTGGGACGAGACAAGGCTTTTTCAGAGAGATAATTTCAAATCCTGCGAGATGAGACTTTGTGCCAATAGATTTAACCACGCCTGGGGCCAGAAATAAAAGACAAGGAGTAGAAGACAAAGTAGAACTTTGTAAAGAGGTTCAAAAATGTTGGCGTGATACACATGCAGAACAGGTTAGAAATAATGATAGTACTAAAATTCGAAAGTCTCAAAAAAATTATAGTAAAGATCGCATTAGTGCAAACAAGTGGAAATTGTTACTCGGTGAAATAACGGAACAGTGAAAAGAGATAGAATATATGGAAATAGGTGATGACAGAAGTATGTAGATATTGTTCGGATTTAAACTTTAAGTTGGAGACTTGTAGATCATTTAATTCATGTTGCTATTAGGGAAAAGTAGTGTTTCTTCCCAATGAAGAGGTGTATTCTCGAGAATTAAAAGATTTGCTGTTTGGTGAAACTGAAATCCACATATGCGAGCGGCAGAGATGTGAAGTGGCTGGCGTATTGCGCAGGCCAGGGGGTTGGCAAGCAAAGCGAGCAGGGGGAAATGCCCTCTAGTACTTCTAAATATCTTTTAAAGCTAAAAAAATATAACTGCTGTGCTTTATAAATGCAGAGTAAGAAAAGAGAAAAAAGACCAGCTAATTAAATGAGATCAATTCTTATCAATCATCATCACTGATTTTGAGTCTGGTTGGAACAAAAAGCTGTAGTCTCAGTCAGCCCCCAGGGTATATAATACTACAGTTACAAAGTTAAAATGTCATGACCTCCAAAGTAAATGTGCTGGAAATAAATAGTACAGAAAGTCTTAGTTACACACACAGGAAAAGCACAGTTAGAAACTCTCACAAACTCACACAGAAAGTTTTCCCTAACACCTGGGCACCTCAAAATGCAAACATTTTCCAAGTAGCAAAGGCACTGGCTCAGGTTGTTAAAATATATTTCATTAATTCTAACGCTTTGCTTCTAACCATCAACATTTAGTTTTTTTGAATTTTTGAATAGTGTTAACATTGAAAGTGAAATTTAAAATAAGGGTTGTGCTTATTTCTGAATTAGAGTTAGACTTCTAGCATTTGTTAATATGAGATTATTTCAGAAATAATCAACAATCAATAATGCAACAACATTTCTACTAAAGGTAGCTATAGTAAATTGCTTCCACAAAACATCTTAATTATTTCCCTTTTCTATTTTTATGTTTGCACCCTTGTGCTGTAAATACTTTAGTTATTTTTTAGTATATGAGGTTGGAATGCTAATCTGAACTTTTTAAAAGGTTTCTAACTAGATGAGAACACTTTGCTTTGGAAGAAACTAAGGTTTCCCTCATGATTTGCACCTGGAGAGTAAAATAAGCATGTATTTTTAGAACATTAGACAGCATTAAATCATGCAAGCAATCAAATACCTTTTATAGCAATTACATCTGCATTACAAAACCTGAGGTAATGAGCTACAACAGGTATTTCAAGATCTACGGATTTCTGCAGTTACGATGAGGCGTGAAAAGAACTGAATAACCTGCAGAATTAAAAATGGATTAGTAGTGATTGACTGCATGCCTTGTATTCATCAAATATTTTTTGACTGTGCATCCAATTACGTGTTCACTGTAAAGTTTATATAAAGTAATTTATAGTATTGGATTACAGAACTATTTAGCGGTACATCTTTCAGAATAAAAATATTGGGGTTAACAAAAGTTACACCAATTAGTTGACTTCACCAAGGTACTGAAAGTATTTAACCCTTGATTGAAATCACAATATAGTGACAAAATAGTAAAAAATCACATCAGGAAAATTTTAAATTTACAAATGATATCATATACATATTAAAAATACAAATTAAAATCAACATTAAATAAAACTGTAAAATTAATATAAACAGATCCAAATAATATAAGTCTATTAATAAAATAGGTGAGATATGGCCAGTTGATAACAGAAGAAAGGAAAACAAAAACTCAACAATCAAAAACATTCCTGGAGAAAATAAACTTCAGTAGCATCCATAGTTGGTTATAAAGTCAGATACAGTCACAGTTTGGGCGACCTAGGCCACCAGGTAGTGCAGTCCCTCCTGTGCAATGTACAGTATTTTGTAAAATGGACTGAAGATAAGACGGAATCCTTTCATGACAAATTCATACAATACAACTAATTTGTAACAACTTTAGAACCCATTAAAGTTGTGGTTATTCCAAACTTTTTCCATTTAATTATTATGAAGGCAACTGTACTCTTGGGAACCTTTAGTGCTACAGAATTTTTTTATTTGCAGCCTTCCACAAATCTGTACCTTGAAAAAATTCTGTCTGTAAGTTGTGCAGGCAATTCTTTCAACCACATGGTTTGATTTTTGATCTGACACACACTGGATGTTAGAAGTGACCAGAGTACGACACCAAATAAGGTGTAGAAACATCTCAGTAGGATGAGTAGAATGGCATGCACCTGAGTCAAATTTTAAGTGTCACAGTAGAAGTTCTTAATACTTGTATCAATGTGATATTTCTGTTTTTTTCCATTTCCTGTTTTCGCTTTGTCATTCTGAGGTATTGAGTGTTACTTGATGTGTGGAAAAAAATGTATTTAAATTATTTTGGGCAAATGGCTGCAACATGTTAAAAAGATAAAAGGCTCTGAATACTTTCTTAATCCACCGTAGGCTGGTACACTTAAAATGCGGCCACCGGCACATACTAAAAATGCAAGTATATGAGAATTTTCCTGTTTTTGGAATGTATTCAATAAACAAAAATCAATACATTAAATGGCTTTTAAAAGACAGTGAAAGCTGCATCCTTGTTCCCGTACATTTTCTTAAAATGAGCCTTTTTTTATAGAATTACTGGGGTCCAAGCCAATTCGAAGACCTTGGACTCTTGGAGATTACCTACAGGTAACCCATGTCATAAGAGGGAGCACATTCAGACCCCACCAGTAATGAGACTGAAAATATGTCCCTGAAGTTATGAGGCAGAAGCGGTAACCATTGTGCCACCACACTGCCCCAACACATTTCAATATCTATAGTATCGAAACCAATCTTTCCCGCTTACAGTTGGCCTCTACAGCAGTGACTGCCAATTTCTACATGATGGTAGACTTACACTTGTCTTATTGATTTTGATAGTGAGGATGAATGGACTGAGCCCTAACGCGAGTATAAATGTACAGCATTGAACAGTAAGTCACAAGAAAGTCAATCTGCATACCCACCCTACAGCTGATCTGTTCATCCCTAGGAATCATTTAGCATTTAGTTGCACAGCAGCTCCCGCAGCTCCTAGCCAGAATGGCACAAAAGTTGCAAGTTTCAGCTGCATGCATTTAATGTATTATTAACACAATGTTTAATTATGCCTTTCAAATCTGAAATGATGAAATATGAAAGATGATCACTGGACAGCTGCCTTTTGAATCCTTCTTAGAAGATTACACATGACATGCATGATGTGCAGCAGGCCTTTCTCAGCCATATAACTTACAGATTAGGCTTAGTAGTGCTAACTCTGAAGGAAACTGACAACTCCAGCAGCTTAATGAGAAATTTATTAGGAAACTGCAACTGATTATCAGCTGCAAATTAGCCATAATGTGAGTAATCAGCAGAGATGTCACTTTGGTGGAAGAAAAATGATAAACAGCAGAATGCTCACCCTCTACACTAATTAAAAATTACCTGCGGCTCATTATGGAATGTCTTGTTTGGGAAAATGCAACTGATAAGCTTGCCTTCCTTACTTAGTTTAGAAAAGTGTGGAAAATCTACAAGTCAGACTTTTACACACTAGCTTTATAATTAGCTGAAATTGCCAGGGTCAAGCTGAATTTTAACCAGTGACTTAAACAAAACATGGAAACATTTTGTAGCTCCAACTCAGGTTTGATAGCTTAATGTTGCTTTTAGTGTGATCATTGTGATAAAAGTAGCTTTTTGCAAGACGGTTATTTAAAATAACTCCTGTCATACACAGATACATTTTCAGCTGCTCTTATACTAAATAATGCCAACATTAATTCACAGATCAAAACTGTGATGAGGATAAAGCAGTGGACATTGATAACACATTGAATGACAATCTGATTTGCTCTTTTTCTTGTTCTTAACTTGAAAAAATATTTAAGGACCTTGTCAGTTTGATACGGTAAACAACAAAGGCTAAAGTGCTATTGTGTTATTAAGCCGTTTATTTATCCATCCATCTATACATGTATTTTTTAAACTTACTTATTCATTACATGATTACATGATGATAGGGCAAGACAGTGTGTTACAAAAGGTAACAATTATTTTGAAATGTTCTGTGTGTGTGCTATAAAGACTTGTATTTGTTAATTAAACTGGTAGTGTGCAAAGTGAGGTAATTCAATAAAGAAGAAGGACCCTTCTGTACCTGCCCTATTTTACCTGGTATTTAAATTTACATATTGTAAAATTATTGTTCTTTATTTTATACAATGGCCATAACAGATATTACATCAATTTACAGTAGGAAATACACATACATACTATTTCAACCTAATCTCTTTGTCTTCAGTTTACGGTAAGAACTACTCATACATATTATCTCAGCCTAATCTCCTTGTCTTTGAAACGTGGGAGAAGATTGGAGTAACTGGAAGTCACTCAAAATTAGGAATACTGAAAAAAAATTGAAACTATTCTTGAGTAGATTAAGACTTACACCTTAACCTCTAGATATTCTTGCCAATAAAATCAATGCACAACCAATGTTGCCTCATTTTAGATCATAATTAATATATTTATATAATGGCGAAACAGTCCCAGTAACCTGGTTTTAATTTCCACCTCAGTCACTGCCTGTGTGGAATTTATTTGAGTGGAAAATGGATGTATGCATGTTTTACATTGGTTTTCCACAATGTCATCTGCTCTCTATAGTCATCAATTAATTTCCCCAGGAAACAACTAATTCCTAATTCTGCTTCAATTAAATTCAATTAAAATATTTGACTGTAAACTGTTCAGTCAGTGACTCTTTAAAAGGTAAAAATATGAAAATATTTGCACTATATATTTTAAACTTTAATTATATCCATGATGTTCCATGTATCCCTTTAAACCTTATAGTTTATATCTTCTGAACCATTTTTATTTTGAAGAAACTATCCAAAGAAATAAACAAAAAAATGGCTGTAAAAAGTCATGCTAAGCATTGGCCTTACTGTTGTTTGTTGAAATAAACTGAGATGAGGTACCTTCTTTATTTTTGTATTTTAACACTAGAATCCCTGAGGCCTACAAAAAAACTCGTAATCCTGGCCCACCTTAAATTCCTTTGCACCTCTCCGTCAGCATCTTTTGTTTTGTAAATGTGTAGATCAGTACAAGCAGCAAGCAGCCTGCTATACCATCCACCCTACTACCGGAGCTCAACTCGGACAAAAAGTTATTTCAGTTCTAGTCTTGTTTATCTGGGTGTGAGGTGCCCGGAGTTGTATAGGGTAAATAATATATCATCATTTGGAACACTTGCATTTCATGTGTGTTCTGTGTCTACAAAGATCTGGGTAAGTGTAGGATGAAAGGAAATAAATTTGTGGCAAGAAATGCTGAACACATACCTAAAGCAGAAAATGTTTCCATGTTATACTAATAATGACATGAAGTGTATAATGTGTGAAGACTTTAGTCCAAATATCAAATAAACGTGTGATTTTATTCAAAAATATAACCAAAGTAAAATTTTTTACTTTGGTAAAAACATATCTCACCAATGTTAAAACTGTCATGGGACATAGAAATGCTTGGCATGCATGCCACAATCTCTTTACAGATTACAAAATATTCTTCCCATAGATGAGAATATAGCCCCAGCACTGGATTGAAACAGTTGCCAATGACATGAGTTGCAATTGAGCACTTTGCCAGTATGTGATCTTTGATCAATAATTTAAAACTACAAAATATTTCCAGTATACATAGTGGAACCATTTTCTGTGTACACACACAGATTATATATATTGTCATGCATGCATGTCAGTAGATCATCATCCTGGTTCATCTGAGATATGTAACACCACCCCGAGACGGGGGGACACTGGCGCTAATCATGTCCTCTTCTATTCCCTCTACAGTACTGAGAAGACCTGCCTATGAATCATGGGGCCACTGGAATGAGGCTTCACTTTGTGACCAGATCACACTGCAGCATAGAACTCCTCTCTCATGCCCTTCACCGAAGAAATGAATCCCTTAAGCCCAAACTGGCTTCCAATTTTTTTTTCCTATTCATGTCATGGAGTACTTGTTTTGTTTTCTGTTTTGCCTTGTATTAAACAGGGATGACTGGGTTGGTGCCCCAACATTTATCATAATGGATTTGTTGTTCAACTACCCTATATATATGACATATACAGGATGGGCCATTTATATGGATACACCTTAATAAAATGGGAATGGTTGGTGATATTAACTTCCTGCTTGTGGCACATTAGTATATGTGAGGGGGAAAACTTTTCAAGATGGGTGGTGACCATGGTGGCCATTTTGAAGTCGGCCATTTTGGATCCAACTTTTGTTTTTCAATAGGAAGAGGGTCATGTGACACATCAGACTTATTGGGAATTTCACAAGAAAAACAATGGTGTGCTTGGTTTTAACATAAACTTATTCTTTCATGAGTTATTTACAAGTTTCTGACCACTTATAAAATGTGTTCAATGTGCTGCCCATTGTGTTTGTGTTAACAAACAAAACCACTGCTATTGGTCTGACACTAACCCACATTGGATAGATCCCTCCAAGACTGTTGGAACAAAAAAATTGATGGTATGGTGTGGTATATGGGGTACAAAGATAGTGGGGCCATTCTTCATCAATGGAAACCTCAAGGCCACTGGATATGCAAAATTGCTACATGATGATGTGTTTCCCTCTTTATGCACTGAAGCTAGCACGTTCCCTGAGTTTTTCCAGCAAGATGGTGCACCACCACATTATGGGTGTCAGGTCCGAGCATTCCTAGATGAACAGTGTCCTGGAAAGTGGATTGGTCGTCGTGGGCCAGTTGAATGGCCCCCAAGGTCTCCCGATCTGACCCCCTTAGACTTTTATCTTTGGGGTCATCTGAAGGCAATTGTCTATGCTGTGAAGATACGAGATGTGCAGCACCTGAAACTACGGATACTGGAAGCCTGTGCTAGCATTTCTCCTGCGGTGTTGCTATCAGTGTGTGAAGAGTGGGAGAAGAGGGTTGCATTGACAATCCAACACAATGGGCAGCACATTGAACACATTTTATAAGTGGTCAGAAACTTGTAAATAACTCATGAAAGAATAAATTTACGTTAAAACCAAGCACACCATTGTTTTTCTTGTGAAATTCCCAATAAGTTTGATGTGTCACATGACCCTCTTCCTATTGAAAAAACAAAAGTTGGATCCAAAATGGCCGACTTCAAAATGGCCACCATGGTCACCACCCATCTTGAAAAGTTTCCCCCCTCACATATACTAATGTGCCACAAACAGGAAGTTAATATCACCAACCATTCCCATTTTATTAAGGTGAATCCATATAAATGGCCCACCCTGTAGATAATATGTAAATATATATTTTTGGCCTTATTAAATAGAATTTTTATAACAGTTATATACTAAAATCTCCCAGGTAAATGAATTTCAATTTCTCACACTGCAAAGCAAATAAATGATAAAAATGTAGTACAAAGGTAGGAAAATGCATTTTTAGCACATATGAAATAGTTTTTTCATATTGAAAACTAAACTCAGTCATGTCTAGTATGTCATAAATACTTTTTTTGTTTTGACATAATTATATAATTCGACAAGATGGTTGATGGCTATGAAAGGCTAACTGCATTTGCATTAATGTAATTGACTTCACCAAACGCAGTCACATAATTAAAAAGAAAAAGCTCTGAGTGTACTGAAAGTGATTATAAAGTTCAGGCCCTGATTTATATTGATTACTAATCAACAGTGTCTACTTGCCATTCATTTCATTGATATTAATTAAATAAAACAAAAATGGAAGCATTCAAGTCAAATTCTCGTCAAGATTCAACGTGTCCCCAACATGGCAGGGAAGCCAAGCAAACACTTGAAGATGTATAGCAATAAGGCCTACAATAGTTTCTTTGTAGAAGGCAAACGCCAGGACCTGTAAGAGATTTTTAATATTATGTACTTGGTTTGGACATGTGCAGAGGAGAGATGCTGAGTATTTTGGGAGAAGGATGCTAAGGACAGAGCTGCCAGGGAAGATGAAGGCCTAAGAGAATGTTTATGGATGTAGTGAGAGAGGACATGCAGGTGATGGGTGTAACAGAACAATATGGAAGATATGGAAGAAGATGATCTGCTGTGGCAACCCCTTATGGGAGCAGCTGAAAGAAGAAGAACTGTTCACTCCTAGTGTCAATGTTTTAATACAAGTCAGTTTTTTCATTTATTTTTTGCACCAACTGAATTGTGGCACTGGACCTTTCCTTGCCACAACTTCTTACACTGAGGAATGACAAATATTTCAAACTGATAGACATTGGTTGCATATTCAGGTCAACTGGAAAAGTCACAGCATAATAATCTACCCCAATGCACTTAAAAGAATTTACAGTTCTTTGTTGTTGTCATCATGATGAATGCCCTAGAAGACTGCTTCATTCAGAGTCACAAACAGTCTTTGAAATAATGGAAAATAAGAATATCATAGGAAAAGAAAAGTTGCAAATTTCCTTGTTGTTTATGCTGCATACATTAGACATCTACATTTCTTTATAGCTCTATTCAAACCATTTTTGGCCAGACAGAAATTGTTGGCCAGGTAATCTCAATACACATGCTTGAAATTTCATTGCTCACGTTTTATCAGAAAAATATGTGGAGATATTCCAGAACTAAAAGTTGTACAATACCTTTTTTTTGTTTAGACCCTTCATAACGTGAAGTAATTAATAACGTACTCTGTGAAGTTCTATTGTCTGTAAGATGTAAAGCTTTAGACTAACTGAATACATCTAAACAGAGCCCTTCAATGAAAACACAATTCCTAAATGTTTCCTTAATTATTGAGCACATATTTTAGCTTTCTTTTTTAAGTTGCCTTTCAGTGTCCACATCTGCCATAGCTCTACATAGTAAACTGTTACTTGTTATGTGTCTACCTGTTCATGACATGTGTTTTCTGTCTATGCTAATTTTTCTGTCTTTTCTTTTTAAAGTGCTTTTTATATGTTTATAAAATTCATGTTCTTAATATTTCACATTTGTGTAATTATGTTTCTATGTGGAATTATGTGTTCTGTTATGTACCTTGTGTTTTGTGGGTGGATCCCCAAGAGAAAGGGCCATCTGTTCATCTCCGTCTCTGAAGCACCTCAGCTTTATAAAGGCTCTTCAAAATCGGCAGTTCAATGGGATACATTGTTATATCGTGGTGTTGGTAAGTTCTCTCTTGGGTTTTACATTTAATTTTATTGTATGATTGCTGGAATTTGACCTTTCTGGTCTGTTTTGGACTACTCCCTTTGGATTACATATTGTGACATTGTTTGTTTCTGGATTGCCCATTTTGAGGCAAGTCCATATGTGTCTGTTTTTTTGAGGCCTTGTTTGTTAAGATTGCTTTTGAAATATACATCTTTTTTATTTATAAAGATTCTTTGTTTGTCCTTTTATAACAAGTTGAAGGTTCACAATCATCCAACCATTTGTAGGGCTTTTGTGATATTTTTTGTACTTTACTAAGTTATTTTGCCAGCTGTGGCTTGGTGCAGCTAAAGCCAGAAGGTTATTCCTTGGCCAGGCTGAAGTTAAGGTTACATATGGTAGGCAGACAGAGGTAGATTTCCGGCCTGCTTCCTAGCTTATTTTTGAAAGCCTCAACATATTTTGCTTCAGATCATGACATCACTAAGGAAATCTAAGAATATTTTTGTTCTTTTTGGTGTTCTGTAATCATCCACTGAGCACTGGTGTTTGTACATTCAATGAACAAATACACTACAATTAAGTTTGTTAATCAGGGAGGACAAGTTAAAAAGCATCTCTTAAAGATATGCTAGGTATTTGCAGTTATTGCAGCCTCAAATTAGCCTCCATAGCATTACATTTTTGCTCAAACAAATATGTAAAATGCATTACATTTTTTCACTTAAATAATAACACTTTTATTAAATTTCATCTTTCTACTTTAAAACATGCAAAGACAGGCATGTAGAAAGTATCATAATGATAACAATAATAACGATGAATAATAATAATATGAACAGCACACTGCACATATGCAAGTGAATTGAGCGTCACTTTCGGATTCACCAGAATTAATTTTGGTTTCACTGACCATTTCAATTTCACTGCTTGAAGACAGATTCACCTCATCACTGCTGGTGAGAGGCATTTCTTATGAGACACCATTATGAGTTTAGGAGAAAACATGCCTATACTGTTGCCCGTGTAATGCTCGGCACTAACGCTGTTCGTACTGTTTTTATAGCCTTAGTGACGCTCAGGTCTAATGCTAAATTTAAAAAATGAGGTCTCCATCGTTGAAAGAGTAGGTGGTAGAAAAGTATTTACGTTAACAAAATGAGGAACAATTTTTGTAGTGATGAACAGTTAAACTAAAACTACAAGTTTCATTATCGTGTGGCTTTATCCAATTAAGCTTGACTTCTGCATGACAATCAAACTTTATATACAGTTAGGTCCATAAATATTTGGACAGAGACAACTTTTTTCTAATTTTGGTTCTGTACATTACCACAATGAATTTTAATTGAAACAACTCAGATGCAGTTGAAGTGCAGACTTTCAGCTTTAATTCAGTGGGGTGAACAAAACGATTGCATAAAAATGTGAAGCAACTAAAGCATTTTTTTTAACACAACCCCTTCATTTCGGGGGCTCAAAAGTAATTGGACAAATTAATAACTGGAAATAAAATGTTCATTTCTAATATTTGGTTGAAAACCCTTTGCTGGCAATGACAGCCTGAAGTCTTGAACTCATGGACATCACCAGATTCTGAGTTTCCTCCTTTTTAATGCTCTGCCAGGCCTTTACTGCAGCGGCTTTCAGTTGCTGTTTGTTTGTGGGCTTTTCTGTCTAAAGTTTAGTCTTCAACAAGTGAAATGCATGCTCAATTGGGTTAAGATCAGGTGACTGACTTGGCCATTCAAGAATTTTCTACTTCTTTGCTTTAATAAACACCTGGGTTGCTTTGGCTGTATTTTTTGGGTCATTGTCTATCTGTATCATGAAACGCCGCCCAATCAATTTGACTGCATTTAGCTGGATTTGAGCAGACAGTATGTCTCTGAACACCTCAGAATTCATTCGGCTGCTTCTGTCCTGTGTCACATCATCAATAAACACTAGTGTCCCAGTGCCACTGGCAGCCATGCATGCCCAAGCCATCACACTGCCTCCACTGTGTTTTACAGATGATGTGGTATGCTTTGGATAATGAGCTGTTCCATGCCTTCTGTTTCCGATGGGAGGTTTTAGCTCCTTGGAAATATGTTCTTTTATATTGCGGCGTTTTAATGAACCTGTATTTAAATAATTATAAATAATAACGGCGATATCCCTCTCTTAAGAGATAGGCGGTGACAAACTCACAGAAAAGAAAGGATATACTTAGCTCGGTTTAATTTCGGCTTACGTTGCAGTTCAGACAGGAGAGACAGGCAGATTTCATTCCGAGGATTCTGGGGACCCGGCGTGTAGAAACTGCTTTCATTGTCACAACGTAGGCGGATTTTGGACCAATGTCTTCCGTCCACATGGTTTCTCAAAGTTGGCAATGCTCCAATCTTCTTTTATATTTCTTTCTTCATGCCCAGGCCCCCATTACAATTCCAAACAAGGCCAGACAATTTCGTGCTGACATCAAACAGTAGGTTCAAATAACACTCAGTCTTCTCTAGTGCTGACAACACAGACTTCCAGCTGTCCCTGTCTGTCTTTATGCTTTGCTTGGCCCAGCAATTCAGAATGCTGACACTCTATGCTAAATCTGGCTCAGCTCTGCTTGGCATGTTACACAGAAAAAGAATGAAAAATACATTTAAAGAAGGTCTCAAACAGATACAGCAACACAAATCTTAATATTATAACAAACTTATTATAACACCTTCTCCATACGTTTTTCTTGTAATCATTCTAGTAGAGGTTGATCTTGGTTTCATCTGTCCAAAGAATGTTTTTGCAGAACTGTGCTGGCTTTTTTAGATGTTCTTTAGCAAAGTCCAATCTAGCCTTTCTATTCTTGAGGCTTATGAGTGCCTTGCACCTTGCAGTGCACCCTCTGTATTTGCTTTCATGCAGTCTTCTCTTTATGGTAGACTTGGATATCGATACGCCTACCCCCTGGAGAGTGTTGTTCACTTGGTTGGCTGTTGTGAAGGGGTTTCTCTTCACCATGGAAATGATTCTGCGACCACCCACCACTGTTGTCTTCTGTGGACGTCCAGGTCTTTTTGCGTTGCTGAGTTCACCAGTGCTTGCTTTCTTTCTCAGGATGTACCAAACTGTAGATTTTGCCACTCGTAACACTGTAACAATTTCTCGGAAGGGTTTTTTCTGTTTTCGCAGCTTAAGGATGGCTTCTTTCACCTGCATGGAGAGCTCCTTTGACCGCATGTTGTCTGTTCACAGTAAAATCTTCCACATGCAAGCACCATACCTCAAATCAACTCCAGGCCTTTTATCTGCTTATTGATAATGACATAACGACGGACTTGCCCACACCTGCCCATGAAATAGCCTTTGAGTCAATTGTCCAATTACTTTTGTGCCCCTGAAATGAAGGGATTGTGTTAAAAAAATGCTTTAGTTGGAGGTTGGTGTCGTCCGATGCGAGAGATGGACGTCTGAACTGGAGCTCCGCTAGCAACGGTGTTATTTTTCATATTATCTGCTTATTATCCTGAGATATCCTGTATTTATTCAACCCGAGGGACACTGCTACAGTATATGTAAGCATATATAAACATGGCCAACAACAAAGGGGGTCCGAATGAATCGAAAACTAAAGCGGCACCCAAGCTAAGATCAGCAAGCCCTAGTTCAAGATACAGCCTTTCAGAGACAGACCTGGATTAGATGGGCAAAAGTACAGACTCCTCGGGACCACGGTCCGCTACATCGTCGCCAGCTGAGAGCGAAAAGGGGAGCAAATGTACGATCGTGAGTGCAGGTCTCGATAGCTCACCGATCAGAGAAGATCACCTGAAACTGGAAAAGGCCTTGCAGTCTGTGGTTTCAATTACTCCAAGCGAGCCTGGAACAGCGGGGACACCGGCTACAGTAGAGCCTGCCGCTTCACCTGCGGTACAAGAAAGCACAATTGAACTGTCTGAACTGAAGGTGATGTTCGCTGAGCTCATGCAAGATATAAAGAAAAGCGAGAAGGCAAGGGTACAGGCAAATGAGAAACTGAGACAGGAGTTGCAACAGGCAAATGAAAGGCTGCGACTGGAGCTGCAACACACAAATGAAAGGCTGCAACAGGCAAACGAAAGGCTGCGACAGGAGCTGCCACTGGATCTGCGACATGTGCTGGGTAAAATTGAAGAACACATTCAGGAAAACTTGGTTAAACTGAGCATGCTTACTGATCAACTGGAGGATCTCAAGGAGACATTCACGACTCGGATTGAAATAGCCGAAAATTTAGCTGCCAGTGCTAAAGAAAAAGCAGTAAATGTCAGCTCCGAATGCAAAAAACTCGGAGACAGACTGGCTGCTTTGGAAGATGGAAGCAGAAGGAATAATGTTAGAATAGAAGGTCTGCCTGAGAATCGAGAAAGTCCAAACCGTGTGAAATTCGCAGCTGAACTTTTTTCTAAAATAATCGGGGAGGACTTTAAAGCAGTTTCTGAGATAGCAGTGGCTTACCGCGTACGCGGATCAAATACTGTTAGACCTAGATCTTTTATTATTCGCTTTGAAAGATTGTCATTTAAGCTAGAGGTGATGGCACTCCTCAGAAACAAGCAAGAGATTATATATGAAAACAACCACATTTGTATCTTCCCTGACTTCTCTCCAGCAACAGCTACTAAACGCGCAGCCTTCTACAACATTAAACAGCGGTTACGGCAAGCCAACGTCAAATACAGCCTCTTGTATCCGGCCAAACCGAAAGTGAAATTGCAGGGTCAATTCTATGTCTTCACTAGCAAGGAAGAAGCAGAAAAGGAATTAAGAAAGCTGATCCCGGGACTATTCTGATGCATAATAGTGAGTCATGGCCGTTAATGATATGACAAGGATTAATAATCTACTGTCTGACCTATTTGTTTAAAATACGGGTTTTTATCATCATATATTCTCATTATTACTACGCCGCTATCTGTTTATGTTTTATTGTGCTTAATTACATTTTCTATTTTCTCTTTTTTTTTATCTAATTATTTTCTCTCTACCCTAAACGAGACTGTTCAACATCATACCCTTGGTTTATTGTTATTGCTATTATTGCATTAAGACTTATTATGCTTATTCTGGACAAATTTCTAACACCATTCCCCAGGTTTATTATCCTGGTGTATTATCTTAATACACTAAGATTGCTGAAGATTATATATATTTTAAGTGCACAATTTTTTTGACTGATTGGTAATAGATATCTCTATTTTTTAACCCTAAAACGCCGCTGCGTGGGGGCTTGTTTTGCTTTGGACGTGCTCTGTCTCTGGGTATGTCAGAGGACCGGGACTGTGTGAAGTGGGTTCTTGCCTCACGTGGGGAGGCAAAAAGGGAGGGTGGGGGATTAAGAGGGGGAGAGAAAGAGAGCAGGCTTGATCTATACCTAATTTATCCTTTTAATCTTTATAATTATAACTACCAACGTAATAATAGGCTGCATGGCAATAACTCTAGGGGAAATAGGAAATTAAGGCCGAAGCTGTCTCACTTCCAGTTAAGACTATAAAATGACATCAAAAACTCAGAATCAATGTCTACATGATGGGACAGTTAACTTCGTAAGCTGGAATGTTAAAGGCCTGAATCACGAATTAAAGAGAAAGAAAGTACTCTCTCACCTAACAGGTCTAAATGCTAAAATAGTATTTTTACAGGAGACCCATTTACTAAGCAAGGATCAGTTCCAGCTGCAAAAAGACTGGAGTGGCCAAATGTTCCATTCTAGTTTTACAAAGAAAACTAGAGGTGTGGGAATTCTCATACATAGAACAGTCCCATTTGTAGTATCAGATGTAGTACTGGATCCTGAAGGGAGATATGTAATGGTCATGGGAGACTTATCTAACCGTAAAATGATCTTGATAAATATTTATGCACCTAATGTTGATGATAAGGAATTTATACAAAATTTATTTGCATTCATTCTCAGTCTGAACACTCATAAAATTATAATGGCTGGGGACTTTAATTGTGTTTTAAATCCACTCTTAGATAGGACTTCTTCCACAGGGGGAACGGCATCTAACACCGCAAAGATAATTACAAAGTTTATAACTGATCAGAACTTATCAGACCCCTGGAGGTTTTTAAACCCAAACTCAAGAACATATTCTTTCTACTCACCAGTACATAATTGCTACTCAAGGATTGATTATTTCTTTATAACTCCTTGCCTATGATTAAATCTTGCAAATACGATGCTATTGTTATTTCTGACCATGTACCTATGATCTTGGAGCTAAAGGTACTAAGCCCCATACACTCACCCCGCAGATGGCGTCTCAACCTGCTTCTATTAGCACACGAGAATTGTACAGAATTTATATCCAAACAAATCAAATTCTTTCTAGAGAAAAATACATCCTCAGAGATCTCTGCAGGAATACTCTAGGAAACTCTTAAGGCCTTCTTAAGAGGACAGATTATCTCATATCTTTCCCACAGAAATAAATTAGAAACCAAGAAAGTAGCAGAGATAAAAAGCGAAATTACTAGAATAGATGAAGAACATGCCAGACTACCAAGCGAGACTCTACATAGGAAAAGGCAGGCTCTGCATTCAGAACTAAACCTCCTGACAACTAAAGAAACTGAACAACTAATTTATAAATCCAGACATCATTACTATGAACATGGAGAGAAAGCTAATAAGCTTTTAGCTTAACAAATTCACAAGCAAGAAGTGCGCAACGCAATCTCAGTAATCACCAACGCGAATGGAGATAAAATCGTCGACCAAAATATAATGCACACTTTCAGAACCTACTATAAATCCCTATATACTACTGAGTTTAAAGAAGACAATACAATCTAATGCATTTCTGGATACATTACAAATACCACAAATAGACACTTTTAGTGCGGAGGAACTTGATAAACCTCTGGCGTTATCAGAATTACTAGATGCTATAAAGTCACTCCAAGGCGGGAAAGCAGCAGGCCCTGATGGCTACCCTGCAGAATTTTACAAGAAATTCTCTGCTCAGCTAGCTCCCCTCTTATTAGCAACATTTACAGGAACCAGAGATCACTAAACTCTTCCTCAAACTTTTCGGCAAGCACTAATCACCGTTTTTCCAAAACAAAATAAGGACTTATTACAATGTGCATCATACAGACCAATTTCACTTCTGAATAATGACGTTAAAATACTCTCTAAAATCATAGCTAGAAGGACGGAGAAAGTGCTCCCCTCGGTAATATCACAAGATCAAACTGGATTTATTAGGGGCCGACACTTATCTTCAAATCTTCGACGCCTGTTTAATGTAATATACTCACCAACCAAATCAAACACCCCAGAAATATTATTATCATTGGATGCAGAAAAAGCATTTGACATGATTGAATGGAAATACCTTTTTACTACATTGGAGAAGTTTGGGTTTGGTCCGAACATTTGTGCACGGATCAAATTACTGTATGCTAACCCAGAAGCTTCAGTTTGTATCAACAACACTTGCTCAGACTACTTTAAACTAGAACGTGGTACTAGACAAGGGTACCCCTTGTCACCGCTACTGTTTGCAATTGCTATTGAACCACTGGCAATACATTGTCGAAATACTGATCAGATAAAAGGGGATTATCAGAGAAGGACTGGAACAGAAAATTTCATTATATGCAGATGATATGGTACTGTATATATCAGACCCAGAAAATTCTGTGCCTGCAGTCTTAACAGCACTTACAGAATTTCAAAAGATCTCTGGTCTCAGAATTAATCTGAATAAAAGTGTACTCTTTCCAGTGAATTCTCAAGCATATAATATTAGATACCCTACCTTTTATCATTGCAAAACAGCACAAGTAAACATAAAGCTCTTTATCAACAAAATTGTGCCGTCTGCATGGAAAAAAGCAAGACATGCATAGATGGTCAACCCTTCATCTCACACTAGCTGGAAGAATTAACATGGTTAAGATGAATATTCTTCCTAAGCTCCTTTTTTTATTCCAAAACATTCCAATATACATTAATATATCATTCTTTAAGCAATTAGATTCAACAATAACCTCATTTATTTGGAATTCAAAACATTCACGCATCCAAAGAGCAACCCTACAGAGACAAAAGGCAGAAGGCGGCATGGCTCTACCTAACTTCCAGTTTTATTACTGGGCAGCAAATATACAGGCGATACAAACCTGGACACAAATAGAAGAACATCAGTTCTAATCAGTAATATTTAAAATAAGCTCATAAAGCACAGAGAATTTATTAATTTAGGTATGTTTATAAGCCTTAAATTTCATGCCATTTGCCTTGCTCTCTCTCTCAGGGGTGGGGATCGATTTGTCCTTAACTCAATTTTTCCTTTTGTAAAAACTTGATTGATTTGTATGGATTGCAATAAAATTAATAAAAATATAATATAAAAAAAATGCTTTAGTTGCCTCACATTTTTATGCAATCTTTTTGTTCACCCCACTGAATTAAAGCTGAAAGTCTGCACTTCAACTGCATCTGAGTTGTTTCATTTAAAATGCATTGTGGTAATGTACAGAACCAAAATTAGAAAAAAGTTGTCTCTGTCCAAATATTTATGGACCTAACTGTAAGATGACCATGGTGGAATTGAGAATTTATATTAATTTCTCTTAAGTTACCCAGGATTAAAACTTATAATGTCTTTTTTTAATTTTGCCTTCTCCACCAAATGTTTTCGATTTAGAGTAGTAAGAAATTAATAAATGAGGTGGCTTGGGCATCTGATCAGGATGCCTCCTGGACGCCTCCGTGGTAAGGTGTTCCAGGCACGTCTAACCAGGAGGAGGCCCCGGGGAAGACCCAGGACATGCTGGGGGGACTATGTCTCTCAGCTGGCCTGGAAACACCTTGGGATTCCCCCAGAAGAGCTAGTAGAAGTAGCCAGGGAGAAGGAAGTCTGGGTATCTCTGCTCAAGCTGCTGCCCCTGCGACCCAATCTCGGATAAGCGGAAGAGGATGGATGGATGAAATTAATAAATAATAACAGTATTCCTAACTAGGGCTCATTAGACATCAAAACCTGAAAATCTTTTAATAAAGGACTAAATGAAACTTGAAAGTCAGTAGAACTTAAAAGTCAAAAGAACATACAGTACACAACTTAAAGTAAATATTGTCACCGAAAGTAAAGTAGCATGTGGAAATACAAATTAATCTTCCAAAAGACCATATGCCATGTGCTTCCAGAAATCCTACTAAGTCCAATATTCCGAATTCCTCACACTATAAAACAAAATCAAAACAAAAAAGGACAAAGTTTTGAATACAATGGCCAATAAAATGTTCTATATCTTTTATGTTTATTTCTTTTATTTATTTTGCTTATTTTTAAGTGTTTAGGGTGACACATTTTTTTTGACACAAATCAAAGCTCTGACACAATATCAGCTTTGTAATTCTCCAAAACAGAAGCAGTGATGTGATAGAACTCTGTCTTCCCAGGCAGAGAAGCCATCACCTCCATTAAAGGTTAATATCGTTTGCATTTGAATTGTCACAAACACCAGAAAAAAAGTATCCCAAACAAATAAAAAGAGCATTAACATGAGCTAAGCTTACCTACTAAATTAAAACAGGTAACATTTTCAAATAGAAAAAAATTCAGCTTTTTTTGGCTTCTCAGTATTATTTTATGTACTGGCATTTTAAATCAATTTATTTTAAAATGTGCAATGTTTATTAATCAAAGTTCAAAACCATAAGCACATTATTGTTAAAATAACCAGATTATCGGTTTTTGTCAAAATTATGTTGCCTTACTCTCATACCGGTAGATCTGTACTATTCTGTTGGTGACACAGGGACTGAAAAAGTGATTTAAGTACCTGCTACTGGACATAATTCACTAGCAAAGTTCTACAGTGAAATGTTTCACAAAACACCTCAAAAACAGGACTTGGCATTAACATGTTGTGCTAAATTATAGTCTGATTTACCCTTTAATGATTAAAATACACCAAAATTGAAAATTAGGAAATGTTATATACTTACAGAGCAGTTCATGCTAAATTATTTGCTGCAGTATGCACAATACTAGAGAATTAGAGAGGCGGTAGAATAATCAAGCTCCACAGAGAGATGTTTACAGTTCTAAAGAATCTGTAAAGAGCTGTTTAGTTTTAATGATATTCAATGTGCTAAGAGATTTTGCAGAAACCCACTCCTTGCTACTAAGACAGGAAGTGGGCTTTTTCGCAGTTCTGATAATAGGTAGAAACATATTAAGTAATGCAGACAATTAAAGGAGGATGTTCAGTGCTTAGCCTAAGGTTTATACTCAGGATAATATAATTTGTAAGTAGCCAGATGAGCCAGGTGAGTACGAATAACCTGTAAAAGGTTTCATTTTTGTAAGGCAAATTTTAAGCAGATGTGTAAAGTCTAAAACAGGCAGACTGTTTTAAAAAGTTACGTATGGAGAGAATCAAGGTGAGGTACGGCAGATTTTAAATTGTATTATATACAGAGAAGGCCAAGTTAAGTTCAAAATTTAGAAATACTAGAAAACATAAAAGAAATCTGCTGTGCATGAATAAATTAATAAAAACATGGTCAAAAAAAAAACCCTCCATCATTAACTGAAGGGCCTATGAACACATAAGAGAAGCCATGAAAAATTTCTATACATTAGGAATGCTAAAAACACCATTAGAGAGCAATATCGCAGAAAATGATCCAAATAGGTTGTTATACTGTTTTGATAATAAAAGCATTGTCATGGTGGAGGTGAAGTGTAACAGTAATGGTGAAACAAAATTATAAAGAACATGACATAGCAAATGGTCCGTTTTTTCTTATATTTTCAGGTATAAAGATGCTGATAACCTCCTAGGAGCCCATAGATACAGTGGGACTATTGAGGAAGTATTAAATAATTTGGTGGCAGCAGAGAGAGAAGGTTGAAATCAAATAAACTGCTGTGACCAGTTAACATTTATCCTACAATGTCTAACAATGTTAGTGATTATACATATAGAACCTTAATACACATTTTTCCGAAACTACTGCACATTAGGTTAATCCCTAAAGACTAGAAAATGTATTATTAGATTATATTAAAAAAGTAATCTGTCCAAACCTTATCAGTCTAGGTTAGTAGGGTTAACATATATCACAGATAAATTAAAGGAAGTATTTATTAAATAAGACGCTGAGAAACGTGTCATTTACAAATGTATTAATGAAAAGTCAACATTTTTTAGATTGCATAAGTAATGTTTTGTGTTCCCCAATGTTAATGTCACAATCAGCCCTGTCTTTTGGTTTTTTTCCATTCACTTTGACGCTGTGTGTTGCTAGGCACATGGTGAATGTTTTATAAGATTACTTCACAGTTTAAAAACCATCTAAACATTGCAAAAATAAAGGGAACACTTTATGAGAGACTTGGTGCTTGAGGAAAGTTATTTACTTTATAATCTGGTATTGATTTATCACTGATTTTGAGTTTGGATTTACACCATGGACTTTATTTACCAATGTCTGCTTTTTCTCATGACCCCCTGTCTCACTCTAAAAGACCACTGCCTCCTTCCTTAATTTTTGTCTGAGGGGGATTTTGAAAAGTTATCAGTCACAACAACATGAGTTTAGACGAGGGAGATCATGCATAACTGATGTGTTAGAATTCTATGGGGAAGCAAACAAAAGCATTTTATCAGAGGATTGCATGCAATATAATTTATCTTGATTTGCAAACAGCTTTTCATAAGTTACTGCATGAGAGCTTTGTCATTACACTTAAACAAGGGAAAGTTCAAGGTAAACTGTGTAGATGAGTACAAAATTGGCTCAGACGTTTTTCCTGAATATGTAATGTGAAAAATGCTGTCCATTAGAGATCAGTGCTGGGGCCGCTGCTGTTTTTAATTTACCATATATTCATGATTTGGAAAAAAATGTAACAAAACATGTTGGTTAAGTTTAAAGATGACACTAAACTTGGTGGGATTAATGGATACTCTGAAGTCATTATAATCATTACAAACCGAGGTGGATAAAATATTGGACATAGGAGTTGCACTGAACTCATCAATGTCTATCTCCACACAGTGTGCAAAGGTGGATAAAATGGGTAATAAAATGTTAGGTCATATAGTTTTGAGTAGAAGTCAGGGAAGGTTATTTTTAAGATATATACCACAACACTGAGACATCATCTGGTTTATTGTGTACAGTCCGGTCTCCGTATTAAAAAACATAAAAGAGCACTAAAGTACAGAGAGGAGGAACTACACCTACTTCAGATCTGATGGGTATGAGCTCTGAAAAAGGGTTGGAGAGTTTGAATCGCTTCTGTTTAACCAAAGGTTTAGAGGAGGCTTGATAAGAAGTATTTAAAATGATGAAGGGAAATAGTACTTTGGATTCTAACTGTTACATTAAATTTACTTCTTCAACAAGAATGTGAGCACAGATGGAAAATATTTAAGGGTAAATTTAACAAAGCTTTACAAAGGTTTTCTTCACACAGAGAACAATGTATGTTTAGAATAAATTACCAAACAGAGTATTAGATTATTGTAGTTTGGTTTCAAAACTTGACTGGATGATATTCTGCAAAAATTAGGTGAATGGAGATTGTTCTGCTATGTTGGAAAGAATGGCCTGTTCTTCTCAAAATTCCTTTTATGCTCTTAGGTTAGAATCAAAGCAATATTATTCTTGTATGACTCCAAACAAAATCATTTCTGTGAAGGTTTAAATAATTTATGTTTATTTGTTTTTACCTTATTTTACCTTTCAAGAACTATATAAAAAACATAATTCTTTCCAGTTTGCTGGCAATCGGAAGGTCGTTGGTTCAGATCCTGTAAACGCCAGAATTAACTCTGCTTCATTGGACCCCCAAAGCAAGGCCCTTAACCTGCAATTGCTCTGTCTTGGGTATGATGTTAATCTGCATCCAACCCTGCAAGCAGGTCCTTCAACTTGCAGGGAAAACCTGAGGGTTGGTGGCAGGATTGGCACTTGAGCCACTGTAAAATGCCTCACACTGTCCACATGCTCCCAACCCTTTTCCTACATGCACTTGCATTTTGGTTTTATTATTGTCAATATCAGGAGGTCAACAGAAAATATCATAAGAGAAAGAAAGCATAGAAGTTATGTCAAATGCCTGAATAGCAGTAATTCAACTCAAAGCAAATGTTTTTCTGATTAAGGCCACCACCAGACACTTTTCTGAGCCTCAGGCAATATGGAATCACCAGAACTTTTCTGTACACTGACAAAGGCAAAAGCCACCAGTGACGCATCTAAGCAAAAAAACTGACAACTAAGAATAAATTATTATTATTGTTCAGAACACAAAAAAGAAAATAATTTTCTATTAGGACAAAGAAAAAGCATACTTGTCAAATAGGTAGCGTAAGAGAACAGACACACCATGATAAAGAGTTGTGGAACCACCATTGTGACCCCAAATAACTGAAGTGAAATAATCACAAACACACACACACACAGTAATTGTGGAAATGTCATTCCGGACATGAGTTCCCAAAGATCTTCCGATCTTAAATCCTTCCAGCAGGAGGTGGCAAGTTCAAATGGAAGTCACTGGAATTGATGTCAGTGGTATTATAGCTGTAAATCTTCCAGTCTGCAAAGGGAGGAAGAGAAAAGGCATTAGCACACAGCACCTACTTCTGAAGTGGAGGGGAATTACAATCACAGGAGCCCTTAAGCTGTCCCCTACATGCCAGTGCATGACAGCAGGATGCGAAAGTTATAAAAAACTGTGAGATCTTTAGCAAACCAAACATAAGTTCTGATTGACAACAGTGTAATAAGGAAGTTCCTATAACACCAGAATCCCTGAAACCTATGAAAAAACTAACAGCATCAGATCGGAGGATTTGGGAGTGTGAACATGACTGAGAGAACAAAACTGAAAAAAAAATGTTCTTTTACAAGTACCATAAATTTACATCTGATCTGACACTGTTAGTTTTCAAATAATATTGCATTAGTGCGACAATGTTTTCTAATTGGTACTATTCAGGTCATAAAATGATACATATTTATTTCTTTCTTTTTTTCCCAGTGCAGTGTTGACATCATGGACCTGAAGGCACATGCTTATTCAGTGCGAACATGAACACGCAGGTGGGCCGGTTGCTGTGTTCTACAACATGCGATGAATGCACATGCACGGGGTCCACTGAGAAAAGAAGATTGTTCTTTGCTCACCTTGCAGAGGAACTTCGTTGTCGCTTTTTACAAGAAAAAGTGATGGAAAAAGAAGAGAGGATGCAATATCTACAACCTTCTGTTCTAAGACTGCCGCTTTCCCCAGGAAAGAAAACTCAGTGTCAGGTGCTCCTTCAACGTAATAGGAACCACAGCATAGAGAGGTGTTTACTTTGCAACAGGTACACATGTCGTAAATGTAGGAAAGACGGTCCTTGGGTGTATGGGAACTGTTAACATTTGAATTTGATGATTGTATATAGTGCGGAACTGACCTATCTCTACTATTCTTTCCTCTGCATATCAGGACTACAAAAGAATCCCCACCATGCACCAAAATGTGGAGACTGGGCAAGATTGGGAAAAAAAAACCAAATACGGTCACTGATTACAACCGCAAGAAGGTATGCAAATGAATATAATGTTGCATCAGTGCCGCAATGTTTTCCGATACGCACTATACAGATCATAAAATAAATAATTCAAAATGTCATATATACCTATGTCTCTCTTTTTTGTTTGTGTGTCAGCTTTTATCCCTCCACATCAGAGAATTTCCAATTCCATTGTCTCAAAACATCACTCACATCCACAGTTATTCCCAGTCACGTACACTGCTCACACCTATGTCCAGTTTTCCCAGTCCCAGTCTCGTTCACGCACAAGATCTGACACTGTTTTCCAATAAAGAGGTGGTATAGCAAGTATGAACACTAACTTTTACAAGTACCATACCTTTGCACCAGCTGTTACAGATTCAAATCAAATGTATGTCTTTATTATACAATAGAAATAAAAATAGCAGCTCACTGCTCAAAATGGTAATTGGAGGGCCCAGGAATTTAATCCACAACCTCTTGATTATGAGATAATGGTTGTTACCCCTGCACCAACCAAGCAGACATATCTATATTGTACCCTAAACCAATTCCTTTTTCTTCGGTTATATTCTTAAATAAAACACGCACGTGTTTTGTTATACATGTACCTCTTGTGAAAGTGTTTATTTGATATTTGGAGTTCAGTCTTCACACATTATACACTTCATGACTATATTTTGTCAATTATTACTAAAACATTAAACATATTTCTGTTTTAGCTATGTGTTCAACAATTCCTGCCTCGCATTTCCTGTCATCCTACATTTACATAGATTGTTGTGGACACGGAACACACATGAAATGTATGTATTCCAAATGACGATATATTATTTATCCTATACAACTCCAGGCACCTCACTCCCAGATAAAAAGACCTGGGGCCTTATGCATAAACGGTGCAAATGCACAGAAATGTTGCGTAAGAACGTTTCCACATTCAAATCGCGATGTATAAAACCTACACAGCGTAAGGCCACGCACTTTTCCATAGTACCTTATACCCTGTTGTACGCAACTTCTCCGCTTGGTTTTGCAGACTGGCGGCACCCAGTGTCAAAGCAGTGCTACTGTTCCTGTGTGGTTACCCTTTATTTCTTAGAAGCACATTTCTGACACGGCTTTATAAATACACTGAAACTAACCGCATATTGTTTATTAGTGTAATGCATCTGATTGCAGATTACCTGTAACAATATAATGGTAAATACAATATAATAGTATTACAAATACCATAACTGCTTTAGAGTTGTTACTCTCACTGCACCATTTTCTTCTTTCAGCTGCTCCCTTTAAGGGTTTCTTTTTCCATATTACTCTCACTGCACCACTCGGAGTAATTATATCACTGTATCTGAGTGGGGAATCATAGCAGCAGCTGATCGGAAAGAGAATTATCGGTATACAGCATCAAGCATACGCTTGCCGTTCCGCCATGGCAAAACATTTCAGAGCCTTTCCTGTACGGACTTCGTGGTTCAGAAACAGTTTCATCCTAAGAACTATAAAAGCACTCAATCAATTGCTCCTTGTAGAACTGTTTGTACTTATAAGTACAATCACCTCACTGTAAACTTGCACTACAGTTATAATATTGCACAACCTGCGCCACTTTATAAAGCGCATATTTACATATGATGACGATATCATTTTTAAGATGAAATGCAGCAAAATGTGTTGATTATATTATACAGATAAAACTTTAACTTCATTTAAATAATCTGTATTCTTAATAATTAAACACGTGAGGACACAGTGCCGCAGCGCTAGAAGTTCACGTATTGTCCCTGCCTTGCACTGTATATTTGCTGAGGATGGCATGCCACTGGAAGGATAGATGGATAGAATAATTAAACACATACTATGAAGATATTTCAATGTTCCTTAAAAGTTTTGAAGAATCGTCATTGTAAGCTTACAGATGGCTTAATGTCTATCACAGAGCTGATTGTGTGGCGATTGGGTATTTGGGGAAAGAAAAGTAAGGACAGAAATTGCAGATTAGTACATTTGAAAGAGACAGTACTGCTACAATAAATTATTTCATCAAAGGTCGCGCATGGCGCAGCAATCATCTTGTGTGAGACATGAGCAATCACTGCTGCGTCATCGTGTTCTCATGTTTAATAACATGCTTTCATTCAAATCATCATGAAAATGATATCACGTATACATTGCAGTATTTAAATTATTCAGAGAGTTGTAATATCACGAATGTCATGGATTCTGTGTCCTGTCGGAGAAAGAGAAAGAACGGAAGCACGTTTTGATTCACACACATAGAGCGCATAGAAGATCAAATACAAAACAAAGCATTTAACGTGCTACTTTATTTCCGATGCCAGTTATGATAAGTAAACAAGTCTTGACACAACAAAAAAGGTTAGGGGCAGACTCTCATATAATTGGAAGAGGCTGCAGATCCAAAAAGTTGAAGAAAATAGTATTTACAGACTTTACAGACAAAACAGAACTGCACAGATTAGGAAACATGGCAGACATATATTTGAAAAACAGGAAGAGGAGGGATCTTGGAACCAGAACTGGAAATGAGGTCATCGGGCTGCAACTTCTTGGAATGTGGAAACTGTGTCATTAGGAGGTGTGCTGTTCTTCTGGTCTGGAAGTGACATCTTCTGGGCGGAACCAGAAAGGATGTCTTCTGGGGCGGAACCGGAAGTGATATCATGGGAGCCAGGCGGGATTTCTTGCATTTGGTCTTCTGGGAAATAAGAGAAAGGATTATTGCACTCTGCCATCCCCAGGTCTGACCGGGAATCACCTTTTTTTGAGCCCTTTAGCTGCCTCCCATGCGCACATGTGTGACAGTGTTTAAATGAAGCTTCAGTTTTAAGCAAAACAGATAAGTTGGTTTTTAAATGAAGCTACTTTTTTCTAGTAGAATGACAATACCCAAACTCTAAAACAAGCTAACTAAATGTTAAATAAAACAGTAGAGGCTCCTAAAACATACTTATTTCAATGTTCAAATGACTTAAGTTGCTGTATTAAACATTTATAGTGACTCTGTTTTAGTGTGTATTATATAATCAGCTTCCCTCTTTAAAAGGTTCTTTATGTAATGTTCTCTAAAAAATGCTTTGTGTAACATAAAATTATCTTATGATGTTCATAAAATAATTTCCTCAAGGCTGCAAATAGCAAAGAGGCATATAGTTTTATATGGATCATAGTGCAGGAGTCCACCGACACACTAAGCATTATTTTACATGCTATACATGTGACTAGTTTGAATATAAACTATGAATAAATGTTTAATGCATTTATCAAAAGGTAGTGAATTTTAAACTCCAAAAACTAAAAAGCAATCCCTTAATCATATTCTTGAACTACATTATAAAGAATGAGCATGCTGGACAAATAACAAAGTAAAGCAGACTTATCGACTTCAAGAACAGTGCCATTCTCAAGAAGCAGATGTTGTTATACAGGTCCATAGTGGATAATGTATTATTAACATAACACCATTTTAGCTTCATGCTCGACATACATAGATTAATTTATTTCCCTTTATTCTTTTTTATTTCACACACTAAGTGTTAACAGCCAAGACAAAGCAATCAAAAATAATGAGCACAACTGACGAGATGAGTCCAAGGAAGAAGTAGTGGTAACTAACAGGACCATTAAATGTATAATTATTTGATAAAGCCTTAGCAAGGTAGTGTTATGTTTCTAATGAAGAGTATGTTTACAAGGTGATAATCCTTGCTTCCAGAGGAGCTTTAAATCCTTTCCTTCACTAGCTTACATTTGTAAATAAACAGGAAATCATTCCCTACCCAATAAAGAATCAGACTTTTTTCCTTTTATTCCAACACACACACTGCAAATTATTAATAAGGCCACAAAGTTAATATTTATTGCTGTATTCGTTCCTATTTCAGTATTCTAATGCACCTGAATTTCATTAATTCAGCTGTCCTGATTTAATCAGGAGGCACTCTATTACCAGTCCTGCGAGTCATTTCTCTTGGAAGTTGCAGGTGTGGAATGTCTGTACCTTACAAATTCTGTACCCTCTGAGTGTTTTGTGCTGGTTTTGCTGAGTTCCGGCTTTATATCACCAAGATATAATTGTGCCATAGGTGACAAATGCGTTATTCCTCCTTGTTACACTGAACTTCCTGTCTTAATTATCAAACTAATTTTTCCACACACATGCAGTCTCTTCATTACTCATTTTCAATTATATTGTACGGCCATCCCCTAGACTTTAATTACTTCTTCTGCTAAGAAGACAAATTAATTTTCTTATTAACCCTCTGACTCCCAGGGAAGCTGAAGTAAATTAAGGAGAGCAATATTTCACATCAGTGTTATCGTTTTCCATGGAATTTTATATAAAAATTGAAGTCTGCACAATATTATGTGGTTTTATTTCAGGGCAGGTACATGTACAGTATATAGCTTCAAAGTAAATAAATCTTCCATTTATTTTGACTGGTACACAACGTGCCCATTCATGCCAAATAATATGATTTATGTTATTTCAAAATCCTGTCATTTATGACAGGCTATGAATATACTTACATAGGGATTCTGTAAAGGTCAGCTTAATTACTTTCAAATAAAGCTCACTGCTGTCTTATTTGAAAACTAGTGTTCATTTATTTGATATCTGATGTGAAAATCTTCAGAAAATAGTAAAGCTATAATTGGCAGTTTGTTATCTGTGCAGAAAAAAATACTGATAACCTAACATCAGAAATATCAACAGAAACGTGCAATTATTGTGAAAAAATACAAAAATATAATGAGAATGAAAGAGTTCTATACCATGTGTTTAGAATTTATTCCATGACCGATTCCTGGAGTCAAATTTGTTCACTGACAAAACATCTAATGCCTTTTTGAACTGTAAAGCCCAGTCAGGATTAGCCTCTAGAAGAACTCTGACGCTGGCATGTCTACAAGCCTGGAATCACTAAACTTTAGGAAAGGAAAATTGATTGTGGGAAGAGCAACATAATTTCTTTGGAGGGTATGAAGTCTGAGCTTGTACATGAGGTTAAAATGTACAAATCAGAAGTTGTTACATTTACTTCTGTTTACACAATATCAGCTCAGGAACAAGACTTCTCAACAGAGTGTTTAGTCTCTGTCTTAAGGAGTCCTGAACAGGTATATAATATTCTCACAAAAACCGCTGAGTGAGAAGTATATAATTTGAATTTGGACCAATAGGCAAATGTTTTGCATCAGTTTGTTAATTTCAAATCAATACTGTGCCATCCAATGATTCTTACATAAAGGGAGGCGTCAAATTGAAATGTACATTAAGGAGATATCAGAAGGGACAGTATGTAATTGTAAAAATCAACCTGCAAACTATGGATCTTAGTAATGAATTGTTGCTATATTTTTGTTATTAGCTATAATTTTCTATAACATTCATCATATCCAAATATGATAACAAGATAGTTCACTAGTGTATCTGGTATGAACTGTACACTGAGTCAAAAACAATCACTAGCCTTATATTCACAACCTCTGATCTGAAACCGTATGTTTTGGGTACTTGGGTATTCATTGAATCTATATTTTATATAGCACAGTTAAGTTTTTGTACCTTTAAAAGGCGCTCTATATGACAAATAAATTGAAAGTATTGTATAAAATAAAAAAAAATAGCAATGGCAGACAATGAGAGGTGCAAATATATGGAAAACAGCTTAAGAGCAAGTTCTCTTAAAAATAGCTTTACAGATAAAATCTATTTGCTTTAAAGAAGGATATAATGTAAAAAGAGATTAAGTTGCATGATAAATTTGTCCAGTTGGGGTTACGCTAAACTTTTACATATTTCAGTCTACCTTTGTGATCAGTATAAATGTGTCTTTGTTATCCCAGTAAGTAAAAATGGTCTACTCAAACTTGGTTGGTCATCGGATTTGGGCATTTTGTTAAGAAGGGAGTTAATGTAGACAATTAAACAGGCTAGCAGTAGGAGTTCTCAACAGATTATATTTTGTTAGCAGAGTTAGGTATTTCAAAATATTTCACAAGCAGCTTTGTAAATAAACAGCAAAGTTTTGAAGGAGATCAGGGGGGTATTTTTCGTACGTGGATTACTTGTTTAGCCAGATGTAATTGTTGACGATTTGGCATGATCCTGGATCTGTTGGTTTTTCAAAACTCTTGCTGGATGTGTTGTCATAGCAGCACATTCAAATCCTTAAACCTGCTCGGAGCAGGTTTGTTCTATGTAAACAAGGATTACCTCACACACTTAATCAGTTTCCGTGCATGGAATTCATTCAGTCATGGCTTTGCCGTTCATGAATGAGCAACCAGTTAATATCGGTGCGCAAATTATAAGAAGAGAATTTCATAGAGAGAGGGTTTTACGCGATTGGCAAGATCCTTTATTGCTCCCAGAGGAAATTCTTTTCGAAAGATACCACTTTAGCCGAGGGGGAATATTGTACCTCAAAGATTAATTAGCACCTTATATTTGAAGTCAAACTAGGCGAAGTCGGGCTCTCACAGCCACACAGACAGTATGCAATGCTTTGAGTTTTTTTGCAAGCGGCACTTTTTTTATATACTGTAGGCGATGCGGAAAATCTATCCAAAAGTGCAGTTTGCCAGGCAATTCATAAAGTCTGTTTGGCTCTGAAATATTTCCTTCGGGTTTTCATAGTGTTTCTTGGACACCTGCATGTGCAGACAATAAAAGAAGCGTTTCATGCAATTGCAGGTACAGATGCAAAAACACCGACAGTTCAATAAAGAATCTCACAATCAGGATTTCCAAATGTGATTGGGGCACAAAGGGACTGATCAGAGTGGAGTTTGATCAAACATTATTTGGAAAATGTACCTCTCCTCCTGATGAATAATCAAACACAATGTCTTCATCAAATATTTGACCTTCGTCAATATCTCGTTGGTCAGACAAGTACTAGGGATATGACATTCCCTGCAACTGACCCAACAAAAAAAAATGCCCTCAGAAACAGGGCGATGGGCATTTTCCTGGAGAACCAGCTCTTCTGCAGGGGTTAGGTCTGGACCGTGTGGGCCTCCACCTGTTTTTTGTTTGTCTGTCTTCTTATTAGCTTTAAAATTAATGTTTTTTATATTATACATGATTCTTTATGTCAACAATTCTTTAAATAGTTATATACCAATATTTACCAGTTTGAAGTATATTCTTGTACTTCACTTTAACCTGTTCCCATGTTCTCCTTGTGCTCACGTTTGATCTGGAATTATGAAATAGTAAATAATAATTAATCTGACACATAGGAAATGAAAAGCTGCATTTAGTAAGTACAATGCACACTACTTAGCATTTAATTTGTCGGCCACTTTTTGGCAGCCGTCTTTTCTGGTTTGGGCTGCTTCTGCAGTTTTACCCCTTGTGCATATTAAATCTTGAAATTCTTCATATCCTTCGAATAAAAGGTCCTGATCCGCTTATTTGAAAAAAAAGTGCGCCCTTTCTTTCGTCATTTTGTTACAACCTATCAAAGGCTTGCTGATCATGTTTTCTAGACTCAATATATATGGGCTTTTCAATCAGTGCGGGCACGTGCATTCATCTCGGATGATTAGATCCAGTTAGACTAATCTACTACACAGTTGTGTTTGAAAAACTGACTTATCCTGGATGAGCTTCACCGCCATTAACTTATCCAAGATGAGGCATCTGATCTCGGATGATTTAAGTGACATACGGAAAATACCCCCCAGATATTAAACTCAAAATCATTGTGGGTAAGCCAATCAAGACTGAGTATATTATCAGAATGTGTATAATTGCAGAACTCTTCAACATATCAGATATACCTTCTTTCAAACATGATGACTTTGAAGTTTTATAGTTGAAATGATGCAGAAGAATATGAGATCGAAGGAAAAAAGTTTAAGGCTCAGGTTTCTATTGGGCTGTCTTTATACCATGTTTATCTACATTGTCTTATAATGTTGTGATATGGAGCTACAAACATGGCAGATGGGTGTGAGGCCTCCAAACACTACAGAGCAGGCCAGGAAATTCACAGGCCAACCCAGAATAGGTTCACAAAGTCCAGCTTACTTCGAACTACTATCTACTGGCTTCCAGTCTAGCAGACCCCAGAAATGGGAGTTATCTTTGAAAGTTCAAAAAGATCATAAAAGTCCCAAAATATACAAAATGCCCCACTGTTATAAATAATAGATGCATTACCAAAAATGGAAAACACAACAAAATACACGAAAAGAGCAAAAAAGAAGTTTGCTCAAAAGGCTTTCGTAAAGCACAGAAATCCAAGTCCACAATCAATGAGAGACAATCAGACGCAAAAGCAAAATTAGTCAAAGAAACCAACAAATCCAACAAAAACAATGTTTGCAAAAAAATCCTTCACAATGAATGCTTGACTGCTGAATCCCGCTTCTGCCTGAGAATATAAAGCCCGCTGTGATGTCAGAGTGGCTCCGCCTCCTGGGACTCCACCCACAAAATACATGGAAAGAAGGCACATTTTAAAAGGATGGTACATAAGTACAAGCCTAACAGAAAGAGCATAAAAATATGAAAAATAATACTCTAAAAACAAAAATAAATCATTATATATATACTGTGTGTATATATATATATAGTCACGCTTGGGTCACAAAGTTGCACAGGTTCATTCAGGGTTTTCAAGAAACAGAAACTTTATTCGAATACAGCATAATAAAGTATAACCAAGCAGAGGATGTCTGGGGGAAGAGAGACAAGGCATTAAGAGAAAAGAACAGCTACGGTGTGGACTTTTAAATGTTCGAAGCCCCACACGAGATGCAGATCACGTGGCATGGCAGCAGCAGGCTTGCAGCTGAACTAGCAAAGAGGAGATAGAAAAATGTGTTTGATTCCCATTGAATCACTGTTTAAGAAGGGGAATCGGAGGAGCAGCAACGAACCTTTGGGGCTGTGTTCAATATATATATATTGTGGTGGACGGCTGGAGCCCTTGCCTGGCCAGAACGCCCAAAGCATGGCTGGACCGGGGGAGAGTGTATATTTAAAAACATTTCTCAATCGGACTGACATAGGGAAGCCCCCTTTGCTCGTAGTGGGGCCGCCAGAGGGCGCATGGACATTTTCAGGGCCCTATTTGGCTGCACTTCTGCGGAAGAAGCTCATTGGGCATATGGAGTTCTTCCGGGTTCCCAATAAAAAGGGGACAGTCCCCACCATTCTTCGGCCAGAGTCGGGAGGAAAAGGACAAAGCCTGAGAAGGAGTGGAGGCAGAAGGCCAGAGTCGATAAGAAGGGACTGTGTTTTGCCCTGTGCATTGCACTGGGGGGTACAGGGTAAAAGGCCCCCCCATTTGTAAATAAACATGTGTATGTGACAAATTGGTGTCCTGCCTGTCTGTGTCCAGGTTGGCTTCACAATATATACAGTATATTCAGCCGGTTACATAACAGTATACAGTGTGTGGTTAAGATTTCTAAACAGGAAAACTGGACCTGTAACCTACGTATGTGTTCAAAGAAGTAATCCAGGAGATATTTTACAGAGTTAATGACAATGCCACAGAGTTGTTTGACAAGACCATTTAGCCAATAGTTGGTTTCAAGGGGGAGGAGGGGGTGCAGATTATTTCATCTTGGAGCATTAGATTAGTTGCAGGAGTTTAGCAATCATGTATAGACATTTTTAATGAGACAAGAAGGCTTATTATAATTGTGGAATGCATTGCAAGAGTACTCAATTTCAGAGTCAAGATTGTTGTCATAATCCAGACAAAAATGTCAACAGCCTAGGTGATTAATATAGAGACTCACGTTCAGAATCGAAATGAGGTCAAACTGGCAAATACCTGCTTACATACACTTTATTCAAAAAGGAAGCAAATAGAACATGTGGCCAAAAACAGTAAGGGTTAAAAAACTCAGACAGTTGTTTTTGGGCCACCAACAAAATGATGTTGTAGCCTATCACCAATTAATGGCTACAGTTCAGTAATACAAAAATACAGGCTGCTGGTGCCTTAAATGGATTGCAATCAGGAAACACAAAAAACACTGCTATTGCAGAGGAGAGCTGGAGGTAGCAATGATATGGCAGATAACAGATATTTATAACTTAGGTGGGATTGCCTAATGCAAATTCAAGACAAGAATAGTAACTGCCGCCAACAACATTAGGGATTTGCCAAAGCGGCCATAAAGACTAAAAAGATGTTCAACAGTCATGCCTTAAATTGAGAACTCAGGATAAAGGAAATATTGTACACAAGAAAATCACAACATAGATGGCAAGTTACTGAACAAAAATAAAAGTGTTACTAGAAATTCTGTCTGGTGTCTCAACAGGTGTTGACTGCTTGAAAGCAGCAGTGCACACAGTGAAGCTCAGAGATGCTCACAGTTACAGTCACCCCTGGCAATGATGTTTCAGAGAGGACATGTAGCTGTTGGCACAGGAAAGCAATTTCCTCAAAGATTTCTCTGTAGAGACACCACTACTGTGCAAAGATGTGGATCCCACTACAAGGACTGGATAGATTCTGCAGAAAAAACTCAAATGCCAGCAGGAAAATGGAAACATAACCACCCATGGTCTCCGCTAAAGCAAACACAGCTAGTTTAATCTCTTGGGGGAGAATATTTTCTTTCTCATCATTCTATTTTGAAATAAAAAATACAAATGTCTTTTACTTCATGTAACCCCACACAACATAAAAACATTACAGGTACATTGATAGTTATAATATCTATGGTTCGACTATAGTTGAGCTTCAAATTTACTCTGCAATCATCATACCTTTAAACACCAGGAATTTCAATAGACCACTGCCTCATTCTTTAAGAGGGGTTTGAAACGGGATATCATGCATCTCTAGAATAAGAAGAGATGAAAGAACAGTTGATAGAGGTTAAAGTGTAAACCAGCAATCAATGAGAAACAGATTACAATAATCCAAAGAATTAGCAAAGAAATATAATGTGAGAAATAAATGTAAGAAAAAGAAAAAAACATGAGTGAAATAAGAGAAAAATAAGGTAAGAGGTCTATTTTGAAATAAGAGGTCTTGATTGAAATTAGAAATTTACTTGAACAATCAGCCTAATGATTAGTCAGCCTAATCAAACCACATAACACATACTGTACAATCACTATGTAGTCAGAGATACCACTTGGAAAAAGATGCTTGGGCTAGGGCATAAGTTTAAGATTGGTGCACAGATCTATAAAATAGGTGTCGTGACTAGTTTGCTCTTTGATTTTTTTTATGGAGAGTCTATTATGGAACAGTTCAGGCAAACAGGGCATCTGATATGTGGATCCGATATTTAAATAAATATTCAAATGATGACAAAGTATTCAAAATAATTTGCAAAGCTAATGACGTAATTTACTTAGACTCTTAAAAAGACTTTGATTGCACTCCCATGCCATAATTTAATTTTGAAATTAGAAGCTGGGGCCTCATGTATAAACGGTGCGTATGCACAGAAATGTTGCGTAAGAACGTTTCCACGTTCAAATCGCAATGTATAAAACCTACACTTGGCCTAAAGCCATGCACTTTTCCACAGTACCTCATACCCTGTCGTACGCAAGTTCTCCGCTTGGTTTTGCAGACTGGCGGCACCCAGCATCAAAGCAGTGCTACTGTTCCTGTGTGGTTAACCTATTCTTAGATCCACATCCACGATGGCGGCTTTATCAAATACACAGAAATTAACCGTATATAGTTCATAAATTTAAGGCACCTGATTGTAATCAACCTGTAACATTATAATGGTGCACAGAATGGCCAAGCTGTTCCACTGGCATGGCTGCTTTAACGTTGCTAGAGGACCTCACAAATGGAAGGATTAGAAGAGAACGCATATTCCGAGATCATACTGATTTCATGATGATGCCTGGCTTCTAAGTTGGTTTAGATTTCCAAGAACGATCCTCTTGGAGCTGTGTGCTGAACTGGCGCCGGCTTTACAAAGGCAGACTTTGAGGAATTGTGCTCTACCTGCTCCTTTGCAAGTTTTGTCCACTCTTGGGTTTTTAGCCACAGGAGCTTTTCAGCGTGAATTGGCTGACCGATCCGGTATTTTTCAGTCATAACTGAGTTGTGCCATGCCAGTTGTATTGAATGGTATTATCCGCTTGTCAAGCAGATATATAAGATTTCCGTACACTACGGTTGAACAGGCAAACATCAAAGTGCAATTTGCAGCAATGTCCGGTTTTCCCAATGTAATCGGAGTGGTCGACTGCACACACATTGCTATAAAGGCACCTTCGCAGAATGAATTTGTTTATGTAAATAGAAAGCATTTTCACTCTATTAATGTGCAAATCATCAATGATGCGAAAATGCGCTTCACTAATGTTGTTGCGAGATGGCTTGGCTCAACTCATGATTTATTCATCCTGAGACATAGTAGTGTGGGGAACAAACTTGAAAATGGTGCTGTGCATGATGGCTGGCTTCTCGGTAAGATAAGACATTTATTACCTTTTTGGTTACAGTTGTACGTTATCTGTACGATGTAACCATATAACACGATTATTCAGGTGACAGTGGGTACCCGCTGAAGACGTGGCTCCTCACCCCTCTCGCCAACCCACTGACTGAACAAGAGCGACGTTATACTTACCTCCACTCTCAGGCTCGGGCGGTGGTAGAACATACTATAGGGCAGCTTAAGGGCTGTTGGCGCTGCCTGGACAAGACTGGTGGAGTGCTACTCTATAGTCCACAGAAAGTGTGTCGCATCGTGCAAGCATATAGCATTCTACATAATAAGGTACTCAATCGTAACTTGCTGGTACCTGAAGAGATGCGGTATGATGAACCTGACCCTGGACCACCAAATGATCAGCCACACCGGACAGTATTACAATGTTGAATAAATGTACTTAACTGAATGTAAAAACAGGTAAGCAGATGCATCATTTATTTTTTCACAAATTCATTTAATTTTTGGTTAATGTCACACAATACTGCCTTGATATTTTGTAGTTCATTGGCTACATCCCGTTGTACATTGGCCACATCTCTCACCGCATCCACCAATGCATTTTGAGATTCTAGAACTGCATCAGTCAGCACACAGCCAGATGATCGCCCACCAGTTTCCAAGGCAGGGGTGTGTGAGCAGCAAGCGCCCAAAGATGTGGTCGGCACAGAAGCAGCACCATCATCGTCCGGAAACATGTCCTCAGCATTGGGGTCAGCTTTTGTACTATTGTCTAGAAGTAAATAAACAGTAATTAATACCTGATTGTTTGTCTTATTACTCATGCAAATTATTTACGAGTATGGATCATGGTAATCAAAAAAGAGATAAAAACTCACCGGCATCTGCGGTGATGTCAGAATCTCCCTCCCCAGCTGGTAAAATGCCGGCAATGAGTGTGTCGCCAATACTTGCTGCAACTCGCTCCTCAAATGGTGTGAGCTCCGGGAGTTCAGTACCTCCTCCAGTTGAGCTAACATACAAACCACTTCTTTTTTTAATTCGGTCACAGTACGATTTTCTGCTCCAGCACTCTTGACTGCGTCCGCCACGCTATGCCACTCCATCAATTTCTTTTTGTTGCTAATGCCACTTCCTAAGTTACCAAATAAAACATTTTTCCCGGCCTCTATTTCAGCTAGCAGGACCTCCATTTCACATTCGCTGAAGTTTTTTTTTTTTTTGGTTTTTTCCCGTGCTTTCGCCATTGTCTTTCTGAAGCGCTGAAGGTAAGGGGCTATGTAATATTGATTTGCATATTCAAAGAGGCGTAATTCTGGGAGGAGTTGGGGGTGGGGCAGTAGGCGCATACACATGCGTTAATTTCCATGCCGAGCGGGATTTATGTAGCGGAAGAACACAGAAGTTGGCGAACGCACAGATTCCTGCATCTGGATTTTTCTGTGCGTAAGGACATTTCGGCTTTTGTGCTTACGTCATGTTATAGTGCGAACTCTATGCACGGCATTATGCATGAGGCCCCTGGTCACTACACTATAAGAAAGACATAGTAGCACTTGAAGCTGTGCAGAGGAAAGCATGCAAGTGCATCCAAAGACTTAAGGACATGTCCTCCTCTGACAGACTCTGAAAATTAAACCTGTTTAGTCTCGAACAGAGGAGAGTGTGTGGAGGAATCTAATGCAGGTGTTTAAAGTTCTCAAAGGTAGGAGGTCAAGCAGAATTTTTCAACTAACTGGTGAATTGCTACTCAATGCTGAAAATGGAAATTAAGGGACATGATTTAGGACATCTTTACAAAAAAAGTTATGTGAACCTGCAACAAACCTATCCAGAGAGGAAGATGAAGCAGAAACCTTGACATTTTGAAGTATCTGGTGTGGAAGACGAATGTTCTCTTCGTTCCCTTGTACTAATTCATATCTGAGAAGTAAGCTTTACTAAACCATGTAAAAGCATGCTTTGTTTTAGCA